>WBMY01001050.1:1373628-1441732 GCA_013397315.1 Donacobius atricapilla | reverse complement strand
TTTTTTTGTTGGTTTTTTTTTTTTGGTTGGTTAGTTGTTTGGTTTGTTTTGGTTTGTTTTGGTTTGTTTTGCTTTGCTTTGCTTTGTTTTGCTTTGTTTTGCTTTGTTTTGGTTGTTTTTGGGTTATTTTTGTTGAGAATATATTAAAGTACACCTTTGACGGAGTTTTGAATAGCTAGAATCATGAGTTCTGGCCAGCTGCCCCAAGAGGATGCATTAATGCCGTAGCATCTTCAAGCAGAAGCGTGGAATATCCTACCTGAAATCGTTGCACCTCACCTGCTCTCTGTGCTATAGAAATGAAACATTTCCTGTTTGACTGGCTGGGCCTCCCTTGCCAGTCACAGGGGCAGATGAGGACTAAGGCATTTATGATAAAAAATGAGGTTCATTATACTGAGGGATTTTAAATGCATCTGATTTATCCAGCAATACATGTACAGCATTTTGGCACACTATTTGCTCAGCACATTATAATAATTTATGATCATTTAGCAAATGCTTATTGAGGGACTCTTTTTATCTTTATGAAATGTAACAGCTCTTCCAAAGCTCTCAGAGTCTTTTTTTCCTCTTTTTTTTTTTTTATTCCACTCATTTAGTTGTTTTTTTCCTGTCCTTGCTCAGTGACCTTGTACAAATACAAACTTTACTGAAGCCAGTTTAAGCTATCATGGTAACAAGTATTATGGACCAAAAATGCAGTGAAAGACCATCAATATTTGTGAAAAGAAGCATACAGCAAAACAAAGCGGATTGAAAGCAAAAGTGTTCGTTTTCCCTGTCCCTGAAAGCATACCTTAATCTGTTCCAATGTACACATAGGAAAATCTTCATTAATTTCTCATCTTTTTCTCCCATCTTTACCATTTTCAGTTCTACTTTGCTATTAAGCAGTAGGATATTCAGAAATGTGTCTTACAGCCTGTTCTGTTTTCCTCAAATTAGAGAAATGCTTTCTGTGCAGTTCAGTGGCTGCACTTTCTGAGCCACCACAGTGCCCAGAGGACCACTTTCTATGTATAACAAATAGGTCCCTTTCTTCAGAAGTGCCGTAGAAGCACTTGATTTTGCTTCTATTTCCTTGGAAAGCCCATATCCTTTGCTGAGTGTCATAATCTGTTGGATTCCATCATCCCCAGATCTGTCTCCTGTCCTACCCTGACTCCCATTCCAACTTCTGTATTCATGAACTCTGTCAAAGATTTGGGGAGAACATTTACAAGATATACTGGATAAATGCAGGGATAAACAGATTTATCCCATGACATTTCAGTGCCAGGAAAGTGATCACTTCAGGATGTATCCAGAAAACTTGGACAGAAGGGGTAGATAATACAAACCCCCTTGTGTTAGTTAAAAAAATCCAACCCTTGGCAAAATGAAACCTCCTCTCCATCGTATGAGCACTGCCCAGGTAATGAATGCATCTCAGATCTCTTTGGGGAAGAGAAAACATCCAGCTGTAACCCAGCTGTCTCAATCGCAATGTTCCACTGAATTTGAACACCCAGATACAGAAAAACAGTTGCTTGTAATTTCAAACTAGATCTTTGCAGTCACTGATGCAGCTGCATAACACAATACCATGGTGTGAAGACAAAAATCACAGTCTGATTATCTAATTCTGACTGGAGTGTCAGTATTCTGGGACCACTCCATTCTGTGATACATCAGTCTTAACATCAGTCCTAACATCAGCCCATAGTCTGAAATGTTCCAAATTTGATGTAAGCTCCTATTTCACTAAAGAAATTTCCATGTAACCTGGCATGTAGGTTTAAATCAATATATTTGCTGCAAACAAGGTTCCACATTTGCTTTGCAGATTTTTTCTTTTCTGAGTCCTAGGAAAAGCTTTGAGCTAAGCGAGAGAAAAATGCCATTATGCCACAATATGAGTGTTTAAAAAGGTGTTATTCTAGCAGGAACATGTGGATGGAACTAGGAAAATTCTCCTGGGTTAACAAAATATCTGAAAAATGTCAAAACCTTCTTAGAAATGCTCTTAATAACTTTAATAAATGTATCTGGCTATGTATCATTTCGTTTGTGAATAATAGTGTCCTATAAAGCCCAAAATAGGAATATGAACTGTTGAATCTTGGAAATCTCTGTCTCGTTTTCAAGTGTCCAGTGGTTCCTTATGTAGTCTGAGACACAATTTACAACTGAAATTTGACCTCTGCCGATTGGTCCCCATTTCAGCTGCACCATCTGTGGGTTAGGAATTTTACTGATAACGTTTCCCCCCACAGTAATTAATATCTTCAGGATAAAATTATATTTGTGAGGTTTTGAAATTCTTTAAAGCTGTAGGATTACATTGGAGCCACACTGAATAAACAGTTACTTTAGATTAATTTTACCAACTGATGATCCACTCCAATTGCTGTATTTTAAGAGGCCCAAACACTGTTCAGAGGGATGTTTTGAAAAAAAATTTCTTCTGCCGGTGAAATTATGTAAAAATAAAAAGCTTTGAAGTTAAAACTTGGTTAATAAATATATTCCATGCTGTGCGTGCTTTTTTTACATAAGTATTTAGGAATGTATTTTATAAAAGACTTCTAATTGCTGGGGAAACCACCAAAACTATTTTATTAGCATTAAGGCAAACAGCAGGAGCAATATGATTCACTTTACTAACTTTGTCTTGATTTTCAGTCATTTTGATACGGGAGTAATTACTTTCTTCTCTCACTTCCCCAGCAAAGGAGCTATTTTGTACTCATAGCTTTACATTTGTGTTAAAGAGGTGAGGGTCACACAAAATTGGTATTTTGGGTTACCTACTCCTTGTTCCTCTGGTAGCCGTGGCCAGTCCTTTGAGTTAAATACTGCTCTGGATCTGCAAGCACAACTCGAAGCAATGAGGGTCAGAGGATGCAGTTTTCACAATATCAAACTATGAATATATATTTATTTGGAGCTTCAGATTCAACAGATGCCATTATAATATTTGAAATGAAGCATAATTACTCATACCTGCCAAGCTGGACTTTTACAAGGCTGCTGGCCAAAGCCACACAGCTCAAAGGCCACTGGTTAAGCAAGAGCTGTAAAACTTCCACTTATTCAAAAAATAAGGATTAAGGAATTAGAACAAACTAAATCCATTAAATCTACTAAAATGTGTCTATGATTACAAAATGGGAGAAGGAAAATGTTTATATGAAATAACTAGTAGGACAGAATCAGAAGAGCATGTAAGCACAAATTAGCACGGAACAAAATGCTTTGTGGGCCATGCTCAGTTAATAGGGGGCCTTCAATATACCAAGTGTATATTTTCAATGTTGTCCGCAGTTCTTTGAGTTGGAAATTTATGTATCTCAGCTTCATTTTCTCCCCTCAGTTTCTAGCTAAAAAATGGTGGAGGAGACAGAGGGTTTAAATGCAAAACACTAAAGCCATGGAACATGTGACTGGTAATACTAAGTGTGCTCTTATTTTGGTAATTTAAGAATACAACTCATTTGATTTTGGAGCTCCCATGACAAGGTGTTTGACCATTAAAAATCAGATACCTACTGAAAACTACAATGTAGCATTTATTTATGATATATTGATGAATTTTTAATATAGATCTGCCTATAAAAAATAATTTTTTAAAAGTCATACTTTTAAAGAGAAAGGTTGTAGATGGCGCAGGTGGAATGGAAGATACTTCTTTTTCTGACTCAGACTTCAGTCAGTAATGACACTGAATGGAGTCTTCAACATTTTTTAAAAAAATGCTTAAAGCTCACCCATAAATGTTTGCTTGGAGGAACAACACATTAACTAATTTGCTGGAGTAGATTTTCGGTTTTAATTCTGGTGAAATTGCAACATAGTTGAAGATGTTATTTAGTTCCAAAAGGTGTGACTTTTGATTACAAAACACGTTCCCTTAGAAGTTTGTTGTGCACTAAAAGCTGAAGACAACTACTTTTTAATTCAACAGTACATATAAAAATGTTTCATTTTCAGTGTATAAAGGGAATAAAAAGTAGCACACATCAGTTTTAGAATGACATAAATGTCATTATGACCTTCATGGATTTTCATATGGTCTAAGTAATCCCTATAAACCAAACTGATTCAAATGCACATCTTCAATCATTTCACTGCTGTTTTGCCTTCTGCTGCAGTTTTATAAAACTCTTTCTAATACATCTGTTAAAAGAAAAAGAAAAAAACCCACAAAACAAATCAACAAATCACCCTTGAAAAAACCAGTGGATGCTGTTAAAGCTGTAAAGCTAAAAATCAGAGAACTTGTCAAGCAGAGCTGCTCAGATACTGACAGGCAGCAGTATTCTGGGCTTCTGTTGTTTTAATTATATTGTAGCCTTGCTTTTTGCACCACTTTAGTTAAGGTTGTATCAGCATTTCTGTTATAAATCCCTGTTCCCTGGGGTTTTATAACTCATTGTTAAAAATTCCCTAGAGGCTGCATCTTGGCACGCAAGATTTTGTCCAACAAGAGGAAACTTATCTCTCTGTGTATAAGTAGGGATTGGAGATACAGAGAGTTTTCATACAAGGGTTAAATCACGCCATTTCAAAAAGCAAAGGAAGACAAGTTTTGTAATTTCAAATATTTTTTCTCTTTATGAACAGAAAGCCAAAATAGCTTAATTAAACTTCTGCATCTGTCAATTCTTTTATTTTTTAAAGGAAAAAGTAGAAGTAAATAAACAGGTAAGTTGACTCATAATGCAATTTTCTACACACATGGTCTGTGTTTCGCTATAAAAATGTCAAACATATGTTCTATCTGTATATAGCTCACCCTGCTAATAAAAAGAAGTTTTGATCAAATTTGTAGTGCCAGAATTTTGGAGCAGGGAGAAGCTATGTGTCAGATGAAAATTAGGATTTAAAAAGTCTTAAGAATGTGCACAATACTAAGTCTAAGCTGAAAAATGAGGAGAAGGAGAGATTTCTAGCACATCTTATTCAAACTGATGGTTTAAAAAAAAAGGCTGAAAAGCCCACATATAGTAACTTTAGCTTCTGAGCAACAGTATAGCAGGAGGTTCAGTGGGACTAGATTCTGCAGATATTGTCAATCACAATCTATGGAATGTGCATTGCAGACCCTTCCACCATGTGCTTTCAGCTACAGATACTCCTACTGCTTACTCTAAAAATTAGATCAGAAAAATGATTTGCAAAATAACCAGCATTCACTCATCTGGGTGCTGCAAGCCCAGTCCTCCACTGCAATTTAGATCTGCAAATGGATGTTATAAAATATACTGGTAACACACAAACATAGAGTAATATAGTATTTAATGAATATTTACTGCTCAAATTAAAGTTGGCAGTGAAAATATGCTTTATTATTTGCTAAAGCTATCAGCATTTTCTGTTTGTGAGCAGACACATAGGAGCCTTATGCCTATATGATATATAAGGAAGGGAAGGTCACAAAACTTCATAGTCCACCTCTCTTTTGCATCATGCTGTATAATTCTAGAATATTAATATCTGAAAAATGAAATGAACATTTTTTGGTAACAAAGTGGAGCTATTGGAAAAGAGATGCGACTTTCACTCTCATCCGGGACAAAACACTCCAGTGAGAGCTCAGGGAGCCTTCCACCATCCTTTCCTCCATATAGGTTTTACCCTGCTGATAAAATGTTTGCTCCCATGTTTAAACATGCCAAAATGCTGATGTAAAAATATGGTTTTAAAAATGCATATCTGTTTGATTGGAGTAAAAGCTGGCAAGCTTGCTTTTTTTTCTCTTTTAAGTGATTCAGTTTGATCTAAACTAGTTTCAAAGTTCTACTCAGTAGTAATACTCAGCCTCTATGTTCACAACTCTGTGTACAGACTAAGGAAGGATTAAAATGAAAGCTCTGCTCTCCTATGCACAGCTCACATTCTCCAGCTGTTCCCTGACTCCAGGTTTACTGCGAGCCGTGCAAAATCCACCTTTGCAATTAACAACACAGCGACAACACTGCCAATAGAGTGACCATCTTTGTGTCCTTAAGTCAGACAAGAACTAGTACAAAATATTATTTTATAAGGGGAAAAAACTAATTAAAAGAAAAAGCTGATGATAAGAATTATAATTACTATTCACTACAGATGCAATTATAAGGAGATAACTTCCAATTACAGCAGCAGTGGTGAAGTAGAAGAATAATGACAATTAGTTCTTCTCTTTGCTGCCTGAAGACTGTTATTATTTAATATCCTGTGGGGCAAGACAGCATGGGTAGCCACAAAATGTGAAACAAGTATGAAAAAGGACAAAGACACTAATTTTCTAGGAGTTTGAGGGTTGATGTTTTTTCCTGATGCCTGACTGTCATCACTCCAAGTAATATTTGAAACTTGCTTCCCCATTACACCTTGCAAACTTATTTCATTTGCTGTTGACCTTATCTGCGTCTTAATGTGTAATGCACAAAACTCTCTACCACTTGCCTTGTTTACACAGCTTTTAATATATGAAAGCCAGCCTGAATCTGTAACAAAGGTAAGAAAAAGGAATGTAATTTTCAACAGGGAAATAAGGAGGTGCAATGCTTCTATTGTGCAGAAACTCACGAGGACCTTCTAGAGCTTCAGAAATAGAAAGGAAGATAAGCTTGCTATTGTTAGAGGTAACCAAGGGTATTTTGGCATTAGGAAAAATTTTGTAAGAGCAATATATTCCTAGGGAAGATATCACATACAGACTGCAAATTTTGACAAATGCTAAATTTACACTTTAAATGTCAACTTTTGAGTGGCATATTCCAGACAACATCCAGCCTTTGGGGATCAATGAAATGGCCAAGCAGTAGACAGCTCTCTTTCCTGAGCTACAGGATGTACAGCAGAGATGCTATGTGTAGATGGGGAACACTGAATTTTTAGCACATTTCAGTATCCCCAGTTGTGGTGAATAGCAGCCCTGTTCTGGAAATGGATGGCACCATCTTTCCCTGGAGGATGTGCATGCCTACCTCCTCGTGCGTATGGCAGGGTGGGTGACAGATGGTGGGCTCGGGAGGATTACAGCTCCCTTAGAACAAAACCAGATTGGGCGTGGACAGAACTGAGTGAAATGTTTCAGTGCCATCTGCCAATGGAGAGGAGAAACCGACTGGTCTACCTCTGCCAGCCTTTTGCAGTTCTCCTACTGTCCCTCTTCCACCTGCAGAGACGCCGAGCCTCCTCCCTGCTTTCCCTCTGTCACTCTGCACCAGCCATGGCCCCATGGTGTGCAGTCCTAATCCTGCAGCTGGAGGTGAATGGTCAGCCTTGACGTTTTCAAAATACACCCTTCAACTTTTCCTCACCAACTCCTTCCTGCGCATGAGAAATATGAGCGGGGATTTGTGGTGCTGGCAGTGAATACAGGCTCAGGACAGAGCATGGGAGCTGCTACACAAACACTCTGCACTGCTAAAAGTGACGTATCAGTATCACAAAGGGACATCTATGGAGCAGTCAGGGTGCCTGCTCATCATAATCTATGTCACTGGTTGCCTTTGCAACCTGAATGTGTATTCCAAGAAAATGAGGAGAAGAGTTACATTTTTATGCAAAGAAAAACAATAAAGAATTTGGTTATTTCTGAGTAGGAAAAAGAGCCATGCACAGAGGGATGTGGTGAATTTGCAGAGGAATTTGAGTGTTTTAAATATGGTTGCCTCCATAAATGTAACTATTAAAGTAAATTAAACAAACTGGTAAAGACTTCAGAATGTACTTATGTCGGTGTTTGGCACACAGACACACAGACACACACTCACTTTGGTGAGAAGGCATGAACTGTTTATTAAAAAATCTGACTCTACTCTATATAGTATTTCTACAAAGGCCAGGGACTGGGGGAGAAGGTTGACACCTCTCCCCATCCCACTGGTCAAGACAACTGTCCTTCAGCTGTCCATATCACTAATACAAAGAATGTAAACTACTTTGATTTAAGGAAAACATTGCTTCTATTTACAGCACCCGTGTGTGAGAAACAACTTAAGAACTATGAAACTGTGAGTGACAAAGAAGGCTGAAAAATCAGGGTGACATCCTTAGATTTTGGATTTTTTTACAGCACTCTGCCATTGTCTCCTGTTAAAGCTGTGCATGGCACACGATTCCATCTGCGTGTTCAGGACCATATATGCTAAAGCTGGTAAAGGAAAAGGGTGTGCACCCTGGGCCCACAGGCAGGATATGGGCAGAAGGAATATGAAACATCAGCACTGGTCTGCAATACACAGGAAGAACCACCTGAGTTGCTATCTTTATTTTGTGGAAAATCTGATGATCCTGCTATGCATTTTTCAGCACAATGCACACAATGGGTAGGTGATAAAGAAAATTTATCCTGCTCCATTCCTGTGACCATGGTCTAAATCAGTGGGACTATTCCACCTTGCTGAAGCTCTTAAATACATGCTGCCATGCACTGGGGATGGCATGGATCACTCCCCCTTGAACTAGAATGTCACCAGTTCACCCAGCAGAGCACTGTGGCTCTGCACTAATCCCAGCACAGAGTTATTCTAACACAAGTAGGCAATAAATTAAATGAACTGCATTATGTACATACAACACCTGTGCCTGCCTAGACATGACTTTACCTGATTGAAAGTGAGTTCTGGGATTAAATTCCACAAATGGCTGAATCTCTACATCTCACCATGTGTTAAGTGTGTCCAGATGGCAGGTGATACACTACTATTAACAATCTACTTTCCCTTCCCTGAAGTGTCTTTGTAGCACATTGCTGATGTTATTGTAAAGATAGAGGTGATTGAATATGCAAAACATTTTAAAATAATCCTTGTGAGAAAAATGGAATGCATTCACGTGTTTTAAATGATACATACACACAGAGTGCATTTTGCAATGTTGCCAACATTGCCATTGTCCATTTACAGAGAGAAAAAGTCAGCAATAAAGAGTTATAATAGGAGCATACTCATTTGATTTTGTGTTGGCACTTACACAAAGCTATTCTTTTACCAGCCTGCATAAACAGAGTCCAGACTTTTCAGTCAGGTTTTGAGATGCTCTCCTCAGAAAAGTGGTGCATATTTGAAATTGTCACAAAACTCAAAGTTTGTTCATCCTTTAGCATAGATCTCATTTCAGTATAAAGACAACTAAAAATTATTGCCCCCACTGCATTTCCACTGGGTAGCTCAGGTACCGCAGGTCAGTTATTGAGGACCCTGTGATGGCTACTTAATGATTAACACAAATATGTTTAGTACAAGTGTTTCTGTAACTGTGAAAGACTGGAAAATCAGTAGAGTTCATTGGCCTTTAAACACACTTGTGCACGATGTGATGCGGTGGCCCAATGTTAACATGCTGGGCTGCAGTATCAAGGATTACAGGGTCAGGATCTCCCTGGGATTCTTTTCTTACTCTGACTCTTTATCCACATGCTTTTTCTCATTTTGTCTTTTGGAAAAGAAGTGTATTTAGGAGGAAAAGACTGCAGGCTTTTTACAGAAGTTAGTTTAGGTGCTAAGTGTAGGGCAATAAAAGCAAACAAACAAAAATATTTGGCACATGAGTAGTTGGGGAGTGCTTCACTTTCTATAGCTTGTATATTTTTTTTCTAGAATAGACTTATATGGTGACAACTTAAAAGTATGATCTATACCCATCATTTGACTATCTAGGATGTGTGTAATCCTTGCTTTTCCATTTCATAATCCTGTCAGATGTTCCAGAGATCCCAACAAGGTAAAAATGAAACACAGTGTATATAATACATTTAATATACATAAACTGTCAGCTGGAAATCCTTTGTCCTCCAGCCATGGAATGCATTCACGAGGTGATTATGGAAGACCCACTGATTCCTGACCTGCCTAGTGTTTGTTTTCTTATGTCTTTTGGGGAAATTGCCCAACAGCCTGTGCATTGGTGGGCTCTTTGATCAGACAATAAGTGTATAGTCCAGGGTCCGGGCAACTGATGATATCTAGGAAAATATTCCCCTAAGAGCATTTGGCAGAGTGGCACTGGCGATGTGAGTCAGGGCGCCATGAAATGACCAACGCAAAGGGGGCGAGTTGTGAACCTGCTCGGCGTCCCACGGCACAGCCACACTCCATCCCTCCGCCTGGAGCTCCTTTGCTCCAGTTCTCCTCTGCATCTGCTGCTCCATCCCCTCCCTGCTTTGTTACTGCTGCACTCACTGCTTACACAACAACCAGATCCCACAACCTTTTCTTTCGTTCCCTCTCTTTTAACTCTTCACCGTTCCTGCTGCTCCTAACAAGAGACAAGTTCCTCACCTCACTTTCTGCCCCTGGGAGTTCACCATTTCCGGGTGCTGCCCTTCCCTTTAGGGTAAGTGCCTGGCTGCCCTTGCAGGTGCTCAGTGCACCCGTCCCCTCAATGCCATGTAATAGAGACAAACATCACAGCCCTAATCAATAGCTGTCTCCAGGGAGCCTTTTGTAAAATTCTGTTTAGAAAAAGTACGTGGAACTTAACCTTAGATCTCAGCAAGGAGGCATAGCTCTCGAGTTTTATTGATTGAAAAAATAATATAAAGCCACATAAAAAACGCAGGTGGTAGGGCAAAGGGAGAGTTTTGTGAAAATCACGCACACAACAGGTTGAGCTCCTAATCTGAACTCTGGTAGTGACACTTCTGTGTTTATAAACACCTGTGCAAAAGGTGCTCCCCTCCACCCAGGGCTTAAATAGTAGTTGACAATGCAGGTGTCTATCTATCTATCTGTCTATCTATATTTATCTATGATCTATCTATCATCTATATATATCCATCATCTATCATCTATTTATCTATAATCTATTATCTATCATCTATCTACCTATCTATATCTATCTCTCATCCATCTATCCGTATATCTATCTACCACTTCTACTTTATTTACTTAACATGAGCAATGGAAAACAAAGTACCGTTTCCTGGAGAGATTTCTTGGCCGTGTTGAATGAGAAAAAATTGCTGAGGATGGTTATTTTATTGAGGCAGGCTAATGAATAAAGCTAGTGTGGCAAAATATTGATGCTGTATACATGCTTAAGTATTTCACTGAAATGCTTTGGTTGAATTTGTCATTCAGGAAGTGGTTAATGCAGATATGATTGAGTTGCACTGAACTCTTTCTTTCTCACAAAGAAATTTGAAACACAACTGATTTTACCATGCTTATCTTAAGCAGAAACCATGAGTTTTATTCCAGGATGGCATGATTTTGCAATATTACAAATTTGGGACCAATACAAAAACATAATATTTGTATGCATTAATGAACTACACAGGAACTAAATATTTACAGGTTAAGGACACACAGAATGTGAGAATTTCTGCGTAAGGAACATCTGAATTGCTGTAAAAATGCCACCTCACATAGAATTCCCTGCCTCATATATATATTGTGGTTATCCTAGTTTTAGATAATAATAACAATAAAATAAAACAATTTTATACTTTACTTTTTCAGTGTCCTCCTTTTATGACCTTCTCTATGCTTAAGAAGCATTAACCCATTATGCCTCACATGTTTTTTGGTTTACTATTATCATCAACATCATAATACTAAATCTCTATGATAAAAATATTATTAAACTTTTGCAGATAAGTCTCTGGAGGAGAAATTAAATCACGTGGCTTGACAATCCAACAGTAGAACACAAAGCTCTTCACTGTAACTGAACTGACCAGGAATACACAAATCTCTTTTTTTTTTCTAGTTAAAAAATAAACAGAGAAGTAGATTCCTATTTCTCGTCATAGTGCTGTCACCTCCCAAACTGGATTTATACTGACACTCTCCAGGGCAGGATTAGAGGTTATGGAACAGCTTCTGTAAAAGCAGCAGCTCTGCAAGCCAGGGCTGCTCTGTCTGCCTGAGGGAGGGATATGGTAAAGGTCTAACCTCTTAATTTTGGGGGGTTGAAGGAAAATACCCAGATGCGATCAGCTGGTAAAAATGGATACAAACACATTCTTTAATACAAATGTGTTTCCCTTTAAAGAAAGTGCTTTGGTTAATTTTGTGTATCTCTATGCAATGGGAAGCTTATGAAAATTGTGTTTCATACAGCAAAAAATAGGTATAAGCCATGATAGTATTTGATAGATGACTGAAAGAATTTCTATCTTCTCCATCCTGAGTATTCTGTTCATTTGGCATAAAGAGAAGTCTACATATGGACCCCAAAGCAGTGCCAACCTGGTAGGCAAGTAGACCTCAATACCCACAGTTGAGCAGCTCCTGTCAAGCCTTTCAGATCCACAATAACCCACTGCCTGCTTGGGCTGAGGTCACAACACTCAGGTTTTTTTAAGCTTGCTTTCTCTTTCTTTCTTTCTTTCTTTCTTTCTTTCTTTCTTTCTTTCCTTCTTTCTTTCTTTCTTTCCTTCTTTCTTTCTTTCTTTCCTTCTTTCTTTCTTTCTTTCTTTCTTTCTTTCTGAGGTTTTGTTTGTTTGTTGATTTTTGTTCCCAACACTACTGTCTGTGAAATGCTTCCTCTTCTGGGGAGCCAAGATTTCCAGTAAAATGGTGGCAGAAGTTTCTTGATCAGAATTATTATATAAGTACTAAACAATGACTTGAACCAGAAGAATGAATAACAGCCCCTAAGTATCATTCACACCAGTGAAACACAAATCTTCATTTCAATCATTCTTGTAATTTTTCCTGTAACAGCTCTTGAAGGAATAATTATTCCTTTGTAACCATTAAGGAGGGAAGAAAAGTGAGAAAAAAGAAAATTTGTCTTGCATCATTTAAATGAAAAGTTCATGTCTAAGTATGAAACAAGAAAAAAATTAAAAATGCGCATTGTTTTATGTATATACAATATAGAACTATATAGCTTCCAAACCAAAATGTGCACGAAATATTGAAAGATCAGTGGGGAAGCTAAAATATCAAAGCTAATTAAGAAAATTATCCATTTGTTATTTTACTGAAAATGCATGTAATTAGAATTACAACAGCACGATATGTGCTTGGAGAAAATTGGAATACAACACCAGTGTGAGTTCTGCAGAGCATGGGAAAATTGGCTGTGAGGGAAGAGAAACCAAGTTTACTTTAGGATCTTTCCTGCGAGGGGAGGCAGGACAAGTGTGCTTTCTTGGCTTTGCTGCTTGTTTTCCTCTGCTCTGTGGCACACTGCCAAATCTGGAATGATCTTAGAATTCAACTAGGCCTTCATTCAGGATGAACAAATGAAATATGTGAAAGAGGATTATTGTGATTAGAATCTTCACCAGAATACTTTTTACACAAAAAATTATATGAAAAGCTTTTTCTTCTATACTTTCAGATTATTCTCCTTTTGCAAACATTCAGACACTAGCGAGTAGATGCTCACAGGTGTGTATGAGTGCAGTATGTAAATGTGTTTACTCTGTTACCAAAGATTTTAATCCCTGTTCCTTATAGCTGATTCACTTCAAAAAGGAAAATAATTCCCTTCATTACTGTGAGGGACAAACTGTGCTGGAAAATACTACTTTACCTTTTCAGCCTCGCACTTGACAGGGGTCTTGCAGCCCCTGGTGATGCTGAAGTGCTGCCACAGATGGACAGTGAACAGTATTTCCTTTCAAAAGCACTGGTTTAATTCCCAGATCTTGCTGAAGCACAAAGGACAGCGGAGCAGCAGCTGATGCGAACCTGCCTCCATGGTCTCTGTGCTGACTGCCTAGAATGTCCTCATGGCATTTTCAGCTTGAGTGTTCTATAAACCTTTTTCTGCTCTATTGAGAAATAATACCTTTAAAAGGCTGGCCCTTGGCCTGGAAAGAAGGGTGGTGTACTGCAATAATTATGGACATTTTTTCCAGGAGGGTTGGTTTGTCTGTGTGTTTTTGGGCTTTGGAGTAGAGGGCCAACGTGACAAACAGCATTTTGGTTCCAAAGGTGGCTACTCAGTAGTAGAATCAGTTTAAAGAAGATTTTTGTCATTGAACTGGAAAAGAAAAAGATAGGCTTGTCACTTTCCCTCATTTTTTTTTTTGTAGAGAAGGAGTATGTTAAAGATTTCAACAGTGATATTCTTAGACAACTTCGATTTCACATGAAAGCATGTTTCTGCCTCCTCTGCCTCTCCTGTACTGTATTGATAGGTCTTTGGTTGTGCCTACTGTTGTGAAGAAAATTAGCTCTTTCTCATTTCCACTTCAAAACACTGCCTGGCAGGACCGTCCTCTTCCTTACCTCAAATGCATGTAGTTTAGAAAGTGCCTTAGAGGAAGATTCTGGTAAAAATATGAATACAGTACATGATTTTGGGAAGGAATAAAACCATATCTGCATATAAATGTGTATATTTATATAATATAATATATAATATCTAATAATTTTAATATATAATATATTTAAAATGCACACAAACAAATGTACATAAATATCTGTCATATGAGCAAATATGTGTGTGTACATTTCTACATACACAAACATGTCTTAATATACAACTAAACATAAAAAACCTCGATGCAATGCACACATATCCAATCTAATATTCAATTAACTTGCAATCAGAAGCTTGAGGACTTTGTGTGCTCACATCTACATGAACATTTGTCCTTTTCAGCCAAAACCACAAAGATTTTATAGCTATGACTGTAAGAGTAATAAAATTAAAATCAAACTATTATTACTATCCTCATCAAATTGAAGGATGGGAGGATAAGTATGCTGCACATGCTTTGAAAACTCCTTTTCCTTTGCCACTGAGGACGTGTCTGCTCTTTACCCAAATGCCAATGATTTGAGGAGGGATGGAAAACTGTGCACAAGGTACTCCCATGTGTTGCAGTGAATATTTCCAATGTGGCAAGTCCCTGAGGTCAGAAAACAAAGTGATTCCATGATTTATTAGCATTCAAACAAACTGTGCACAGATTTTCACAGTGCTGATATTGCCTTGAATATTCTACACAAAATAGCACATGGTTTTCTGCATACAGATAGATTCATGTGCAAACCTGGCAAACTGCATGCTTGTTCAAAGAATATCTTAAGCAGAAACTATGCCTAACTCTTACATTTATTAAGTAAAAATGATAAAAGAGTAGCCAAATAAGTAAAGAAATATGAGGGAAAACAAAGTTCTATGGAAACCTATTTTTAGAAATGACCTTTTACATATCACTTGAGCATATATCTCTTGAAAGGAAAAATCTTTCCCATGGAAAAGTAAAACATGGATTATTATTAATTATTAATTTTTCTAATAAAATCTTTGTAGAGCATCACCATTTGAAATCTTGAATTGGGCTAAATTATCAGATTCTATGAACATTTAAATCTGAGAGACTCTTTGTGCACAATAACCATTAACAATTAATCCATCACCTTCCTGCTTTCAGATAGAAAAACTGGACTGGAGCTACAGTCAGGACTTCTAGCTTTCTTTCCAATGCCATGTTCAACTTTTAAAGGTAGCAAACACAACTTTTAGATCTTAGAACTCTGATTAGATTTCCAGCAAACTTTCTCCACTCCAGATGAAATAAAAAGTCTCAGTTATCCTGACAGTGAAATCAATTTGCTTCTGAACTGTTCCTTTCAAGCAATGAAACCACATAATTGTCTACCAGGCTTCAACATTTTCCACTCTTCTTCTATTAATGTCTGCATGGAAAAGAAACCCAGTACAGAGTGGACTTCTAAGTAATTTCTGGTTTTCCAGTGATTAACTGGGTAATCACAATTTGAATAATCCCAGTCTTTTCATTTGTGACTAATTATTATGTACAGTTGCAAAGACTGTGGATAAACAGCAGTAAGACAGGCAAGATGACTTGCTAAAAGCATTCTGAATTGTCTTGAGGAAAACTTCTCATTGCTGTGCCTTACCTGTTTGAGTGTCTGGCAGTGCTGCATCATGTGTGCTCATTTTTGGAAGTCTGAGTGTTTTGGTGAAGAACGATTTTGATAATTGTACTGCAAAACCACTGGATCCAAAGGGTAAGGGGTGGCAGTGTGGTGTGAGTTTGCTGTCACCTGTATGCTCAGTGTTATCTCTCAGGCATGGGACTCACTCTGTATCTCAGTCACATTGCGCTGATCTTTGACTTTTACACCATTCTGTTACAGTTTAGTTTTAAATAGTTCCATAAACCTCCTTAAATGATTAGGAGGGTCAGAGACTTTCAGGTAGCTGAGACCCTGGCCAGGCACACCCTCTAGTCACACAGCTTTGTGAGTTCTTTGGTCAGGAACAGCAGATCTGTTCCAGAAGAGCTGGTATATGGCAATTATCGTGTGGGCCAGAGTGGAATGTAAGGTTTGACTTCATCACTGTACATACTGTAGAAGAGATTTTCATAGGTAAAACTCCATTACTGCCTGCACATTGGCAAAAGAACTTGCAGTCAGCAAACACAGGTAAATGCAAATACCAAAGCTGGCACGTTATGGATGTGCCTCAAAAGGCACTTGATAATGCAGATGAATAAATATTGTATATTGTAACTAACCTCCTTCATGCAAGCCACCAAGCAAAGTGAAAATGCCAATACGAACACATTTCTCAGCATGATCAGCATGGTGAGAAGTCTCTTTTGTTTAGATAACTTTATTTCTATTTTCTTTTTGCTTTTATAAAGACCACTCATTTGTGAATTGAGCTAATCATTTCCACAGGTATTGGAAATATTCCACAGGTATTGATTCAGGTGGAGACATCGTTATCAGAAAACTCCATGCCGAAGAAATGGCAAGCCCCTGCCGAGAGGACGCTGCGTGAATCTTTCCCAGGGCTAATTTAACCCTGTCCAGCAGTGGCCCTGTCACCCCTGCAGGAACAGATAATCAGAGGGTGCTGAGAGCACACGAGTCAGCCCAGGGCCGCCAGCCCAGGCTGGCATCGCCCAGTGCTGTGACTCCGGCCGGGCCTGAGAGGGCAGCGCCTGCTCCTGGCAAGTGCAGACCTCGGGGAGGCACATTTCCACCCTCAGGGATGCACATTTCCACCTCGGGGATGGACATTTCCACCCTCAGGGATGCACATTTCCACCTCGGGGAGGCACATTTCCACCTCGGGGAGGCACATTTACACCTCGGGGATGGACATTTCTACCTCGGGGATGCGCATTTCCACCTCGGGGAGGCACATTTCCACCCTCAGGGATGCACATTTCCACCCTCAGGGATGCACATTTCCACCCTCAGGGATGCACATTTCCACCTCGGGGAGGCACATTTCGACTCAGGGATGCATGTTTCCACCTCGGGAACGCGCATTTCCACCTCGGGGACGCGCATTTCCACCTCAGCAAGCAAAGATCGCCCAGAGGGGCTCCCCAAGCCCTCAGCTGGTGCTGGGAGGGCAGCAGCAATGCCCTGGGAGTTACCCCCACAGGAGGTGCCTGTGCCGGGTGGGTAGTTAGCTATCTGCTGTTAATTGTCCCAGCTTGGTTCCATCAGCACCCGCAGCTGCGCCTCCTCCAGCTTGAGCCCCTGTCAAGGAATAATCATTGACAGCGTGTTTACCCCTGACCACTTCTTGAACGGACTTGAGAATTTCAGAAGGCTGCTCAAGGTTTAGGGCAAATAGCTGATTACAAAAAAGAAAAAGATTGTAAAGAAAAGCATCTTTCATCCACCTAGACCCTTGCATATGGACACGGGAAAGGGAACTTGCTCTTTTGCTTTCTCTGACACACTTGGAATTCCTGAAATTTAAACCAATTCAAAGGGAAAATTATGTAATTTAGATTTTTGAGAAAATGGAAACTACCTATTTAAGACCTTCTTGGGCTAGTAATAGAAGTTTGTGTGCTGGAAACCTTCTTTGAAATAAACCTGAAGCAAGTTAGCTGGCAGGTAGGTTTGTGCTGCAAGGGATTCTGACAGCCTGTCAAAGTTCCACTTTTCTCACATTCAATCAACCTCGCTCTTCTAAAGAAAGCAGAAAATATGTCAAAATGACAGCTGCCGAAGCATAGCAGGAGCAGCAGCCAGCTAACTGCTAGGCCTATTACCTTAGGAAAAAATCAGGGACAACTTGTGTAAATGGCACACACTGAATAGGCTTATAATTTGTCTGGTCAAGTAATGACTCAATTAAAGGCTAATTAACCCTTCAGCTACTGTTACTAATGTCTCCACAACTATTTTTTTATTATTATTATTTTGAGGTTTTGGCTCATATAGCAGCAACAAACTGATTTACAATGGGATTACTTTGATGCTTCTAATGACTTTCCAAAATTAATTTGCCACAACATTGAGTAGAATTAATTTGAAAGCAAATCCAGCAGAGACAATAATATAATTATATGGGATTTTAAACTGCTATATTATATTGGGTCAATATAATCTTGATGATCTTAAAAGCTAGAGGAAGAAATAACAGTGTTTGTTTGTTTGAGGGCTCAGTTACTGCTAATGTTTCTGCTCAGCAGAACTTTCCGTGTGTAGAGGGCATCACATCCTCGTCCAACCCGCTCAGATTACTGGAGCAGATCTGGTTCAGATCTCTATCCCATTTCCTTCTATTTATTCCTGGTTTTGCCAGCAGTAAATTCTTTTGGCAATGGCAAGAACCTGGTCTTAGACTGGAAGGCTTAAATGCATGTTCTGCAATTTCTCTGATAACTCCATCTTTATACCTTAGCTAAACCTGACTGGAATCTCAGGACAAAGAAAGGCAATGCTCTGACTGCATGGCTCAATTTCAAAAGTCTTCTGCAAACAACAGAGCTCCTCAAGCTTCTCACAGAAAGGTCATAAAAGCCTTTCTCTGGGAAAATCTTAAGCAACATAAATATACAGGAGGCTCCTGCCTGTAAAGGTGTGTGTGCACACAGAAAGTGTGAGACAGGAACGAGGAGCTCCCAAAGATAAAGCTGCAGGGTGGATTTGTCCTAACACCTTTAGCTACAGATTTTACCCTTGACATCTTGCACTTCAAAGTTTGAAAATGAAATGGCATTAGGCTTTTTTTAGATTTTTTTTTTTATGAGTGTGGGAAGCTTTAGATGGACAAGATATAAACACTGTAAAAATAATAGATCTGAAAGCAGAAAAATGGTACTGAGCATTGTTAGAGCTGGAAACAATATATCCCATCTTCCCACTGTGGGAAAGCATGAGTGATATATGTTATGTCCAACCCTCCCTTAATAGCTTTTAGTGCTTCTAATTGCACATCTTCTAATGCAAAGTAAAAGCAGGCTAAGTCTACCACGGAAATCATCTCACACAAAATCCAACCACTTCAATTTATATGGCTTAATCTTTACTCAGCAGATCCTGCTTAAGTTCTGAAGTGCAGGGTGAAGTAAATCTCCTTTTAAAGGCTGTAGTCACTCGCTCACTATGGCTGAGAACCAGCCTTCCATGTGGGATGGGAATCTCTCCTTTGTTACACTGAGCTTTTATAAGGCTCCGAGAGCAAATTCCCTCTAAATAATTTCTAAAGGAGAGGTTTCCAGCAGTGAGGCATGTTTACTTGTGTTATATGAGCACCCTAATTACTCCACAAAGAGCATTATGTTCTCATACCCAACCTTTGAGAAAAATTACAATGAGGCTGTGGTGATAAAACTGGGAGTAAGCAACAATCCCAAGAAAATCAAATTCAACAAGCCATTCTTGCTGTAGCCAACTGTGCAGTCTTAGTCACCGCCTTGACTTTCACATACCTCATTTAGAGAGAACAAAAAGCTGGTTTCCCTGTATATTACTGTAAACAGCCCCCACACAACCCTTAAACCTGCTTCCCTTAAAACTTCCATCTGCCTTCTAATTTGCCTTTGCTTGGGAAAGCAGCAAAAACTTTGAACTGGTCTGACACATCCATCATTGTGTCCCATTTTTTTCATTAAGGATGTTTGACAAGCTTAAATTCCAACATCAAAATAATAGTTAGCAAAGAAATGGGAAGCTAAGGACTACAATTTTTCTCCTTGTTTTTAGCAAGCTTCTTTTTCAAGTTGTTTGGTGGCAGTGCAAAAAAATAAACCAAACTAACAAACAAAAAAAACCAACAAAAACAAAATCCCAAACCAAAGAATCTTCATAATTAAGGCTTCTACAGAGTTAGGGCAACCCTGGAGGATTTACCTGTAAGAGTTCATCACTGCTCATTAATTCCAATTCTCAGGCTGTTAAATACAGCTAAGCTCAGTGCAGGATTACAAATTTAGACAGGAAAAGAAAACCAGGTCCCTGTTCTTTACAAGTGCTCATATTTTTATTTATTTTTGAATGTGTAGAGTTCTGAGCTATTTCAATCTCTCTGACTCAATGCCTGTGTCAATCATGAGCCAAACATTTCATGAAGACAAAAGTCTTCACCTGACATTAATTCCTGATGTGGTGAAAACACACAGAGGCGATTTTGTAAATAGTTATTTACCAGAATCTGTAATTAACACATCTCCTATTAAAACATGATCATTTGCATTCTTTTCAAGATTGACTTTCCAGGTAGAGCTTCAGTGACCTGCCTGTCATTGAAGACGGCAATACACAAAGTAGTTACAGCAGAACAGCAACCAAACAGTGAGTCCAGCTTGGTGAAGCCCCTACCCTGAATGATGTGCCCTAGAGCCATTTTCTAGGGGACAGGAAGATGTGGGAGAAAAAGAGAGCATTTCTGTGTAATCAGAAAGCATCAAAAGATAGGAGAGCATTTATTTAGGATGTATGAGCTACATGCAGGCACCAGAAAACGAATTGGAACTTGCATGTGACAAGATCAGCCTCTAATTATGATGTATGAAATTATTTCCTCCTAGTCCGTGAGGCACTTGGAAAAAGGGTTTTTGCTGGAGGCTGGGGATGACATCTGGTTCTCCTGGGTGAGAAAAGCAGAATCAGAGGCATGAGCCTAAGAATATACCAATATCTGGTTCTAAACACCCTAAAACATACCTGTGCTCTGTCCCTCACTCCTAATTTCAGGTCTGCAGAGCTCCAGCTTGATGCACACAGCTTGATTTTTAAGCAGTCTGTCTCTCTAGATGTTGGAGGTGACATGCTCTCTGCCTAAGGGATTAACCAGGAGGGAAAGTTGATCTGAATATCCTGGGGAAGCAGAGTTCTATTGACTCTGTGAATCTCAGAATTGCTCATGCAGTAAAACAGGAGTTTTATCCAGCAGGAAAATGAGATCAAAATCTCTCAAGGGACCATGGAAACTCCTGCACTGCATAAATAACATGATAATCATCACACCCTCCTATAACTGCCTATACTTAGATGGAAATCAGGAAAAAAAAGTAATTATAGATATATAGATCTATAGCTTACAATATAAGGACATTAGTCAGATCTATTTTGTTAATACTTTCCAATGAGATATTCTGATCCAGAGGTAATTTAAAAGAAAAATAAAAATTTTCTATTTTGGTTGCCATGTTAACAATAGTGGCTGAAATATATACTGTTTCTTTCACTGTTTTTAAGACTTATAAGCAAAGGAATTACATCAATTTTAAGCAAAGAATGTGACATTATTTTTAAAATGTCATTGGAAAATTTTGAATAAATATCTTGAACCAAAAATGTTTAATTCAAAATTAATGATGCAGCATATATACTAAAAGATCTTACTCCTCTCTGCCAAAATGTGATTCTAAGTAACCCACACTTTTAGTCCTACACATTGTGACAGCAAATTAAATATTTCTCCAAATCTAAAATGCTTAATAAGTTCAATATAAACATGCAAAATATTTACTAAGCTTATATTCAATGACTTCCATAAAAATATACTCAAATATTGCAATGTCTTTATCTTAAAATGGGAGTTAATTTAGTGGTCTTCTAAAACTGCAAATGTATTTTTCAGGAAGGATGACGCTAGGGTAACACACATATTGTTATATCTTTCAGTTTCTCATTCCTAGAAAAGATATACACTGTATTTGCTGGTGAAACTGAAGACTTTCACAATCAAAATAATTTAGTTTTAACTGACTTATTTCCATGAAGTATTTTCAACAATGATCAGCAGAGCACAATGATCTGTGTTATATATTGTGCTCTGTAACTACAGACTTGCTCCCAGTCAGACACTTAGCAACCTCACACCAAGAAACTTTCAAAGTGTTCCTTCAGCACTGAATTTAATTTACACCTCAACTAAGGGAGTAAAATATATTAATATACTTATTTGGTAAATATATTAAAAAAAAAATACTTCATTCTGTATGCAGCAGCAGATTAAATAACCCTTATGGTTTATTAAGGAAAAAATATCTTCTTGCGCCTGTCTCTCTGATACACATCAGAGATTTCATGGGATGGTGCCAAGATTTCCTCCTGTATGTGACTGTCAGTTTACCAGCTACTGCTGGAGATAATGCGTTTTGGTTCATCAAATGATTGGATCTAAGCTTTAATTTGAAAAGCCTTCATCTTCATATGTTGCTATACTTCTGTGAATTAGTGCAACTTTAATTTTATCAGTAGGATAGTTGGGGATGCACGAGAAATCTCTTCTTAGACCAACAGAAAACCAATTCCATTTGAGAGAGAGAGGGAAAAAAATCTATTAACAGACATCCAGTGCTTTCACCAGATTGATTCTTTTATGGAGCACTGGCACTTTTGGATGACCTGGCAGCAACAAAATCAAGGTGGTCTGTGCTATTTGACAGTTAGACAATCATTTATTCACACAAGCCTGCTAAGCTCTTTTCAAACTCCTGCAGAAGGAGAACTTCAATTAAGAGTGAAGAGTAAGTTGTCCCTGATGTTATCAAAGTCAGAATAAAAGCAGGCTGCCCACGTGTCCTGTAATCTCAAGTTTTCAAGATATGACTTGCAGCCCTTTTTTTCCAAGAGCCACCCGTCATGCATCCCCCCAAAACCCTCTTGCCTCTCCACATGCCAACAAACGAGTGCCCAAGCCACCCCTGCAAGCTTGTGGCACTGCAATAATAATAACAATAAAAACAAAGAGGTGTCTTTGTTCTTCAAAATGAACTGTGTTCAGTGAAAGGGTGGGAAACCTTCAGACTGCATTGTTTAAAAGGACAGAGACTGCAGAAGTCACTGATCTTTCATCCCTTCTCTTCACTCCTTCCTTCCACCCCTGTATAATGCAGGTCACCTCCAGGAGGAGGCCATAAACAGCGAGTGCTCACCAGTGCAGGTGGGTGACATTTGAAAACCTCGTTCTTGTTGCCTCGATTTCACATTTTCCCATTGTTACAATTATGGCCGAGTTTATTTAGAATGTAAGCTCTGCACTGAGTCCCGCCTGGTGCTGAGCCCTCGCTGTTTGAGCGGGCCATGTGATGCTGTTACTGCTGCAATATTAGCACATGAAAATGGCTTTTTGGCAAACAAGTAAATCAGAGACAAAGCATGCTATGCACAGACTGTAATTATGGCTGCATACTTTTTCATCATGGAGTGAAAAAATTTAGAACAGTATTTACTGTTGTAATTAAACTGATTCCCCCAAGAACTACAATGAACTTTAGGAGGTGATAAATAAACGCAGCAGCAAGCTGTTCCTTTGAGATTTACACTCTGATGGCAAGATCTCATGAGTTCCTAGAGAGAGAAGAAGGAGGTAGGTTCATAATTTATCTTCCTCAGACCCGGCCCAAAACCTATTACAGTCATTAGAAGTCTTTAAGTTGATTTTGCCCAAAGTTCATTCTAAAGTAATTTTATTTTTGAAATACAGGTTTTAATTTTCAGTTTTAAAATTAAACCAGAAATTGCTTATCGTTTCCCTTTGAAATAAAGGGTTTAATATTTATATTAGATAAAAATGATCGCAATATTTTTCACACACATTTTCTGTAGCAAACATATTTTATGACCAACAGCAAAGATACTTTTTATAGATCTGCACAACCAGCATTAAGAAATATTTAAGAGAATTTGAAGTGTATAAAACTGGACACAACCTTTTTTTTTTTCTAAAATCTTCACATTTAATCAAGAGGGCAAGAGTTCTCCTTTCTGAATGCTTATTTAAAGGCCTATTTCTCTCTTCATGCACACAGATGCTATGGTTTTGTCCAAGCAACAGAGAAATGAAACATTCATCAGTGCCTGATAAGCCCAGTAGTACTGTGTGTGACCTCTGGGCTCTTGAATAGGAGAGGACAGGAATGGGGGCTAGGTCAGGGCTGGGAGCTCACCCGACCATTCCTGTGCCTGTAACGACAAGGTTTATTTCACCTGCTGCCCATTTGGGGAAACTGTCCAGAAGAGGAAAAATTATCTGCCAGCTTTATGGTTGAAAGACACAAATATGATGCAAGCATCAAGGTGGCTGCCTACAGGAGGGTGAGAAATTGTTTGTATCATATTATTTAATTTGATTGCCAGAGTTATGTTTCCTCCTTCTTTATTCAACTCCTGTGTTCAGTATGGTTTTTTTAAAATGAATTTTCTTTACAGCTTTCTCTAGCACATTTAATCCAACATTCACACTTCCAGTTGTATGGAATAAGAAGTATCTAGCTCCTCCTTGAGAAGACAGAGAACATGAAAGGTGACTGGTTTTGGGAACTGCTTCTTTCTCATCTGCCCAGCAGCTCTGCTAGAACCACAGCAGGTTATTATCCCATTGTCCCACGGCAGTGGGATCCCAGCTCAGCTTTAGTCAAGTAAATAGGTGAAGGAGGTGCCCAGGATGGCTTCTGGCATGGAAATTCCTGGATCTGTCACATACAGGTGGAGTTTATTTAAACAACTTTCCCAGTGACATCGGTTCTTCCTCTACACTGATGGTCACTTGCACCTGCTTATGGAGACAAGAAAAACTCACCAGAGTCAACAGTGATATTTGTACAGAACACTGCCACTAGGGGAAGAATAAAAGGTGACTTGGGAGAAGGAAGAGTAGATGAGGCTGAGTGGATGAAACCTGGGATTTCGTAGTTTCTTGATCAGGTCTCTTCCATAGAGATGAGGAGTGTATTGGACAAGAGCACTGTCAGAAATAGGTTTTACTACTATATATTCACTAAGTGGGAATACCAGAAATGAAATACTTGTTCTTTATTTCAGGATAATTTCTGAATTCAGATTCTTATTTTTGAGTGTCTACTTTTTTTCTTTTTGTTTTTTTTGTTTTTCAAGCAAAGGTATGTCAATCATCTGATATTATTGGTGAATCAATAACATAATTTTTCAAGTTCATCCTCATAGTACAACAAAATGGGGTACTATGAAGCCAAAGTTTTTTAAGAAACTAAATATTTTATGGACTAAGACACATAAACTCCCATCTATTTAGTCTTTAAAAACTAGACAGTTACTTTTAGTGCAGTGACAAGCAGTTACTCTCCCTTTCAATCCCCCTGGAATGAACAGACTAGTTGGACAAGACAGTAATTAATAAGGGAGTAAGACATTGGCTTTTTAAAGACACAATGTGAAAAGAATCCCACCTGACAAACTCACTGGCTAAATTTTTCAGATGAAAGGACAGGTTCCTGTGATCAAAGTCTGAATTTCTAATGAACAGACTTACAATTTTTACAATAACAATAATAACAGAGAGGATTAATTAAGCAGCTTTTTCAGCCCTACCTAAAACATTATTTTCTTTCTAATCACAATGCAGCAGTTTTAATAGAGCAGAAACAAGACTCCGCACGATTTGGTCTTAAGTATATTAGCTTTGTTCATTCTGAAGCAACTCATACTTCCTCTAGGGATGTACATTGTCACTTTATTTAGTTATTCTACCTATTTTTACTTTAAAAGAAAAAGAGCATCTTTGACAAAGACATCTGGCAACAAACTCAAGGCATCTCACTGTTAGATGTATTCTGAACACAAAGCTTCCTTCCGTCTTGGTGGTGAATATAATAAGATACACCCCTTGTTGTGTAAATTACAGGTGCTGGAGCAAAACCAAAAAACTGATATGACAAAAAACATGTTGAAAGCTGCTGTCTGGTGTACCTGACATAAAATCTTAAACTGAAGAAAGAAATCCCCAAAACCAGTGTGGACACAGCTTGCTGTGTTTCATAAAGGTTCTTGCTACTGACTGAAGTTTTTGTCATGTAGAAAGGTTTTATTTTTGTGGAAAATCAAAATCTTATGAGCAACAAAAAAAGGGTCAAAAAAGTAAACATCCTTCCTCACTAGCCCTTCATCTTGGATAAGAGTATGTGGTTCTGAGAACCTTGAATGAATAATTTAGGATTTCTTCTAAGCAGTAGAGATTTTAGATAATCTTAATCCAGACCAGAATTTGTGCTCCATCTGACATTAACCCATGGGAAAAAAAATCCTCTCTCAGGTTCATTTTATGCTGTTTTATAAGCTATAATAGTCAAAAGGATGCATCACAACAGAGTGGCTGGTTATCTGGAGGTGTGAGGCCACAATAAAAGAGAATTTTCCTCCTTGAATCCATGCATCTGCATTTAATACAAAGAAACTGAGAGCATATAATCGAAGGAAGGATTTGTATGCAAATGGTAAAAGTGGCGGCCCACCACAGTTATGATTTAAGCAGATGCCAGGAGAAGGAAGTATGGATCAACACAAATCAAAAGAACACGAAAAGTTTGCAAATCTCATGCAACTCAGTTGCACAGATGACAGCTGGAGATATTCTTTATTAAAACTAAGGCAAAGGGAGAAGCCTGGGAGGAACAAAACCTGAGGGCTGGAGTCTGCAGGAGTGCCTGAGGGTTCCCACCCTGGCAGCAATCACTGAACCAGTGGAGTTGTGCACAACGGCTCACAGCCTACCTTTGGCTCCCAGGAATTTGGGGCTTAACCAAGAGAATAATTTATCTCTCTATTTAGATTGGTGTAACGTATACTATTGGTTATTTTTGAACATTGAAGATGAAAACACTCTAAAGAAACAGTGTTTAAAAGACCACAGCATGCTTGGAGCTTTAAGAAAGGTAGATAAATGTTTTTCATAGCCTTTAAAATGGAGCACAGAGGATAATTAATAGAGACACTGAATTTGTAATAGTTAAGAATAGAAAATAGGTCTCCTGTAGGACTGCATAAGAACTACTACTTTCCAAGAAAGATGAACTGTTAAAGTACTCCTTGTTTTTTTTGTTTACTCTGACTGTTTCTCAAAACAGCCTCATTTTCAAGATTCATTTCTGCAATTGCTTTCAGCAGTTCCTGTATACAGGAAGAAACACCTCTGTCTCTTTTTGCCCTGTACAATGAATAAAGGCTCTTCAGCCTTCCTCACCACAGTCCCCTTGGCTCAAGGTGGTAATGTGCTGTTTAACAGAAAACAGAGAAACTTTGTAAAAGGGAACATCCAATAGATGAGGGCCATTTGCTTTCAGGTTTTACCCTGCCGTATTCTATTCACAGCTCTTTCCTAATAATGCAGTTCAGGTTGCATTCACCAATATGCCCCATACTCTGTTACAAGGTACTTATGCTGACATTAATAATGCACATACTGATAATGCTTTCGATTCCAAAGTGTCCTAAAGCACTTCACTAAATACAGCCCCAACCTGCAGGTGCATCTAGCTCCCATATGCAGCCCTCTACAGGCAAAGGGTGACAACGCCATTTGTAAGGTCAGTTAACATACAAAGGATGTAAAAAATGCAAGTACGTGTGGGATGCAGCGCGAGATCTAAGCAGCGTGCAGCACAGCCGATTTTGAGGCTGAAGACTGCGGCTGACAGGATTGTCCAGCTTGAGTGGACTGGGGGGCACAGCTTTGGCCCAGCAGAGAAGGCCAGTGTGCTTTCTGCCCCATGGGAGCGCTGCCTCTGAAGAACAACTGGAACAGGGTCTGAAGAACTGAGCGTTTGTAAAGAGATGAAATAAGAAGATACACACATAGCATTGAATTGTTAAAATCCCCATTTTCTTGGCTGGTCACTCGCTAACCCTACTGAACTGGCCTGCCTACCCTGAACAGAAAGCCTATCAAGTTGATAAATATTATCCTGTGTTTTTTGTTTGTTAGTTTTTGGGGTTTTTTGGGGGGTTTTTTTTGTATTTTTTTTTCATGTCCATAAGCTTTTTCTTTTGTACATGCTACAACTAGAAAAAATAACACCACAAAAAGAGCCAGAGCTATCTGAACCAATCAACACCACAGAGATCTTACAAAAAATACACTTCTCTTACGACATTTTCCTCTTAAAATATAACCGTCCAAAGATTTCACATAAATAAGAACTGCAAGTACACGTAGCATTGTATAAAGAATGGCTGTACTTGTAAGGATGCCCAATAAAATCAATACTTTTGACATTGTATTGTGAGTTGTTATTTAATCATTTAATTGAGTTAATGTAAAAGTATGAAGTGATGACTGAGACAAATCTCCACTGTGTGAGCGGAAAAATGAGTCAATGGAAGTGGCAAAACTGACAGGCTGCATTCAGAGGAAATGCCAATGGGGAGGGTTTTGTCACATTAAAATTTGGGACACAAACTTTGCAGAACGGTGTAAAAAGGGAAATCTGATTCTGATTTTCTTTATTCCAAAGTAAGAAGTGCCTTATGGAAGTAACTTCACAATTCCACAGGCTGGGAGTTTAGCTGGACAAAATAGGCACAAATCAATTATTTATGGTAGAAGCTGCATCTTCTTGGGGGAGGATTGTATCACTGTATTTTTGTTTTGTTTAAACAGGAGAGTGGAAAAGATTCACCATATTTTCTGAGTTTGCTGGAAGATAGAAAAATGAAAAACTGTGAAAAGAGCATATTTTTTCATTAATAATGAAGCTGGAGTCCATAATCCAGAGTTTTGAGCCTTTAATTTACAATTTAACTGGCAGCTCAAACATCCGGATAAGACAGAAACTGAAATAACATTTTATCTAAAGGCTTATCTATTCTATCAGAAAGGGTATGAGGAATTAGTTCTAAGTTTATCCTATGAGATCACAGAGGGCAAAGCTGGAGAGATATACTGGATTAATCCTCCAATATCTTAAAAGCAAAACACATTGGAGAGGCCAATAGACAAGGGGAAAAACCCCCAGGAAATACTAAATTTGATGACAGTTACTTGCATTTTGAATATGTCTGGAACTGATTTTTATTCTCCCAAATTATTTTAGTTTTTCATTGCAATTAGATGTGTAAAGTAATAAACATCTCAAATAAAATAATTCTTTTTCTGATCTATAGTTAAAAAGTTACTATGAGCTATCAACATCTCTCAACTTGCGTGTGAGAATAAAACATGTAAATCAGGTCCTCTGCCACAGCAGCACCCAAGCAAAGCCTTGTTAAACACGATCTGGGTGGTCTGGGCCTTCTTTGAGCAAGGGTTGGACAAGATAAACTACTGACACCACTTCCAACCTAAATTATTTTATGATTCTAGTTGCTTACTCTATTTCTCAGCTTAAGCAATAATGTACTTGTTTTTCTTTTATTTCAAATTAGAAGTAAATGAAGTCGATATTTCCCTCAGTCCAAAGTAGAATGAATTTCATACAAGAAGGGTGAGGACTGTTCAGTGCTCTGTCCATACTGTAGGCAACAGAACAAATCAAAGCTGAGATGTCATTTAGCACTTAATCAGAGCAAATTCCTAAATCAAAGATGCATTTGTTACAGAGTCAAGACTAGTGTGATTTTTGTGTTTAGACAACAGTTTCTCATATGTGCCTTCCTTGAAAGACATCCAGGCAGTATGGATTTATCCATACGTATTTCACCAATAATTAGTTATTGTGAAATTTTACTCTTCTGTTCCTGTTACAGAAACAAGTAACTATTCCCCTTCAAACCTGATGGTGAAAAAAAGCACTTCAAGGTCTAAGAACCACCAGTTATCTGCTACTGAATCGAAACAATTCTCACAACTATTTGTCCAGACCAGTGGACTTACATAGTCTTTTGACAGACTTTATTTAAAAGTTGATAAAAAGAAACAAAGCCTGTTTTGCAAACTGAGAAGCTAATGTTTACTGGGAAAAGAAATATTGTCAAACTCTCACATTTCTGCTTGTGGAAATTCGCTGATAGCCAACCAACATAAAATATCTTTCAATGGGCAATTTCAGACTCTGGAAGCAGCTGAACCATGTTAACAATGAATGCATGAAAAATCCAAACAGATTTATTCAGCTTGTTTCTCAGTTGAGCAAATTAGCCCAAACTCAAGTCATTGATAATCCAGTGAAGCAAGTTTTTGCACAGAAGCTGTCTTATTTATTTGGCAGTTAGAAGAGCAGACAGTCCTATAAACACAACTGCTTAAGATTCAGCATCTTAAGATTTTTGAGAGATCAGGTAAAGTTGATCACACACTTTTGAGTCATTTGATTAGATTTCTTGACTCTTGTATTAGAGGCTTAACACTATCTCTGATAAGTAGGAAAGAAATGCTGGTGAAAACCTGGTGTTCCTCAAATAGACAACCCTGCTTTTTGCAGAGTTAATGTGTTCTACTTTTCAGAATCTGTTGATACTTTGACTTTTTGTCAATAGGAAAAATTTAATCAAGACTAGAAATTCAAAAGATATGGCTTTTTTTTCCCTCCCCAAACAGTTTTTCTGTATCAGTCACATAAAATGGAAAGACTGAGCAGTCCAGCCACTTTCACACTAGATCCATTCAACCCTGATTAATGCAGGTGTTTGGGAAACTGTTACACTGAGAAGATTCACAACATTCACTGGCTCTCACTCTTTCTCCTTTCAGCCTTGGAGGTGTCTGTGAGCACATACCGAGTTTGTGAAATAGAAAACATAACAAAATTGGCTACTTAAGCTGAAAGTTCAATACTGACTTTTAAGTTTATGGCACTAATTGTCCACTAATGAAAGAAACACTTCATAAGAAACACTTATATACCATAACATAGGGGCAGATTATTCTGGACCACACATATAACACCTCAGAGTTACCCAGACTTAAAATGAACATTCAGGCAGCCTAGAATATGTTTATTTTACATGTAGTACAGTTTGCCCCAGCCTGTCTCTCCAGCTTTGAAACAAACAGCAAGGAACATCTTGCTTGGTTGGACCAAATATGAGGATTTGGGATATATCTGGTTCCTGGAACACCGGTAATTACAAGGATTTATTTTAAATTCATGCAACCTTTTGCTTATTTAATGCCTTGATTTTCCAATAAAGTAGTGTGATATTTCAGTGTGTCAGTGACACAGGACAAAAGTCCATATCATGCATTTTCTTTGTCCACATTATGTAACAGCTTCGAATGTAAAAGGATTATAGGATTCTTTCAAAGCCACGCAACGATCGAACACTGCTCTGTGGCAGAGTTAATGCTCACACACAAAGACCTGGGCTTGGAGGCACCCCAGAAAAGAGGAACAATTAAAACTCTGTGAGGCACTGGAAACTCCAGCTAAGCCTGACAATGGACACGTCCCCACAGCACACAGCAACATCCATTCCCTCCAACACCAGCCCCACCACGGCAGAAACACGGGGGGAAATTATGTCAGGGCCCTGGCCTTGTGTGATTTAGGAAGTCTGGTGACAACCCACACTCCTGAAAGTCACCCACTACAGGCAGGTGGGCACAGCCACGGCAGGGGCAGGTGCCACACAGGCACGTGCACGTTGGCAGGTGGCTGCAGTTGGTGGAGTGCAGGTGAGTGTAGGGGCTTAACTCTGCACTAGATCCTCACATCAAGAAACTTGATCTTGACACCATCTGTACTTTTTTACCCACATATCACTCGCAGAAAAAAAACCAAAAACCAAACAAATTAATATAAAGGTGTAGTAGATCCAACTAATGACAATGTCTCATAGCAACGAAAATTTACCTTTTCCTAGGCTGAAGGATTCACACAACTGCTAACGTAATTTCTTGGTCTGCCTAGTTTTTTATGTGTCCTGACTTATTTTTCCCTAGTGTGATGGTGTTGGCTTTGGTTTGTTTTTCAATTAGAAATACGTTCGCGGGACTTTTCTTCCTCCAAAAAAAAGCAAAGCCCCACTAAGAGAAAGGCTACTGGCTGTGGACAACACACACTGCTGGCTGGACAGTCTGCACACGGGAAGTTTGACCCTTGCCACTTCTTCCCCTCCTGTAGGCTCTGGACACAAAAAGCCATTCTGTGTTTCAAGCAAGGAGCAGATAATGTTGGATGATTAAACTGCTGCAGGAGACACATGGCAAATTTGCACATCCATATCGTACTGCAGGTGCAGCAGGCAAGGGATGCTGAAATGTTGATGCTGTGTTACCAACAGTAACACCTACAGCACCAACCTCATGCAATCTTCCTTCCTTGCCCCCTGTTTGCCCTGATAAGCCCCCACCTCTGTCCTGGCCCTTCCTGGTAGCAGAGCTCAGCTGTGCTGCCTGAGCAGCCTCCCACTGCAGCAGGAGGAAAGGGAGTGGGATTGGGATTCACTCCCCATTCCCTGCTGCTGCTCTCCCCTCTTTTCCTCACAGAACATGGCAGAAGAGCAGAGTCACTCAGGACGTGTGGTGAGTGGCAATCTGTGGTGCCTAGGAAAGGAACATAGGAAAGGTGGAGGTTTTTCTTCTGGTAGCAGAGGAGATGGAAAAGTTTTCCACTGTCAATTGGAACAGCAGCTTCTGTTGTTAAACCCATTAACCCTGATCTACAGCAAGATCAAAGTGAAAGGACACTCCATAAATGGCCCCTGGTCTTGAGATGTACCAAGCCCTTGTCCAGGAAGTTCTGCAGTACCACAGCACCCAGTGGGGAACTCTCACGGCAGGACACGAAATAGATTGACTCCATATAGTTGTCAGAAGAGAAAGAAGGCTTTATTTACAATCCCAGCAGTTTCTTTTAGAACACGCTGTGTAAAAAAGTCTATTATTGGTCCATGGCACTGACACTGCTCTCCATTGGGTCAGGAATAGGAAACAACCCCTGGGACAGTTGCTCTGGCAAAGGGAACACTGTTTGCTGAGCCTGTGCTGAGAAACGCAGAGAGATGTTTTGAAAGGAGAAACTGTTGGCAGCTTTCCCTTGGGAAAGGAGCCAGCAATGGTCAGCAAGCTGAAATTCAGGCTCAGAAACATCGAGCCCACAGGGACAGCATTTTTTATTCAGTATCAGAATGGGGAATTAAAGATGTTGCTCATTACTCATAATAGAGAAGGGCAAATCGTAAGAGACAAGAAGAGGGATAAACACGAATACAACCCAAATGTTAATGCAAAAAGAAAAAAAAATCTGCTGGCCAAGAAAGATTTTTTTTCTTCTTCTTTATAAAAGGAAATGCTGGAATGTTGGCACAAACTCCAAAGATGCCTGTGATAGTGTGACTGCCATCAACGCATGAGTCCAGCCTTGCCTCTGGGGAGGTTGACGGCAAAATTCCTGTTTGTCTTCAGTGGGACGAATTCGTTACTGATATAAGTTCATTAATATACTGACTAAAGCTGGCTGAGCAAGGGACAGCTACGGGGATTCACAAGAGAAAGTAAGATGGATCAGAGGACTGGATCAAAACAGATGTAAAATACTGTAACTCCAAAGCACTAAATTAGGTGCATACCTACTCTCCTAGGATTGCACTCTCATTACTGAAAACAATATTTAAATCCATAAAAGAGTAGAAAAGGTAGGATTACTCTGTGTGACATGGAACTAATATTGTCTTTTGAGCTTTTCCCTTTAAAAAAATTAAGTTGACAGCTCCAGTGTCCCTTTTGCCAAAATTTATGATACAATTTGCTGAATTATATAAAGCCCTAGCAAGAAATGACACATGTGGGATGACTTTTTATTTGAAATTGTGTTTCTTATACCAAGGTTCATCAAGCTGTTTCATATTTACTCCTCTGATTAATGATATGTCAGAATTCTAATTCTAGCACCAATTTATTGCTTGTTGACAATTGGAGAATGAAATAGCTATGTAGGCAACATGCAATATTGATTTTTATCCATCTTCTTTGTGCTCCAGTAAATGATCCCCAAATGTGCTTTGTTGTTGCAACCTAAATAAATATTACAGTCTTTTTCCTATCATCCAGTAATGCTGTTACTGATGTAGCATATTCCTTAAAGAGCAACAGTCTGGTCTGATTTGATGTCAGGTAGGCTGAATTATAGGTTTTCTATTTAAAAATTGTTACTCTTCAGTTATCTCGCTCACAGAGACAGATCACATCTTCCAAAGGTTATTGGATGTTTGTATGTTTTTGTAAGTGTGCTGAATAAAATAATAATAAAGAATAAGTGTTGTTTCAACCATTTTAATATGAAATCCAGTGTATTTAAGGTTACTCCATGCAGAAGAGCAGGAATTGGAGATAATGCAAAATTTGCAAACTCACCTCACGTATTTTGGAGGTGGATCCATCCTACCACCATCTGACCAGTGATGGCTAACCAAGGCAGCCCTATAGAAGTAAAACAATGTCTTCAAAGGCAGCCTCAGCTCCAGGTTTTGAGCTCGTGTTCCTCTGCACAGATCCAGAGCATGAACTTCTCCGTGAGACAAGGAGAAATGACAGTGATTTGAAAGAAAGCTTTCACATCCTTTTTAAAATGAGAAAAGGAAGTTGATTATAATCTTGATTAGGGAAGGGATGGACATTTTAATTGGGAATGATGCAGGCATACTCGAAGGAGGGAAAGCAGGAGCAGCTCTTGGTAAAAGGCGTGGTGCACACGTGCTGGGAGATGGAAAGGTGCTGCTGTGGCAGGACTTGTTAGGCACTGTGTGCAGGAAGAGAAGAAATTTGACTCTATTTCTGGCCACTACTAAAATTCAACAGATAAAGAAATGTGTTCAGCATTATGTCAAAGATTGTAGTAGCCACATACTTTGTGTAATTCTAGATCTACTAAGATATGGAAAAAGTAATTTGAAAGGAAAAGAGAAAGATTTAGAATATATCCACAGCCCATATTTTCTAAAGCTTGACTTTCAGTGCCCTTTAAGCAGGCAAATAATGCCTAGGGGGATTTTTTTAAAGCCTCTCTTTCTGGATTTATGTGTCTGTAAGATGTTCAAAATCCCAGAGCCTACCTGTCTTTGAAAATATGGTTCTTAGCTTTAAGATAATGATAGATATACCAACCTTCAAATTTTCCTCATCTGGATGCTCTGGTGCTTAGGTGATATAACTTTTGTACATATTTTCTTTCAAAAAACCATTTAGACTTTAGTTAAAAAGCAGAGCTGAGACCATAGAGACTACAGAAAACTCGGCACATGTGTGGAATTGTACATGTAACCAGGGTCAGCTTTTCAGGAATGTAATCTGAGCTTCTCCCTGGCTTGAGGGCATGGTAAGCTTCAGCTTCAACATGAAGGAAAATTCAGAAAGTTGATAATCAAAAGGGATTATATTTCAAGTCTGTGATGGTCAATGACAAGTGTGAGAGGCTGGCCTAAATTCCTCAGTTCCTTGTTGCAAGGCCATCCTCTTTTCCATCCCACCCTAGGAATGCAGTTGGTTTCCACAGGCTGCCTTTGTGCTTCCTGGGCAGAACACCTTGTCCTGCTCTCCATTCTAAGATGTCTTCTATTCCATAGCACCTTTCAACCCAGTATTTATTATATAGAGAGACTACGATAATGTCTTTGGTCTTCAGGGACCTCTCAGCCTTATTCTCTGCGAAAATTAAATGTTAGGAAAGGAGATCCCAGCCACCTACACTATAAAAGCATGATGTCATAGCTGATCAGCCTTTGAAGAAGGCCTGTCAGACAGCCCAGTGTCTCAGGGTTTTATCCAAGGCCCACTGAACTGAATGAAAAACCTCACATGAATATTCTTACATCTCCCTTAACTGACTCCTTGTAATTGTTTTAAATCCTAAAATTTAAAGCTTAGCCAATAAATTGTACGAAGTTGAAACTGAAACATTTTCAATAGATTATTGCTTACTACAAGTGAAAAGTTGCAAGTTGAACATTGAAACAGCTTGTTCCTCTGGGTTTTGCCTAGCATCGTTTTGTTTGCTTTTCTGGTCATATCTGTGCATCCTCATCTCTCTTCTCATGTCCTCCAGATGAGTATATCTTTGGTTCTGTGACTTTTGGAACAAAAGTAGTGTGCCATGAAAAACAGAAAATAAAGAAAACCGGCAGATTTCCTTTCTATGTTATTGTTACATTGCACCATGCCACGCAGCCAAAGAATGGAAATAAGACAGACAAGGAAATGACAATCCAGGTGGCAGAAATATTTTCTCTCTTTACTTTTGAGAAGAAAACACAGCAGAAAGTCTTATTATTAGAGGAAGGTTGAGTGATTTATTAAAAAAGCTTGTTATCAACACAAGACAGCCTGTAACTGGTGAGCTACATATTCCTCACAGCTGAAGTGTGAACAAAATTGGTGAGGCCAATTATAGCAAAAGTCTGATACATACAGACAGCAGAAACATCTCCTGATCAAAGACAAGTTGCCAGAAATATTTATGCCTGAGACCCTCGCTCGTCAGAAGTGGCACGAAGAGATCACAAATTAAAGGTTGTAATGTGGTAATAGTATTTTTCATGCTGCTAATGCAACATATTGTGCCTTTTCTTCTGCCAGGACAGGCAATGACCCTGCCTCCAGCCCAGGGAAATGCCCTTCCTGACTGTGCCACAACAGCAGCAAATCGTGCCTCCTTTGAGCTCCTAGTGACTGTACTTGTGCTGGCTGAGAGGTGTGCACTGAGCTAAAACCCAAATCATACCACTGACATTTCTCTGCGTGCGTGTGTCATTTCTTTAGTTCTCTGTGTTGTTTATTTCAGGGCTGTTCTCTTCCCTAGCAGAAGAAATCAAACCTCATTTGCCTTACCAGTCTATCAACAAGCACAGATGTTCCCTACAGCTTGCTGAAAGCTCAAGAGACCTTGAGTTTAGCGTCCACCCTGCAAGTGGGAGAAGCTGGCCGAGTGCCCCTCCTCAGTTCCTTGTAGGAAGGCCATCCTCTTTCTCATCCCATTCTATTACTGCAGGTGGTTTTCATAGGCTGCTCAAATTTTATGCTTTCTAGGAAAGAACATTGTAATTTTTTCATGGCTAGAGGTCCGTAAAATCTTTAAATCTTGTTGGAGCCACTGGATCTCCTGTTCCCCTATCTTTGTCTCTGTTTTATTCTTCAAACTCTCTAATTGTGATTTTGTCTCCTATCCATCAATCCTGCCCCAAATGTTTATCCCCTGATTGCAGCCCTCCGGGGTCCATAAAATCAAGTATCCACAGAACCTCAGACTCTATAGGAACACATTCTCAAAAAATTCACAACCCTTAATACATGCAATCCTACGGAGCAATTACAAACAATAGAAAGAGCTGTGGGGGTTACTGGGCTCAATCCAACAAAGTAGGCCATAAAGGAGGTTAAAAAAAAAGGAAATAAAGGAAGAATAGTGTCCCTCAGCATCTAGATCTAGCACTTAAAATTGCCCAAATGACAGGATATATAAAGGTTAGGACAGTGGAATTTCCCAAGAGCAGGGCCTGAATAAATTTCCAGGAAGACAAATGCTTTGCTTCTGCTTAAGCCATAAATTCCTGTTATTCTCAGTGAATCCACAATGTGGTCAATTGGTGGTTGATCTACTACTTCTTTTATCTCATGATATAGAGAAAGGGGGGTAACTGAAACCACAACAAAAACCTGTATTAAATGAAGTATGTGGAAAAAATACCAAGAGCAGGGGTCTTTTGGGAATAAAAGCAATCCAATCTTGAATATAGAAAACTATTTGCAATATTTTCCAAAATGAAGTAGGAACAAGGAGTCACAGCCATAACCTCATCTTTATTCATCTACTACTATGCTATTTCATGGTTCTCCAGAAAAATCACCCAGGAACTACAGCTGTTGTAAAGCATAATTCTTCCGATATGTGTGGTACTCTCAGATAATGCATCCAAAGGCATCTTTACAATGCACTGGGAGATAAAACTTGCAATGGAAAACCCAGCTTTTTTTAAAACGCTCTGTCAAGACTATAGGCTAATGGCCTTATTTCAACACTAAGGATACAGAAAATTTACCAAAATAGGGTTCAAATCTAGTTTAAAATTAGCTTTGCAAGTCACTTTAAAAGTTATGGCCAAAAATGAGTATAATTGTGAATCCATAAGAGCTAAGAAACTGCAAAAAAAGGATAGTAGAAACCATTAATATACAACCTGTGGCTTTAAAATATTCCCTCTCCTTCACTGATGTACTTAAAAAAACCCACAACCAAAAGCCACCAGAATGAGAGTAGACATAATTTAAAGCAAGAGTAAGTATCTTTAATTAAGCTCTCTTTAGAGTCTCTTTAGAGTTAAAGCTTATAGGGTTTAATTCTTTATTGAAAAACAGTAAGAGTGCTTACTCACCATACAGGATTTTTTCAAATTCTTGCAGCCTTAAAAGAAATCTATTACAGATAAAAAGAAGCTTAAATAGCACATATTACATCTTGCTTTTGTTTATATATGGTGAAGAGTATTCAGAGTGGACCACATCTTAGACTTGCACTAATCCTTTAATAATTACTATTCTTCTACTCGATGCTGGAAAAACCTCATGGAATGTGACTCTGTTCTGCTGGCTTGTCTAATCCGATTCAATTACTTCAGTTCCTTCTCCCAGAGGTCTCATATTTAGAAACTGAGCACTGCACGTCTCCTTATCCTCCTACCATTCCCCCCCAAAACTGGAAAAAGAAAATTGGAAGGTAAAAACCAAGACAGAAAGAAAGAAAGAAATCAATTCCAATGGAAATGAACTGTACTTTTTTACTATTATTATTTTGGTCCTTTCCCAAATATCAGTCCATCAATAAACATGAGAAACAGCTTGTAATTCACAAAGCCTTCGGCAACTCTGTTGTGATAAAGGCAAATTGGTCTGGCTCTACAAATGCTGGAGATGGGAATAAGTTCAGTGGTTTGGACCAATTTGAATGGATGGAAATCACAGAAGTCCCTGAAGCTGCAGCAAGCAGAGCTGTACAGCTGGCAGCAGCTTGTCATCTGCACGCAGAAAGCGACAAGAATATTGCAAATTTCCTGCCCAGAGTGAACTATTTCAATCACCTGTAACCACTTCCCTCGTCAAATGGAACAGTTGCAGAAAACCTCTAACTACAAGAAGATTTTTTCCTGTCCCTTCCCTCCTTCTCTTCTAATAACAGCCACCTGCCAAGAATTAAAACTTTGATTTCAAAATATCATAGTGCAGTGATTCTTGAACAGAAATTTCGTAAAAGGAAAGGCAATGCAATGGAGCACTAAGAACTAAGCCATGTATAATCTAACAGATACCACAGCAGATGAGATTGTGTGATCTTCTTGAGATAAAAATGTATACTCTTAATTAAAAAAGCAGATTTTCCCTGCAACAAAATGCTATTTAAAACAATTTACCCTCTCCTTTTGCAATAATTTCTGTTCCTGACCTTGCATTACTTTGCAACAAATCAGAATTTTCATCGAGGGACAGTCCTATTATTTCTGTGAATTGCATGAATTTTACCTGCAAGGAACGAAATAATGAAAATAAAGAGGAAAGCAGTTGTGGCATCTTCCTATTTTACAAGGAAATGTAATTATCACACACCTTAGAACCTTCTGATTTTAAATGTTTCCTGTCATTTTTGCACCTATCTTATTTGTACTTACTAAAAAAATTGATTGTCTTGATTAATTTGCAGTAACGTATCCAATATAGATTTTTCCCTTTCTCCAACAAAAGGAACCATTTTATCACTTGTAAGTTGCCCTTATGCACATGCTTATTAATTCTATAAATTCAACTAACATTTCCTACCATGCAGCTCCCAGTCCCACCAGATGTGTAATCATTTTTAGCTCAGGCTGCTGCTGAATTTGAACACTTCCAGAGCTACATACACAATACATCTCTGATGTCTTTCTTCCCTAGATTATACCTGGGGAGCTTTTTCTTCCAAAATAAGCAACAGCAAATCACCAAATCAGTTTAAATTACAAATGCCTGGGCAGGTATCCACAGCATTATTCAAAGTCAGGGGAGGAGGATTCTGCAAGGGAAAGGGCACTGGACACACAATTTCACACTGATTTCTTAATTAGATCTTAAAAATCAGATCAAAATCCTCACTATCTGTACAGAAAGCTGACTTTTATTAAAATACCTTCTTGTTCCCCTCAGGAACTCTATGTTGGTGTTTGTTTGTTTGTTTGTTTGTTGGGGTTTTTTTAAGCTTCCCTTTCAGAAAATATTTTTAGTAATCTGTAATTTTGATAATTTTTTTCCTCCAACAAAATGCTGAAATGATCGATGAATCTTTTGTTAGTAATAATTATATAAATATATATTACATATTATTCAACATGTTCATTCTTATTCTGAGTATCAGTTCATTCAGTACTTGTTCAAAAACGCTGCACAGTTCCACCCAAAGATGGGGAGGTGTTAAAATACATAGTGGGGGATGCCACCCTTTACTTAGTAAGGAGATGGTGGAATTCTGAGTTATTATGAATGAAGAGTATAAAAATACACTGCATCTTGAAATCTGATTATTGCAAAACATAAAATATGATTTTTCAAGGCATAACATCACTCTTTTTGAGAAACTCAAGAAATATATTTCCCCTATATTTATTTTGGTATATAATAGAAGTTTGGGGTTTTTTTTCAGAAACAAGCTTTGACCACTTAGGAAGGAAAAAAAGATTGAGCAGTGAATTTATTACCCAGCAAAACAACAGCAGATATTGCAGATAGTTTCTGTGAACTCATACTTGGCCTCTTCACATACAAGCGTGAGTTCTGAGACGAGGAGGGGAGTGAGGTGTTCTTTCAGCAGGTTTTCACCTGTCCCACTAAACAATGACGTGGCACCCAGGACAAATCCTATTTCTGTCTGCTCTACCTTGGGAGCTATTTGCTGTGCTAACCACATGCCCCGGGGCAGTCAATCCCTGCCATCCAAACACGACTGTTCTTGCAAGTCCATTTGCTTTTGGTGATCATATTTAGATAGGAACCACCTCTATCTTTTTCATTCAAGGGTATTTTTGCTTTGATTTTTGTTTTGGTTGTGTGTGCCTTGTTTTTGTTTTACTCTTTCTTCTTGACTCTTTAAAACTGTGTCTGGTAAAACATCGTTCTAACAGATGTTTTACAAAACAGCCAAGTCTTTTGCTTGGGTCACCTAGGGTGTAACTTAATGGGGAAGTTCTGGCAAGGGAAGCTTTGCTTTCTACAAGAGTACCCAGGATGGAAAATGACTCTGAGATAAGATGCAATTTTATGCACAGTAAGCAAACCTTTAATTTTATTACTTCCATGGTAAATATTATTTTCTGTCATTTCTTTTGCAAATGCTTTTGCATTCATTTGTATCCTCTTTTATCCCATTTTGTCCTTTCCCTCTTCTCTATTCCCCTTTCCTTTTTCTTCTTCTGTTTTCCCTATATAATTTCATCCTCCTTATTCTCTTTTTAAGTATTGGCATTGGATTTCCCCAGAGATAAATCAACACTTTCCACTCATTCCAGGTTTTTTATTTTTTGCACTCACTACTCACTGCAGAGTGCAATGCTAGGACAGGGGAGGATTACAGCAAGTGCCAGCTTGGCACTCGGAGCTAGGGAAGTCTGGCACCAGCACTATTACATGTTCAAAGACTGCAGTAGTGTGGTCTCCTGTCTGGATTTTCTTTTCATTTTCTTTGTAAAATTTGATACAGATGAAAGGCTTTTTTTTTTTTTTTTTTTTTTTTTTTTGGCAACANTTTTTTTTTTTTTTTTGGGCAACGCAACTGAAGGTTTTTTCATTTATAAGGTCTTGGAAGCTTATTCTTCCCAACAAAGTGTTTCTAATTCACAATAAGAGAAGAATGATGGCATAAATACCCTAACATTTCTGCCATAGCCTGCTTTAAACTTTTTGAATATGACTTGTTTAAGAGAATGTGCTGAGAGATTTTCACTCTCCTGGCAAGTCAGCTGAGGCTGAGAAATACCCAGACAACATATAACGGCCTTTCCTCTTATGTATAGGCATTAAACAAACATATAGACACAGGCAGTTCTGGCACCAAAGAACTTACAATCTAAATTCATGGTGGAAGGGGAAAAAATATTCCAACCACTCAGATAAACACCATTAGGTCGACAAGATATAGTTAAATATATTAATAGCACCCTCAAAAGCAGAGGAGTTCAGCTGATCAAACCACCTGACAGCTTTTTGTACTGTCTAATGATAGTGAGGAAACATTGCAAGAAAAAAGTGTCCCCGGTGTTGGTTCAAAATTGTCCGTAGATAGGAAGAAATGAAATATGAAAAAGAAACTCTTAAGAAGGTCACAGCACCCAAAGACTCTTTGATTTTGGTCTTTATGCAAAAAAAAATCTTTCAAACTTTTATAACATTCTGCCATCACTGGCCGTTGTTGGATTTATTGTAGTTATAAATGGAAAGTGAGACCAAACTAAACCGTGTCTGACCAGCCTTAACTGTTCAACACTTTATCAAGTTCCTGTGCTCTGCTGAAAAATAACATTTATATACTATCACCTGTGACAGGAAGCCTTGTAAGAGAAGAAATGAAATCATGTTTACCCTTGATCAGGAATTCCAGGCAATGGGACGCACATGGAGGCTCAGGTAAAGTTGTAAAAATGCACAACCTTGAAATTCTTAAAACATCAGAAAATATTGTTTGAAAACAACATTGTTTGTGTCCCAATATTTCTTACTCTTGGGAAAAAAAGAAAGAGAAAAAACAAACACCCCCCAAAAACCAAACAAACAAACAAACAAACAAAACCCAAAAGCAGCAAGCCACTTGGGATGCAGAAGAGCACAAAGCTGCAGCAAACAGGTATGGAAGGAAATTCAAGTTCAGGAAACTCTCTGCTCTCATGTTCTTGGATTTATTCACCTGTTTGAGCTAAGAGGCTTATACTTTGCTTTGAATAATTAGCATTACTGGCTACAGCAGGTATATGTTATAAAATACATTTAATTCATTTTCCTGACTATTGGCACCAAAGCTTCAATTTGTAAACTGATTTTTTCCCCTCACAGGTAAAACACAAAACCCTGCAATGAAAGCAGGAGAATGAATCTTGTCTATTTCTCCAAGTTCTCAGTGTTTGTGAAGGAGAAGAAAAGCCATTTGCCAGTGCTGGTGACCTTTCTGTCTACCTTTGAGCTTAGGAAAATTTAGCAGAACTTCATAACCTTCTAAATATACAAAATATACAGTAGCACTCAGTCTCCTCCAAATATTGCTGGTCATCTTTACAAACAAACAGCTCATTTTTATCAGAAATTGAATACGTCAACATCTTATTTCCTCTAATGACTTCTGTGCTTTTTGTTTGATTATTACAGGCATAATATTGAGTTTGGGTGAAAACGCCAGTGACTGTCTGCCAGGCTCAGCTGCTAACAAATGGCCCTAGCGCTTGCAAGACTGCAGGAAAAGAAGGGATCTGTGGTTAAAGCATGGGCAGATGGGGTAATAAAGAAAAAGGTCATGAATTCCATGTCCTGGTGTGCTTAAGTAGTGGTTAGTAAAATCCTCAGACTGTAGGAATAACTTGGCACCTTTACAAAGAGAAGTTTTGCACAGTTAGAGGTGAGAGTTTGAGAGTACTGGCAGGGGCAGAGACTGGCTCAGGGCCAGCTTGGGGCAACGTCCCTTGTGTCTCTCTCCCTGCACTGACCCTTCCCAAGGGCACCTTCACAGCAGCAGCCTCATGACATAAAAGGGAACAATCAGACTTGGCTTTTTGTAACAAATTCTAGGGTTTGAAATTGTATTTAGCTTTCTAAGGCTGACGATATAGAACAGAATTCCAAAAATACGGTGGTTAATGTCCTAGATTTGATCAACCACGTGAGATTCAAGTAACAGTGGGAAAAAATGGTTTTATCTTCATATATAGGAAATACCTGCGAAGAAGAAAATGTGCTTTGCTAAAATAAAGGTGCTTCCCATCTAGAAATTAGCATCTTAAAGTCATCTTTTCCTTCAGGACAATAGCTACTTTTACTTAACAGAAGTGGGCTCTTTCCAAAGAAAATTGAGTTCTACTTTGACTGAGAGGATTCTTTGAGAAGGAAACAATGAGGGGGAATGCTTCTGACACAGAAGGCAAGCTGTAACAAAGCAGATGAACACAGGCATAACAAGCAAACCAAGCCTCACAAACCATCACTGCCAATCCTTATAATTCATTAATTTTCAGGTTGCACCTGCATTTTGCAGCACTCTCAGCCACTGTTTTAGAGTGACATGCAAAGAGAACAGCTCTGATGATCATTTGATTAGTTCACAACACTCAAACTCTTAAAAGCAGCCTAGAAGAAAAGCAAACCAGCCTCCTGGTGTTTTTGGACCTGGTGGTTGATGCTTCCTGCAGCAAAAGTATAATCACTTCTCCAAAAGGGAAAGGTAAAGCAACATTTTAAAAAGTGAATCCTTAATTTTTAAGAATTTCTTTTCTTTCTACCCCCAGTGAGGTGTTATGAAATTAGCCTAATTGCTAGGTCCTTTAGGCTGTATTACACTTTGCTTATGGGCTTCTCTTTGCTTTCATAAGTACAACTACTTTTGAGAAATGATGATTTTTACAAATTGAAATTTTTTTATCTGGGAAGAAAGTCAAAGATTTGACCTATTTTTTTTTCCACGTAAAATAATGACATCTATCACTAGTCTAGTTTACAAATGAAATTATTAGTTCTCAGATCTATACAAGCAGTATTTATCATTAGAAACACAGTTTATCAGTCCCTCAAGGAAGTATGCTCTCTTTCCTTGCAAGAATTGAATAAGGGGCAGACATTCCTGTTCTTGGAAGTGAAAGAATTTGTTCTGTACAGTCTTATTTTGCTAAATGTCTGGGGAAAAAGTGTGCTGGGTGTTCTAGCTACAGAATTGGAGCCTTTCAAACGCAGCAAAGCAATACAATTAGCACCCCCACAGAGGCTGACACAGAGGCTAGGCAAACCTTTTCCCTCAAGGTCGGTGCAGAGCTCTTGCAGCCACACTCGTGTTCCACTGACCCACCACAGCAATCAGCCTACACCGCCTCGGACATGGCAGGAGTATTTTATTCACTATCTCTGTGTTCTTCTTGAAAAGCTATTCGCTTGAAAAAGAGGTACAACTGCTGATAAAGAGGTTCATATTGGTTACAACTCAGTAGTCAGAATCCTAAAGCATCTTACACTCTTTTTAAAGAAAAGGCTGTAAAATAACACTACTAAGAGGTGACAAAATCTTCCTACTTGTATGTCTATCTGGAAATTTGAAAATGCTTTTTGCCTAAGTGAATAATCTTATATTTTTAGTGGAACTACTCGTAAGGAAAGACAATCATCAGTGTGAGAACAGCCAAAATGATCTGGCCTGTGATATCACATGAAATCCAGGAAAGCAAATTTAGCAATTTCTGAAAATGTTTTATTTTCTCCCCACCAGGGTTCCAGCAAGAATGACTGTTCCTTCCTAATCCACTGCTGAGAAGATATGCTATTTGCAAGGCACAGTGCCTCATTCACCTATGAGCAAAATTCACTCAGTGTGTAATTTTGTAACAGGTTGTATTTCTCTTGATAGAATCACTTTTTTCTTTATATCCCAACGTATGTCTCTGCTGGGACTCCTCCACATCTATTGCCTTTGTGAATGCTTCTGGCATGATGATGATGACAAGCAGCATCAGTTGTCATCACTTTTATTTTAGCAGGTCTGAAATACAGATTCCACAGATGACCTTTGTGAGCCTTTTGCCCCTTAATAAACTAAATACCTTCCAAAAAATAGCCTTGATTCCACAGGAAGAGAAGAATGACTGATCATAAACAGACCATTATGATTTTCTGAGAAAATCAGATTTGAAACAAAAGTAACATACAGTAAGTAATAGCAAATATACTAAGGTCTATGTCTTTCTTTCACACAATATATGCAAGTTCAAGTGTTGGTACAACCTTATGCTATTAAAATTTTTTTGTTTATTCTTGACAAGGCATTATCAGAATTTAAAAAAAACAACAACAAAACTTCCATCAATTTATAGAGATATTATGATACTTTGCAAAATCAAAATATCCTACAAAAATCTTAGTTCCTTAAAATGGTTGTTGGCACTGCCACTGACGTAATTCAGCACATAGTAGGAATGCAGTCCCAATTTTTCCACAACAGCAATTTAGGAACCAGTTTGCCAGCAAGTTCTTGTACTGCCTAGCAAATGTTCTTTCTCTGTGGAAATAGGTTTTTATCATATATAGTGAGGTGAAAGGGCTTCATCAGTTAATTCTGCTAGGTTATGCACACAGTACCTGAGATCAGAGTAAGAAGAGCTAAGACTTTGGATGTGTTTAGAAAGACAAGAGGAAGCCAAGGTTATCCTGACTTCTAATCTTTCTTTTTCAGAATGGCATTCTGCTATGTTTTACACTGGTCAGGTTCTCCTGCCCCCAAATGTCTGGGTGATTCTGTTAAGAATAGCAATTTGGGTAACAGACTGCACATATTCTCTTTCTTCCTTACGCCTCCAGTAATCAGAAAATCCACTAAAGCAAGGATCTGGTCACCTGATTGCCCTACTGAAAACAACTTGGTGCAAGATAACAAAAAATGCTTATGTGAATGATGCTACAAACAAGAAACAAGGCATCTCAGAGGTAGAATTTGGCTAGAAAAAAGGTTTAAAGGTATATAAAAACTAGTACGAGCAGTATTTCCCCATAACAGACCGAGTTAGATGCAGTCAGCTGCATCTGTAATGTGTAAGGAAAAAGCACAACAAAGAGAAAAACCTGTTCCCAAGGCAAGGTGGATCCTGTGGACTCAGAAGCCAGTGCCAGGATTCCCCACTGCCTTTGAGCTGGAAGCTGCCCAAGGCTGGAAACAAGAACCTACTCATCCCATGCCTAATGTAGATTGCTTTGTTACCTGTTTTATTTAGTCAGGAAACAAATCAATGTAACCCATGTGACTGGACTGGTCTGACGTCTTGCTTGTACTGCCTGTACCCCTGCAAACTTTGTCACAAGGGGTTTTGATCCAAACCTTTGCTTTTCGAACACTTTTTCTAGCCAATATTTCCTAGTCGCTCTATTTGTTTAGAGTACATCGGTCTACATGACAAATACATATGAACACACTGCACTGTGAAATATCTGGCTGCAGAGATCATATGGTGGAAATCTCTGGAAGATGTAGCATTTCTAGTGGTTTTGCTAATGAACCACCCACCAAAAGGGAATAGCACATCTTAAAGGAAGCAGTCTCTAGAATGCTGAATAACTGAGCACTCAGGAGAACAGCGTTTTGTTTCTTCTGTGCATCTTAACCTCTGCTCTGCAGGGAATATTCTCCAGGACGGCATCTAAAGAAAGTGTATTAGGCTCTATGCTAATCAGTTCTGAGCCTTTCAAGTAACTGCTGCTGATTGTATCAAAAATGTGCCAAGAGAAACAAACTGAGAATGCAAAATCCATTTGAATTTTCTTTTGAAGCCACAAGTAAAAACTCCCGGCTACACCAGAGTAAGATTTTCATACTTTATGCACTTCAAAGTGCAGATGAGGATTATGACCTTATATATTGTATATGCACCTATATTTTATTTATACTGCATCTGTGCAAACAAGAGAAAAGATATTTCCATGACCTTCTACCAGCAAGAAACCTAACCAGAGTATTCAGACCTATTGAAAATTCACAGTTAATTAAAGGTTAAAAGGAACTTGCCAATTAGTATGGAAGATAATTGTCCTCCTTTGGCTACCTGATTATGTTTTCCTTTGAATACACTGAAGTGTATGTTGTCATGCTGTTGGTAAATGTAATCATAAAGCACTCAAAGTACCTCCTGGCTCTGAAAATACTTAGCCTTAGAAACCAAAATTCTATGTGAAGTTTATAATTATCCTTTCATTATGCATGTGAACATCTTTGTATAGTTGTGGGGGAAAAATATCAGTAACACAGTAAAGGTAAGCAAGGCTTAGAACACAAAGAAGTGGGAGTTGTAGTGAGTATCACTTTTATTCCTAAAAGCACAAGAGAAAAAGAGAACACTAAGGCTACAGCTGTGAAATCTAAAAGATGAGAAACATCTAGTGATAATTTTAATAATTGTTATCTTTTTTTTCATTTGCTATTCATGTTACCAAGAACAATACATAGTGCTTCAGATTCAGGATGCAAATAGCATGGAGCTGTTTTGTGTCCTGCCCATTTCATTTACCAGGTCACAGACAACAAAGATGTGCTTGCTCTCTCTCTCTCTCGAAAACAAAATAAACCAGAAAACACCAAAACACCCCCTGATATTTCAAGGAAAGAATGAATTAATGTGTTTTGCTGAAACAAGAGCTCAGCCAATAATCCAGTAAACAGAGAAATCACTATGTTTTAGCTGTAGTTATGATCATAAGCTATCTATAAAAGACTTCAATTTTCAGGACTGTGTCTTGTTTCAAAATCCATTGATTTATTACTTGAGGAAATTTTATTTTAATGATAAGAAAAATTATAATAATAATTATTAATATGGTATGCTGTTGACATATCATAGCTTGTTACTTGGGGTATTAGAGAGAAATGCAAATTATTTTTTTCTATTAATAGGTCTATAATTTACAAAACTACGGCTGTAAAGAGAAATTGCTCTGGTCCTGAATGAACTTTCTTTTGCAAAGACTATCTGATTGCTCCTTTTCCTCTCCCTCAGTTGACTATCTTAAGGTAATTTTATATATTTTCTCTTCCCCAGAATTGTTTCCTTTATATTTTAATTTTCTTTAAAATTTCCTTCCCTGTACTGGAGCAAGTCTCATGATTACACCAAATACCACAGCACACCAGAACAACCTAGAAGATTCCTCTGGGTCTCGAATTCTATTTATCCCAGCTAAAGTATTTATTCTACCTTAGCCTCCTAATCTTGTCTCCTCTCTTCTCTTCTCTAACTTTTTGTGACAGACACTTTTTGTTATCACAGTGCTGGCCATGCACTGTCAAGCCAATCAATCAATCAATCCACTGACATAGTTAAATCCAATTCAGCTTCTCTGTAATGACAGTTAAAGTTTAAATTCAAGCTTGTAATGTTTCAATGTAAAATTTTGGCAATGTTTCACTCTTTTTATGGAATTATTTTAGAAGTGTGTCAAGATCCTGCGATTAGTTCTGAAAAATGACAAGGACACCCTTTGATCTCTAGGCATGATGGCAAATTTGCTGTGGGTTTTCTCAAATCTGAATGCTGGAGACAATTGAATTTTCTTCCTGACATTTATGAGTCTCTTGGTACTTACAACAATTTTTCAATTTTTGCAACTACACTTCCTGCTATAATATATATGTATGTATTCCAATAATCTGACAAAGGCATTATGAATTATTTCTCCTCATATTCAAGAAGAACTGGCACTTAGTTTCTGTTATAAGAAATTGTGAATACTGGCACAAATAACCTCAGTTATGTTCATCAGGAGAATTGGCTTGGCATGGAATGAGAATGAAAACAGGACATAAGCTACAGCAAACAACTTTCACATGCTGTTTTAACCACTACAATATTAACCTTATTTAAATTACCCTCAGATCTCATGCTGTTCTGCACAATGTACTTCCAATCACTACACTAGATTTACTATTTTTTTTTTATTATTTCCAGGACTTTGAAGTTGGCAAGATTTATGCAAAAAGATGTGGAGATAGATTTATTTTTCTTCTTTAGTTGCTTTGCTTATTTTCCACAGAGAAATGGACATTTGGCTTCTCAGTCCTTCATGTGTTGTGAGGAAAAAAAAAGGTATTTGTCTCAAAGCAGGAAAAGCAAACTACCAGAGCTATTTTTGAAAGGTATTTAGGCAATTGTCAAAATTTCTTGTTACTGTATTTGTTACTGTATTTGTTACTGTATTACTCCCATTTTAAATATTTTGTGATGCTCAAGCCTTCCTAAAACTAAATGCTGCACTATGCTACATAAATATTACCAATATAACTGGTTGTCATGATAATTTTAAATTGAGCAAGAAATTCTAGTAAAATTATTCTTGTCACTAATGAGTGATTTTTCTAAAAATAATTTTTTGCCTGCTAACTAATAACACAAAACTGAAACAGTAAAGATTCAAGCTAATTCTTTTAAACAAAACACATATTGAATCACTGGTCAATGCTGGAGTGGGCTGAAATTACCTTTGAGACCTCAGTATGAATTCCTTTTAAACAGCTTTACAAATATTCAGTACCATAGTAATTTCAGGCTTTTTGTTTTGTTTTGTGTCTGTTGTTTGCTAAACTTTTTTTTTTCCTTCAAATTATCCTCTCTTCGTTTTCTGTCATTATCCTGCCTTCACTGAGTATGACAGTATCACTAACAGCTTTTTTTTTGTTTTACCAGTGAAGCACCATGATGATTGTCAACATTCTGAATGTAATAGGGGCTGGGAAAAATTGAAGAGTTGTCAAATAATCTCATTAATTAACTTCCTTTTCATTACAAATGTAAACAAAAACTTTATAAATACCAGCGAGACCTCCAAATTTTCATAAGAATGGATGGAAAGAAAATGACAATGAAAAAATGGAAAGAAAATGAAGACTTTTTGACAGGGAGACCTCTTGCCTAAACCCTTTTTCTTTCCTTCGCTGAACTTTTATGCCTTTTCAAATTAAATTCCTGTCCAGAAAAACTGGTCAAGGCAAAGAAATCAACTGTTCTCTTTAAGCAGAACACCTTAGTTTATATTGCAAATTAAAACCAGGCCTGCCTTTTCAATTTACACTTTGCTGATGGCTGAGCATTCAGAATATGTAGAAGAAAAGTGAAAGAGAGCAAAGCAAACTTACCAGAGGCAAGGGAATGTGTTCTATTTCCAGCTGACAGACAGAAAAGAGAGACTCACCTCTACATCATTATCATGTTGAAAAAGAGCAAGTGATATTCTGACATGTCAATCAGTTCCTAAGAATTGATTGAGAAATCCTGCAGTGATCTGACCAACACAGGGCTACTGAGGCATCCACATCTGGAGCAAGGTTTGGAGGCAGCAGATCCCAAACTCACAGACCTTCCTTCTACAACACAGAACCTTGTAATAAATATTCTGCCATCTGCAGATCATGCACCGCACCTTGGATATGGTTATGTCTAGTATGTTTAATTCTACATCTGGAGATCCTGCCTTTTCCCCCCATAATTTATTAAGTAAATACACTTGTAAATGAAAAAAAAAAACAACCTAATAGCACATGTAAGGTACACATGCTAAACTTATAAGCATCCAGTCAAACCATAGTTAAATTTTCCCTAATTATACACGAAAAAACAATGAGAATTAGAAAGGAGTTCAAAAAGACAAGTTCTTGTTTCTGCTCGGCTACATTATCATTCAGAATTTTAATTCAGAATTGGGGCAGGGAATGGACATTGTTAAGACTGCACCAGTTTCCTGAGAGTGATTGCAGGGTCCTGCCTGGATTTAGACACAGTGTGGATTCCTTTTTAGGATTTATTTCATGCTGGTTAATATATCAGAATGCCAGATGAGAACACAGTTAATAGTTTTCTAAACAGATATCAAGAATATATTTATCAGGAGGATAAAAAAAAATTAAAAACAGAAAATTCTTTTATCAGACCTCAGCTCTCAAATTTTTTAGATTTTGTTCCAAGAAAAAGTCCAAAATTTGGGAAGTTCCATATGTGGATTTTCAGAATGGAGTCATATTATTGTCTTGGGTAACCTCTGATGAACAGCAAAAAGTTATTGTGACCTCAATAATTTAGCAAAAAGTAGACTAAATATAATTAATTGTCTTAAGTAAATCTGCTGTCTGTAAGAAGCTACATCATTTTTTACAGAATATGGGAATGGAAAAATTAAATCAAACTGGGAAATTTTGTTTTACTATTTCTGTTTTTAGAATTTATTTAAGAGAAATAGAAATCTGAACAGAATTTGCAAATCATACCTATCACAACATTCAATGTTAGTTAGAAAAAAGAAATTAGCTTTATTGTACCTTTATTTATTTTTAGAGGGAAAAGCCATTCCACCACTTTTTGGTTGAAAAGATTTCAAACCACAGTCTAAATTTTAGTTCAGTGAATCAACTGTCTATAAATACTACTGTGAGTAACTTGGAAAAGTGTCGCTAGTAGTTCACTGTAGTTCAGTTCTAATGTGTAGATTTTATTAAGTGTCCAGAAAAATAAATGACTCCCATGGTTGTTTACATTAGTGTTTTATTTATTGACAGCCTTTACCAATGTCATCCTTTTGGTATATTTTTAAAGGTTTCTAAGTTTATTTTTAAAGGTTTCTAAGTTTATTTTTAAAGGTTTCTGTCACATGTCTGACCATTGTGTTTTGTAACTCATTAAAACAGCACTAATATATAATCATCAAACAGGTTTTCAGCTAACTAATTTATTGAAAAATTACATCTGAACTTGAAATTCCAAGTTCAAATTGTCAGTAGTGAATAATGCTAACTGAGCATGTTACCACTCTCAATATTTTGATGAAAAAGAATTCCAGCCATATTGCTTATAAATTAATCCTCTAGTTCATCAAACAGAAAATTAGTTCATGACTCTATTCATCCCCAAAGCAAAGAAGTGGGAAATATATGACACTTCTGTTAGTAATAATTCTTATAACCCCTATTCTGTGCAGTCTAGGCACAGTCCAGCTGCAGTCCAGGATGTGTTCTGTCAAGTGTGCTTACGCTGGTGAGACCGGCTGTCACCGTGTAATCAGGCAGGGCTCTTGTTTCTGCATGCAGAAAAGCCAATCCTCAGTGTTACAGCCCATCTCTGTACAGTTTTCAAAGACGTCCTGTTTACTTGGTCGGTAACTTTCTTGCCCCTGCACTCCTGGTTGGAAGGTGCTTGTGTGTGTGCCTGCTAAGGCCCTCTTCACACAGGTGTCTGCATATTTTCTCATGGGATAGAGTTTTTGTTTTTGCAAGTGCAACCTAGTTTTCTTTACAAGAATAGATGGTTTTGCAAAGTGATTCTCATTCCTCAGTTTCTTTCTTATGGGAGCTTAACAGTCTAGCTGTTAATTCTAGCTGCAGTAACAGGCCTAAGCCATCATTTATAAGGCCTTTCTTTTATAAGGTTTTCACCTATATGCAACAACTGGCATCAAAAACTGTGAAAGATGGAAATGGATGTTAAGCCAGAAGACGGACTGCTTTCACTTAAAAAACCCTGTGACAATGAGCTCATCAGAAAATAAAATAAAATACGGTGCCACTAAATGACACACAGAATAAAAGAGCAAAAGTCCAAATCCCACATTCCTACTCTAATCTACTGCTTTGCCTGGCAGCATTGGTAGCTCCAGTTGTGCTGCTAGAAAAGAGCAGTAACCAGTGGACACCTGAACTCTGTAGTCTGGGAACACCAAGCTTCCCTAAATGGAACCAGTTCAACATCACAGGCACAGCACAGCTGCTCTGCACTCTGTCCCCAGCCTACAGAAGCTCAGGCAGCCTGGGCTCCTCATGTGCCTTAGAACATTTTCACAGAGGGTGCACAAAGCCTTCAATTTTGTGTCCCCAGCCAGAGGGGACTTTGCCTCTTTCTTACTTCCGTGCCCTTCTACAAGTGCTCACAGGTCTTCTGTGGTTGTTTGAGTATAAAGGGGGCTGTTAGCTCAGAAACACCACCTGGGAACACGGGAGTGTCAGTTCAGCAGCAGAGGAGGAAGAACGAACCTGCTTAAGTAAATTCTGAGAGGTAATTACCTTCTGTGAGAAAACTGTCTGCACAGGAGGCACACAGTAAATATCATATATTCTGCTTTATTAAGTCTCGCCACACTATCTCACAATGCCATTTCAGAAGTAAACTGCAGATACACGAAATTGTGAAAAGTTGAGGATAGAACTGGTTCTTAGAGCTTAGTTGTAGACACGCATGGAGTAGAATTCAGTAGATAAGTGCAAATATCTTTTTCTAGCTGGTTGAGAGAACAGAAGGAATGCTTCTTGGAAGCTTTCAGCAAACAGGGAGGAACCACAAACGTTAAAAAATCAGGTTGTTATACAGAAGACTGACAAACTGTATAAATTATATTAAATATAATATCTAGTTAAGGAAGCCTAAGATCCCATAGTTTAGGAGAAGCAAATAGCAAATACACACTGAAGGTTTTAAAGGCCAAATTAGACAATTTGTCACATAATTATCACAGATTTAGATATTCTTGACTTACCACAGGGAGATGGAGGAGACAATTTTTTGACTTCTTTACCCCCTTTGCAGTTCTGTTTTCTACACAGGTGCAATATATAAAATGGGGCTTTTGGAATTTCACTAATGTGAAGATCGTTGTAAGAACAAGTTTCTGGAAGTAAGGAACAGCTAAAAAATTCCTTTGTAAAGTAGGTGAAGAAATGAAAGGTAAAAACCACAGAGAATAATTTTCAATATTGTGGAAGTTCTTACATGACATGCAATTAAGTGAAAACATCGGATATGATCCAGAAAGTTGGTGATGTTGTAAAATGTCTATCCTTGAATGCATTATAAGAACATTAATTTTTTGCTAAATTAAACATCCTGCTTTTATCTTAAATAACATCAAATCACATTTGTACAGACATTGTATTTGAGTTTTTAAACTGTGAAAAAAAAGCCAAAAAGTCAGTGTGAATTACCAGAAAAAAAACCCTGCAAAATGTAAGGTCCATTCCCAACAACAATAGCAAAAAAAACCCCCAAAAAACAACAACAACAACAACAAAAAACCAAACAAAAAAAAAAACCCCACAAAAATTTCTTTAATTTTGTGTTATGGAGGGAAAACAATGAATGTGCCGTGATGGGAATGATTCCATTAGAAAGAAAAGAAGTTTTGTTGCACATCTCGACAAACGAACTGTACATTCACGGTTTCTATTGAGAAGACAAGAACAATTTCTTCTGAGGAGAAAACAATGTAAGTGCTGCCATCTCTGACCGCTACTAAAAGCTCTTCAGGCAGCAGCAGGGGACGAGCGTTGGTTTGCTCCCCTGAGCGCCGGGTGCGTCTGCATGCACAGCGAGCACAGATATTCCTGGGAGCAGGGGCTTTCCCTCCGCCCTGCTCACAGGGAAATATTTATATCTGCGTCTATATGCTGCCCAAATGTCTTATAAATGCTTGTGTGAGCAGCAGAGCTAAGGAAGAGTGGTTTCCAAAATCAGCCCCTCCGTGGCACTGCAGTGTTCTACCGCAGGGGCTTTAATGGGGAGTTTCAAGTGATGAGCTTAATTTGCACAAATCTTGTTTAAACTTACTGCCCTTCATTTATTTTTTTTTTTTTCTTTCAAACATCCTAGGATTGTTCAGCGATACAGAATTTACCAGTCACACAGTGATGACAAGAATATGGATTGAACACTTGTGCAATTTTTTTTCTTTTATGAAAAAGAGATTAGAGGCTCTTCTTAGGCTGAAATTGCAGGTTTTGTAGTAAAACAAACAAACAAAAAAAGACAACAAAAAAAAACCCCAAACCCCTAATTTTTCTACCATTTTGTACACAATAAACACACATTTGAATGTCATTAAAATAAATACACGTATTTGGAGCATGTTTGAAAATAAACAGAGGTGTAGAAATAAAACAGCAAAAACCAAAAAAGCCAAGAACAAGAACACGACTTGTGGTATGGAGTATCTCTAACAAAAGGACATTAGGATAAAAATAAAACAGCATTACACAGCAAATGCAAAAATTCATTAGCAAAAATTTAAATGGAGGAGAAAGGAAAATAATAAAGAGAGCTGAGAACGGTCCATCATTGAGGACTGTAACTGCAAAAGTGGAAAAGAAGATTGAAGGTTAAAACAGCAATTAATTAAAACTATTAATTGAAATTGTATATGATTGCACAGGGAACTGTTATGTCAACAGCTAGTGAATATCAGATTAAGTGCACAAATATTGTGCCTTTCATTTTTTATTTTTTAATTTAAATAAGTTCCTAGATATAAAGGAGTCTGAAAAATGCCATTCCTTCAGCTTTCATTACTTGAGGGCAAAAGAAAAGGAAATCCACATTCTTCTGATCTTGAAGCCAATCTGAAATGTTGTCAATGGGACTTTTTTTAACACTTCTACAAACTTAGGAAGACTTGTATTGAACGTCAACCATTATAATCAAACTGTGCTTTTACTGTGACGCTATTTAAAAAACTATTAATGTTTTAAGCTCCCATAATGTCTCTGAGAAGGGCTTCTCTCACTGGTCTCAGAGTCAGTATTTTTGTCAGGAACAAAAAGCTTTCATTTCAGAAGATAAGGGACTGAATTTGCTGGTATTCATGTGAGCTACTTCAACTCCATTAAATTTGAGCTCTGTATATCAAGTTTCTGTAATAGAAAGGGTTATCTGCACCCATACCAGAACTGTGTGCGATTTAACAGGTGACTGCTGAGAGCTGTTCCTCACACGACCTCAAATGGAAGGGACTGAATACAATGGATCAAACAGGAGAGTAAATTGGGCCAAATACTTCAGGGAAAGGGGTTGAAAGGAAGATAATGTCACAAAAAATACTACAGGATCAAATTTGAGAAGCAAGAGGATGAATTTAAAAGGGTAAGGTGGAAACAGAAGATGAGAAAATTAGGAGATCAAAAGCTAAAAAATCAACTTCTTAACCGAAAGATTGGTTATTTAGGAGCTGGCAAGAAAGTTCTAAGGGCGAGGTGATAAGAACATACCTAGAGTACTGCAGGAACACAAGATTAAGAGTCCACTAACACCTTAAGAAACAGGGGGCAGAGTGAAGGTTATAAATGTGTTCCAAACCCCTCCAACTCATTTTGCCAGTTCAGCTTCATGGAAATCAGTTGAGTTAAACTGTTAAGAAAGCATTTCAATAAGGTAGTAGATCGTGTCACTTAATACTCTCAATTTTTGCATCTCTCTTTTTTTGCTGTTTATGTATTTTATTTTCTTTGTAGCTTGCCCTTTTTCCCTTCTAGACAATTCTGTTCCATTCTCCCACACTTGATTCTTCCTCATAGCATTTTCTCAAATCTGAGTTCCGTTTGGAAATGGAATTTGTTTACTCACTTTCTTGGTTTGCAGCCCAATGGCTCTGCATCAGTTCTGCTCCCACCAAGGAGGAAGGAAGAGGAATCATATGGTATTTTTACAGCCATTTGTTACTGCTTTGATGACTTCACAGCTCTCTGCACAAGTTGCCACCTGATGGATGGGTTTTCTGGTGGGCTGGGGTTTTTTTTCAACTCTTCTCATCTTTAATGGCAAGAGATGTGTATGTTCACATGCACAGGAGGGTGTGTGTTATACCCACCCCGTGCTAATGTGCACAGTAAAGTGTAACATTTAGACAGGACATTTCAGAAGGACTTGATCAGAGACTAAGAGAAAACTCCCCAGATCATTTGGGAGGATGTAAAGTTCAGCAGGGCTATAATTAGATTAAGTTCAACAAAATATTTTCATTCCAACATCCTTCCACACAGAAAAACCTTTTCCCTGACTTTGTGTATCTGTGCAAGGATAAATATATTAGAGAGAAGACAAAAGCAAGGAGCTGCTTGGAGCACAGCTGCTGTTAACTGGGTGCCAAGAGTCCGTTAACCAAAGCCTGTTCTCATAAAGTTTCACAACTATCTACGAGAATGAGAAATAAACAATCCTGTGTTTACCAAAAGCACAAAACAGGTAACATTGGGAAAAAACAGTAGAGGTTATTTCATAGTTCCTAATGCTGCTTTCTAATAAATCAACATGCCATAACTATGAATGTACCACTCTCTTGGATAGCTAGAATATTTTTATTCACTTTTCACATGGAAAACAGGAATTCACAATTAATTAGAAATATAAAGACAAGTCTGAAATTCAGAGATACTTACCTTCATCAATAAATATGAACTTTTTACTATTTGAAATTATTGTTACCAGAATTACTGAAAAGATAAGCTATTTAACTGTTTGGAAATGAGATAGAATTTTGGACATAAGTCTTTATTCATTCTTCACCAGTTCAGAGTACATTTTTGAAAAGTTGCTAGGTTTTGCAATGAGACTTCAATCTGAGGGACAGGGAGCTGTTCAGGGAGAAAATGTAGTTCCTGAATATTAATGATCAAATTTTAAATTTGTGAAGTGCCCCAAGCTGATTTAGTTTGTTGGGTTTTTTTTTCATCAACACTCCAGAAATTTGACAAATAGACAGAACCAAGAGTTTGGACAACACCCTCAGACACACGGTGTGATTCCTGTGCTATGGAGTTGGACTGTGGTGATCCTAGTAGGGCCCTTCCAACCCAGAATATTCTGTGATTCTGTGAAGTATAGCTCATTGCAGCTAATGAGGATGTTCATGTGAATGAATTACCCTCCATACTGCATCTTCCTCTAAGCAAAATGCTTTTATTAAGAAGACAGGAGGAAGTCTGCATTAACACTCTGAATCAGATCAATCTCTGGAGCACTATCTTAATACAGAACAAAAGCTTTAAAAACCTTGTATGCCAAGCTTCACAGGCATGGTCACTTGAAAAAGAAAATGCAGGCTGTGAATTCAAGTATAAGCAGCAGCTTTACACGGTGTCGCTGAGGCAACTGATGCCACAAATTGAGATAAAATGCCAGCTAGGAAAGACCCACTGAATAATCAGAGGGACAGAAAAACATCCATCTCTACTGCTGCCTGAAAGGATGCCTGCAGAACAGACCTTCCTAGCTGGCCCCTCTTTAGAGCACTCCAGAGAGCCCCTCTGCCAGAAGAGGAAGGCAAGAGCTGCGTAACGAGCCACTGAAACACCGCCACAAACCCACAGCCAAGGAGGAAATCTTGGAGCTTATTTCTGAAAGTGGGAGCAAAAAGAGGATTTCACCATTTTGTATTTCAGATTCAAGTGGCCCCGATTGCAAAATGTGTGTGGTTGACCTCAATTTTGTGCAGCGCAGATCTGCAGCTCGGGTTTTCACAAAGCTCTCATGCTGTATCTGCCTCTGAATCAGACTTCATGGCTTGCCAGCTTTTTCACTAACATATCATAAGCTCCTTCTTGTCATCGTACAAATACATCAATTTATTTAGGGTCTGTCTTTTAACAGATCAGTGTCTTTTGATCTCCTCTTTTAGCCTTGGCAAAATCACTTCAGTGCCGCTACTGGGGCTGAAGATTCCTCTTTATATACACTGTGTTTTCCTCTTGTGTTTGAGAGACTGTAGTCTAGTTGAGATTTGAGAAACAATTGCTTTATACAAGCTTTGAAAGGATTATTTATAAAAATACTAAAAGAATAGACTGGCAGCAGAACATTCATGTAAGTGAGCACGGTAATCTATTCAAGTCGCTAAATTGGTATTTATGAAGCTGGTGACAATGTGAGGAGTATTCACATTTCATTGTCCAGGTGATCTCTCACTTGCACACCACAGCCAAAACAGAAGCCAAACTCTGCAAAGAAATGTTTTAATAATGAAACAGAAAATGCTGAAATACTGAAATCTGAAATACGTGACAAGCTCTCTTGCTTATATAAAATGCCATTGGTTCAACAGAGGGGTTCAAATGCATAAAACAACAGACAAATTAAAATATTATTTTTAATAGGTTTATATACTGGCTAACTCATCTATGTGTGGTGATGTTCTGTCTGGAGAATAAAGATTTAAGTACATTCAGGAAATTAACTGTACTTACTTGTCTTGGTGAATACGAGATACACTTTGTAATGGTAAGTACTTATTTAAATGTTCTTCTGAAGTCTGAGAGGTTAAGAATTCAGAAGTCTTATAAAAAAGGATGATATAGATGAAAATAAAATAAAATAGAACAGAGTAGGATATGTGAAAAGACAAAAAACCCCTGTAAAATTCTCTAAGAAATCTCTTAACAACAGAAGGCTGGATAGCTCCATCTCAGAAAAGGATTTATCTTGAATTTTTTGTTATATCAAAATGTGTTCAGTGAAATCAAGTGAAAGCAGAGAGAATATCAGCCTTGTCAACTATCAATGTAGGATGTAAGCACTGAGCAATTAAAGACCTGCAATACCTTTCATAAAGATCAAGGAGATCATGCTTTTCTTTAAACAGAAATAATTGCACTGCTCATTCATTAACTTCTTCATAAATCCTATTAATTTTGAACTACTATATATCCTGGAAATGCAGTTGAGGCTAAATGAACCTCATTACACAGTATCCATGAAAATGATAATAGGGCTAAGGATAGGAAGTCCAGATGGTAATAATTAATTGCTCATCTTCCAACATCACAAACTCTAAATCAACAATTCTAGGTTTTTAAATTTTTTTTTCTTTTGCTAGAGGTATTTTACTACAGTCCACTTTCATTGGTGGTAGTTTCTTTTTAATGCAATTTTTTAATGGTGAGGAGATAAACACGGAGTGATTTTTATCTATAGTTTTGATAAATGAATGTCTCAGCAAAATTTTACAGCTAAAAAGGTTATTTACTTAAGAGAGATTTTCTGTATGTGGAAAGGTCAGATTTTTTAGATTGCTGTGAAATTGCTTCTGCCTTTTAGGAAATCTTCTAAGACGGCTCCTCTCCTTGTAGTGTTGACAAGGACACAAGAAGGATGTGGCCTGGAGAAATCAAATGAGCAGCATAAAATCCTAGCTGGGATCTACTGCTGCCCGGTTTGTGGGGTTTGAAATTCTGTCAAAATGTTGAACAAAACAAGAAGAGAGAGAGGATTTCTGAACAAAAATCAATAACCAAGTCTTTTGAACTGTCCATGTACAAAGTTCTAATGAAAATGTCCTTGAGGGAAGTTTTAATAGTGGACTTTGAGATCAGCTCCTCCATTGCCCTGATAGCATTGTAGAGCATTTGAAGTTTTCAAAGGTACCAACGCACAGAAGTTTGGCTTGTACAGCTGAGGCTGGGGATGCCACTGAGGGATCTCAGAAACAGCAGTTTGCCACTGAAGACTGTACAGAATTCCGTACGTGTTATTTGCACTGTGTCAGGTTTAGCTGGAGGGTACAATTTACTTCAAGGGAGTTTGTAAGACTTTAAATAGCATCTCTCCATGTACAAACTAATAAGTGATCAGATGCACAGTGCACCACAAAAAGTACTCTGGTCCAGCTAAAGAGATTTTACTTAATATATTGTAAATAAATGGAACTTTTAAATAAATACAATTTATAAAATGTTAAATAAGGTTTGGATATAATATCCCATTAAGTGGGATTACATTTCTTTGTATCTGCGTGAGCTGATAAAAAATGCAAAACATTCAGTGCAGCATCAAGGTCATTCTGGGAGAACTGCCACACACATTAAACTGAGGTTAAAATGGTTGGTAAGTGAGGGTTGTACAGTAATTGCACTGCTGTTCCCCTAAAATACAAAATACAGACATTTACTGTCCCTTTGGAGTATTTTGCCCCCCAGTGCCATTGAGAATTCATATGCATTTACACTGTTATAGTTGTTATTAGAAGAAAACCTTTTTGGTATTAACATATAAGATATTTGGCACAAGCACAGGAAATGTTTCAATTATTGGAAGATGGTAATTAAAAACACCCCAAAATGATAATTTTCTTTTCATTATATCATGTTTTTATATAAAACCTATGTATCATAATAAAGAAGTATCACAAAGTCAGCATAGAGATTTCCACAGAGACAGAAAAGCAGCATTTTGAAATTACTTTTGCTTAATAAAATGGAGCCTTTGTCACTTTAATTTTGCAACTGTGTTTTAAAAAACTGGTTCTTACAACTTTTTTTTTTTTCTTAACTTTCTAGCATTCCATTTATTTCAACAGAATTCACCCTGCAGTTCAGTAAACATCCTGCAAACATTCAGCCTGTGCTGCTGCCTGTGAAACCAGAGCCAAAGAGCCGCTGCTGGTCAAGGTGAGGAGCTCGTCACTCCTGCCCTGGTCAGACGGAAACTCAGAGCAAGCAAGTGCCCCGGGCTTTGGATCACCTGGGCATCCTCAACAGACACAACACAGCCATGAACTACCCAGACTTCCCTCAAGTCTGTTTACAGCAATTCACCTCACCCCTTAAACCCACCAAGATTCAGATATTTAGACCAAAGTCCTTTGCTTTCCCTTCTTATGTGCAGCCACTGATTTGATATTTACCAAGCTGCTGTGATTTTGCAGCCACTGCTGCACAAAGACTTTTCCAGCTACAGATTCTTCCATACATCCAGGTATTAATTATGGCAATGCAAGCACTGATAAAGATACCATTCACATTCTCAACATTCAAAATACACTGAGAAGTGTGACAGTAAGATATTTTCCCGCTACATTTATATGCAGCCTCAACATGATGGCATTAATACAAAACAGGATCTGTTAAAGCAAATCCAGTAGTTAGAATCAGGACCAAGGAAGCATATTAATAACTACAAAGAAGCATATGAAGAGGTCGTGAAATAAATTGTTGTATGTAATTGTGAATGGATTAATTTTTGGGAAGCATATCTATAAATACTAAAAGGTGAAGAGATATGAAAGTTCACAGCTATCCTATTATGTGTAATTTTAAAATATCATCATGAAATCACACACTGCTTAAAAGTTTCAAGACCACAATTTAATGTTCATCCTTAGCGTGTGAATAATTCCTGAATGAACATGAACTGAGTGCTTAGAGAACTCTCAAATACAGTGACTTTCACTCTGGAGTTCTGTTAATGACATTTTTTCACTCCATAATGGAGAGGAAGCATAATTCACTGAGCTATTTCGTCTTCTATAAAGCACTTGAGTCAATTCTATATCTGACTGAACAGAAAGATGCCAAAGAATTAATCATCACCTGCCTCCCAGTTAAAACTGCAAAGGCCAGTTTCCCTTGTTGTGAGGATTCACTTAGCCCTAATTGAAGCAGCACTTAAATATCACAATAGAACCATTCACTCTAAGAATTCTCAGCCATTTCCCTCCTCCTCCTGCCATTCTTCCTCCCCATCAAACTGTTTCCTACTCTCAATCCAGATAACTCCACAGAGCTCCTCGTGGACATAATGGTGGAATGTAACTGGTGGAGGAGATTGGGAGAGAAAATGAGATTTTTGTCATCCACTCTATAAATCTGCTTTTGAAACAAAATGCATGAGCATTAATTATTAACATGAAAAAAGAGGACAAAATAGCTCATTTTTCATAATGCTTCTGAAATTAAAATAATACGTGGAGCAACAGACTTTTTGCAAATACCTACAGCTTAGGGCCACTAAAAAATTAGATGATCATATAAAACTTACAATAAATAGGCTTAGAAAAACTTAAATAGAAGCCAAAAGTTTATAGAAGACCAGTGAGATTTCATCTGACATGGATTCTACTCATGTACCACAAAATTATGGCAATTTGTGCAGATTCATCTCTGCAGGAAGAGATGTGAGCAGGATCTGGCTTTGGGAAGTGACAAACACATGGGCTGCCCTGGACAGGAGAACTCTGGTTGTCAATGACCATGTACTCATGTTCAGCAGAGAGAAATGATTCATGTCTGTGGTGGAACTATTTCCTACTAAAAAATCAATTAATTGGAACAGATTCAAAGGGCACAAAGTGTCCAAATCAGAGACACCAATTCATATTGGTGGCGTCTTTCAACTGAGGGACTTCAGAACATTGAAAAGGGAAGTCAAAACAAGAAGAAAACATCCTGATTTTCTTTCCATTTGCCTAGATCTTTAGTTTCTCCCTGAACTAGACAAATACCTAGAAACACAAACCAAAAATTAGGTTTTGATAGCCATTAGTGAAATCTGTTCTAAATTACAACTGCTGATTGTCATTAGGTTATCAACTAATGATAACTACGTTACTGTTTTGAATAAATGATAAATCATAACATGATTCTTGTTTTAAATAAATTTTAAAATTTGGACTGGTCTCACATAAATTTTCACTGCACTTAAGAGATTGTTTCAACACCCAAGCGAGGCAAAAGGATTCTTTTTTCAGTGCATAGTAGACTGACTTCCCCAATCACAGCAGACTGAATTGTATTTTTGTGAGGCTCTTCAACAGGCAGCCAAATAAATAGCTTTTTCCCTGCTGAATGGTTTGCTGTTTGCTTAAGCAAAAATCCAATTTCTGGAGAAGACTCCACAAGGGCTAAATTCCCTGCCATTTACAAGTGTCCCATTAGAGGAGCTTTCTATATGGAAATAACAGTCCAAGAGAAGGAGAGAAGGAGTAGGTCTGAGGTCCACTCTTCCTGATGTGTTTTATTATTTCTTTTTCATTTGAAGAGTAGAGCTGTGCTCCCATGAGAAAGAGAGAGTAATATTGGAATACAAATGTCTCAAGAAAATGGAGCTTCTTTAAAAGTAAAATCTTCTCTCTGGGTTTTTTATTGTTTCCCCCCCTGTATGTATCAAGGACAAGGGGAGACCTGAAAGCTTCAGACTCAAGCTGTCGTTTGTTGAAAGGTTTTTAATTAGAAATTCAAAGAAAAAAAACTCCTACTGGGGCAGCATATATTGGAAATGTTGGGATTTGGGCTTGATTACTGTTTTCTTAAGTAGAAGTTCTCTTTTTAAAACAACTGCAATTAGTAGGATGGGGTGAACAAGACCCTGTGCATCCAGGGGCAGTAAGAATTATCAGTTGCTACTGCTACCATATCTCAAATGGAGGAAAGGTAAGACAAAAGCTCTTAATGAAAGTTCACAGAAGTGCATTTAATTTAGATCTAATAGGACAGACATTCCAAACCTGCAGGATTAGAATTGGGTATTGAAAGAAAGTTCACTGAAATTTAACAGCCATATAATGAACTCTGACATTCATCTACTTTACCAGAGATAGTCACGAAACATCCTGTACCAGGAGGCACCTCTGGATCGCACAGCGCTTCATCTACAAAAGCTGCATTCAAATGAATTGTCTTTACTTCAGGAGTGCAATAATAATAATAATAATAAAAGTCTGGGGTTCACAGGGGTTTCTCCTGAACTGACAGGACATTGCTGGGTCACCAGATTGTTCCTGGTACTGGCAAGCAGTGTTTGAGGGAGCAGCCAGGCAGGAGCCCCACAGCCTGTGCTGGTCACTGCGGCACGTCTCGGGGGGCAGGGCTCGCACACCTCCCTGCTGGCTCAAGACACTGCCTTGTCTGAGGGCCCCCTCATGGCGCTTGGTTTGCATCCAGAACTGTGATACACCTGAGACCATTTATATTCTGTAGCAGGCAAAGGGCACTGAGGAACCTGGCGGGTTCCTAATATCGGGTTTCCTGTGTGGGCTCGATGTTTCTGAGCCTGGGAGAATTTTAGCTTGCTAATCACTGCTAGCTCCTTTCCCAAGGGAAAGCTGCCAACAGTTTCTCTTTCCAAAACATCTCTCTCCATTTCTCAGCACAGGCTCAGCAAACAGTGTTCCCTTTGCCAGAACAACTGTCCCAGGGGTTGTTTCCCATTCCTGAACCAATGGAGAGCAGTGTCAGCCCCATGGACCAATAACAGACCTTTTTACACAGCATGTTCTAAAAGAACCTGTTGGGATTGTAAATAAAGCTTCTTCCTCTTCTGACAGCTCTGTGGAGTCAATCTATTTCGTGTCCTACTGTGACATTCCTGAGTGCTGCTTTTGTCTGGGGATATTTTGCGTACAATACTGTCCACAAACTCACTGAGCTCACAGATTCAAACTCTTAGCTGTAGTGATTGAAATTGTTTCATTTTGGCCTCTAATTACTAATAGCATTTGCAAAAAAGTGGTTTGAATTTGACAATTCATCGCCTTACCTGTCTTCTGAAGAGGACTTATGTGCATATACTCTCTGCATATTTAAAATTACAGAGCTTAAATACGTATTTGAAGTGTATTCAGAATTGTCTCCTTGAACAAAGACGGAACAAGAGGCCTTTGAAGGAAAATAGGAAGGCGGAATACATAACACCCAAGTAAAAAAGGAATGGAAATCACTGAAGAGTTAAATTTACACAAGACATTGGATTACATAAGATGGCCAGGGTTCAGAGTTCAGACAAAAATAAAACCTGGGTTTTTTTTCTTTCTTTTTCACTCATCATCAAAATAGGAACATGACATGAGAAGTTACTGGGACATTTATTTTGTGTAAGACAAAGCTCCTAGAAACCCACAGTCCCACTTGCTTAGAGCTAGTGACCTAAAAAACACTTCTTAGTGAGAATTTACTTTTTATCCAAAAGCCACTTCGGAACAGGCCCTCTGCAGAGTGCTGCTTCTGTTTTGACCAAGGCCAGAATGTGTGGAGCTCTGTGTCTCTTTTTTCACTGATTTGTGCATATTTTTAGTATATTTTAGTATTTTATTATTGTGAGAACATCATTTGGTAGAAAGCAATAACCAGACTTTTTGAAATGTAATCTACTGCTGAGGTTTAAAGTTTGGTTCAAATTTCTGAAAGGTCAGTTTGAGATACCTTCCCTTGTTAAGCTATTTCCCACATATGTTCCTTTACCTTATTTTATTAATGCACTCTTTCTCCTTTATAATTTAATTTATAATTTATAATTCTACAGCAGTTCAAAGGTATCTGCCTTAAGATATTTATGTGCCCTATACAAAACATATTTATGAACATAATAAACCACTTTTGAACCTTTGAGACTGAAAAATGAGTGAAATATTATGAGATGTGACAATTTTTTATCTTAATGCTAGAACCTATTTTCCTGGAAGTGCAGAGAATAGTTTGTTTATTTTAATTAATGCAAATAAACAAGGATCCTTCCTAGGAAGATCTGTGAGTCTTCCCTCACAAGAACAGGGCCCTGGTTCTCTAGAAGAAACATGCATGCAGGTATCTCACCTCTGAATCATTTCTTTAATATTTAGAAGAATACAGAGCATAGGTAATTTTTAATAAGAATTTTTTTTGATTATATTCTATTTCCTAATAAAATTTAGACATTATTGTAAAAATTTTAGATTAAAGTGAATGTAGTAAAAAAAAAAAATAGCAATGCTGAGAGGTATTACAAATCTCTGTAAAATTCCGAAAGTTGAGCTCAAGGTTAATACTTATAAACAAGGAATTGTGCTGAACTTCTTCAAATAACCTATCATGGTTTTGTCTTAAATGTGTAATTATATATTTTTGGCTTCTATAATTTTCATACAGTTTCTTGGTTTTGTTTAGGAGATTACTGTTTTGAATTTATAGAAGCTTTACAGTCTCAGAATATCTTTAAATATCTGTTCTGATGTTTGGAAAAAATGTATAAATCTTCATATGAATTATCATTAAGAAAAATTATCTAAATGACCTGTAAAGAAAAATTTCCAACTATGATGTACTTGTGCTAATTTTTTTTTACATACCTAATGAACTGATGCAAAGTTGCTGCATATTTAATACACCTCAGAGGTACCCCTGTTCAGTTTGAGTTTAAATTGCCTTTGGATGTCAGTAATGTTGTATCAGATTATTGTATTTTCAAAAACAAGCCGGTTCATTTTTGAGGAATACCAACAACTCCTGGCAACAGTGACTTGCTAGGATTGGATACACACTGCAATGCCTCTGTTCTTAGCTACATTAATTTCCAATACCTGAAACATTACATTTCAAAGTTGTTTAGGGCATGAGGAGGGAATTCTGCCTTTAAAAATTAGCCTTGTGTTGAATTGTTAAAAAGACAGTTGAGTCCAATGTGTGTTGCTTGTTCAATGTGTGTATCTGACTTCAGATAAACTCTAAATATCAGCGCCATCAATGCCTATGGTAAGTTCAAAACACTTTGGCCCTAAACAATCATGATTGACAAAATTGCCCATGTTCGTGAATTTTTTATTTCTGCCTGTAGGTATTTTTTTTAAATGCATGAATCAAAATAGTTATACAGAAATGGGAATAACTGTATCACATGAATATAATTGTGTTCAAGGGCAATTCCTACTACAGTTCATGGAGAATTTTTAGTGCCAAATAAGGGTGAGACAGATTAGGAAAATAAAAATAATTAAAAAAAAAAAGCCAAACAAACCAAAGCCACAAACAAATAAAACAGTCCTTTAAACAAACCAACAAACAAGCCCCCTCCCTCTCACAACCAATCATATATATTAGCTATTTCTGAATTGATTCATTCAGAGCAAATTGATCAAATTGTCAGGAATTAAGGCCTTTTAGGTAATAACATTTAAAAATAGTGTCCTAACTACACGTCTATGACTAAAAATACCCCATGGTGAAATTTATTATTATTAGAAGGTGAACCCAGAATATCTGACAAAGGATGCTGGGGTTTTTTGTTTTGTTTTGTGGGTT
>WBMY01001050.1:1350257-1371898 GCA_013397315.1 Donacobius atricapilla | reverse complement strand
CTCTGACAGGCCAAAATTAGTTACATTTTGATAATTTTCATATCTTTGGGAATGATGGGTGTCCCTTTAACAAGTATTGGCAGAGTCAGAACGTGTGCCTGGACATTGTCATTGCTTATACTTTAATGGATGGTTTTTTAAAAGTTTTTTTTCTGGACACATCCCTGAGCACAGTGTGTACAGTCCTTTAGAAAGTCCTGTGTTTAAAGCCAGGACTCAGTCAGTCCAGCAACTGCCAACAAATGACCGATGAGATGGAGGATGATGTTAACAATCAGAACAACGGGGAGAAGATAACAACGCTTGAGGCAGAGCATTGGAATGGCTCTAATTACTAGAGGATAAATGTCACATTAATAACGCTGTGACCGGTAATCTTGGAGGTTTACTGTACTAAGAGAATGGGTACCCAAGGGCCTTGCAGCTCCAGCAGGACAGAAAATCTCAATTAGCTTGTTCAAAAGGCTTACATATCTTACTCTTCCCCAAAAACAACAGAAATCCACCTTAAGATACCTCCATAATCATTTCTTGCTCACTCTTTGATGTCAATATTTGTTCCTATGCAGCAATGATCCTCAAACAGCAGCAGCAGCAGTGCAAACTGTGTCATGGGGGAAATGCTATCCCCAGCTCCAGCAATATTGAACAGCAATTGATTCTGCTTGGTCACGAGAGTCCTTTCAGTCTGTCACTGCTCTCTCTCCCTCAGGCAGGTCAGTCACAGTGCCTCTCCTCCACAGGTTTCTCAGGGCCCCCTGTCAGGCATTCTTTCATCTGTTCTTCCCTGAGTGGCATTTTTCTGCCAGGCTGAGCTAAAGGATCAGTACATTTTTGAAAGGACCTCCACGTGTGATGCACACCAGTAAAGTCTTGGAAAGAATAACAGGAAAACGTTTTTCAACACTTCCCAATGGATGGTTTATGTAACAGGAAATGATAGATGGAAAGTGATTTAAAAACAATTGATTTGAAAAACAAACACCCAAACAAACAAACAAAAGAATTGCAATTTTCTTGAGTTGTGGGAAGACTTCCATTTAGTAAGCACTGAATTTGAAGTAAAGTGAAGGTACAAAAAAACCCCAAGACAAGAGTCTGTTACTGTTTGGGGGAAATGTGGTCTTGGATTGTTATGAGAATCTCTGTGGTGATAAAAGACCTTAAACACCATGAATACTTATTTGACAATAGCAGCCTTGCCAGTGCAAATGTAGCTGAGGATTTATCATGGATAGCGTTATCAAATTAATTTTTCAGAATTTTGTCCTGTGGCAAAAAGGATCTCACTCCTAGGAGAATCCTGTCTTTCCAACACTTCACCTAAAAGAAAACTTTGTCTTGGTAGCTTGCTCTAGGACAATTGGTCATATTTAGATTGGGATGCCTCAAGAAGCACAAATCCCTGAATCCAGCTTTTTTTTTGTTTTGTTTTTTGTTTTCTTTTATTACTAGGTCCTATAATACAACCTTGATCAAAACTATTAGCTTAACCTTGTAAATCAAAATTAACACTCTATGAAACTTGACCTAATAACATGCTTGGCAGGTAGAACTGAAAATGGCTCAAAGACTTTAAGTTCATCTACACTGATATCCACTGTTCGAATGTAAGTAGGAGTATCCAAATAATTCTCATTGAAATTAAAGAAAAGTCATACTTCTGGTAGTTTGAATCAAAGAGGGAAAATGAAACTGAAGCTATATCTTCTTTTCTGAGTACAAATTACTTGTTTTTTCTGTTTTGAACATCCTCACATAAAAATTGTGTCAAGCAACTTCAGTTTTAAGTACTTTAAAACTAACTTGTGCCTACAGTTAAAGATAAAAAAAAAAATCCCTAACAAGAAGTTCAGCAGCATGCCATGAGTTAAGAAGAAATTATTGTGATCACAGTCCATAAAATAGTCCACGAGACCTTGTCTAGCTTTAAAAAAATGATCCTGAAAGTGATCTCGCCATGGCAACACACAGTTTAGATCATTAGTCCATGCAGCGTTTTATTTAGTGAGATTTCTCCTCTTACCCAAGCCAGATAATTAAAGATAGCTAAATATGCATTAATTATAGTCATATCTGCTGTGTACACATACTCAAACTCAGTTTGAAGAAGGGTAGAAAAATCTACAGCACAAGTTTGTGTGTATTTGTTGTACTATCATATAAAATCATAAAAATACATGGGGCAGATGGCTTGATTTTATTTTTTTTCAATTGAAAACCATCCAGGAATTATCATACCTAGAATATGAAAATTAATTTCCTTAATCTAGGGCAAACAACAGTGTGCAGTGATTGACCCACCACATTCCTTATATAAATGAAAAACATTTTCTCCTCTAGGAAATACCGACAGAGAAAAAAAAAAAAGTATATTAATCAAATATGCTGTTCCAACATTAACTCAAAATACTGCATTGGATGATTGTCCTGTCATTAGAACTATAAAAATAATTTACAGTGAATAATTTCCTCAATATTTTTTTTCTTATTCTACTCACACAGTGTCTGTGAGAAGACTGCGGCTTGCCTAAGTTGAATCATCTTTAACTTTTCTTCAGTTATTTAGGGAAATATTTTGGAATAATTCAACAGCTGTTATTTTTTTAGTTATTTATTTATGTTTAAGCTTTGACTTGTGACAGTATTCAACTGGATGCATTCAACAGGATGAACATAAGCCAAACAGAAGACCTTGTGAATACAGTTATTTTAAAGGTTCCTACTCTGCAGCAGAACCCTTCATTTTCCCGTCCAGAACATCCTCTCCAGCAGGGAAAGCCACTGAAACAAGGCAGAGCAAGGTAAGGTAAATATCAAATATCTTCCTTATTGTGTCTTGCCTATACATGCTATTTCTTTTCCCCTGAATATGTGAAAGAAGCACAACATTATGTGAGAATTCTGCTATGGGAACAGACCTATATGCACAGAAATAACATTAAATCAGAAACAACAGCTAAACAAAGGGGTAGTGAAGACAGTATTGTGGTCTGAGAAAGAAAGATGATAAGAAAATTAGTTATATAAAAAGGGAAACAAATCCAAACCATTTTTTTAAATGCTATGAAGTTAGTTCATAGAAAGTGCTGACAGTGGTGTAATCTATGGGGTGGCTGGATGCAGAGAGACCAGAAACTGTGCTTTTAATTACTCAGTATTAGCTGTAAACTCAGATTCAAATGATGAATTATGTTTAGCATGCAGTCAGCAAAAATATTGCTAAGAAGGATTATTTCAGCAATTAATGATATTAGTTTAAAAATCTGCAATTTTATGCACAATGTAACAACGGACTCTCAAGTTTTCTTGCAGGAATCTATTCTAGAATTTTTTTTGTGTGCATATCTGTTTGGTGACAGTCCAGAAAAAAAGCACACAAAGATAAAAATCCTGCCACATTTCAAATCAAACTGAAAATATACAAACTCAGAATCAAAATTCCAATTAAAATACACCACAAATCCTTACTATTTCTACTTGTATTGTTTTCTATGATGAAAACTTGCTTAGGAAAACAGCCAGAAATTTTGACAGATCACTAATTCATAAGAACACATCTTGCTTTATAAAATATGTGACTCTGTTGGGAATATATTATGAAAGTGATCTTGAAGGAACAAGATGTTCTGACTTCAGTTACACAAATCATAAAATACAGACCTTGCTGATACCTAAAGAGAGCCTCAGGATAGAACTGTACACCTCATATTCAGGACTCAAATTTAGGATGTACAGAACTAAAATGATCATGTTCCAACCTAAAAATGGGCAAGATTTATGGAAGTAATCATAGTATTATAATTCAGTAGTCATATGCTTTTTTGATATGCAAATACTTAGAAAGAATATCAGCACAATCAGGCAGCTGACAACCTTGTCCAATACTTGGCAATGTGACTTCAGTGTTTGTGGTAGTTAAGCGGTTTGTAGATCAAAAAAGTACAAATATTCAATCTAGTCCAGTGACTCCCTTGGTATAATGAGATAGCAATGTTTTAATGGGATTACATCAGGACTAGTGCTAAGCCTATCTGCAGCATATTTTCTAATCCTAGAACCACAACAGGATTTGACAAATTTAATTTTCACTACAAATGATCTAAAACTATCCATTACATTTCAAAATCCTGAGACCATGGTGTGCCATATAATCCATGTTTTTAACACAGCAAACCACAAAGATTGCAAGCAGAATGACACTGAACTGAACATAAAATATTAATCTGAAAGGTAGCCAAAGGATGGATAAAAGTTACTTTTACCTCTTTGTAAAGTATTTGCTCTTTTTCAGGCAACGGGTTTCAAAAGTCTGAAATGTTGACCAGTTCTATAAATGTGCAGAACTGGTGACTGTGATTCCATGGAATCACACACCTTATCACCTGTTCTTATACCAGTTCTCACCATGGAGATGAAGAAATATTTCTATATGGAGATACAAATGTCCAGGGACTTGATCACTACATAGGGTAACATTGTAATGTATTTTTTTTTTCTGCTGAAGACCTTTATTTATTCACTCCTGACAGTGAAAGCCATCAGTCAGGCTGCTCTGTGGATCCCACAAGGCTGCTTTCAAAAAGCATGCTATGCAAATTTTCACCTCTACATAAAGAAGAACAACACAGCAAGTCTTAGATATTCTCCTTTCTGAGACACATTCACTCACCTGTGTGGCTCTGTTCATGCTGTGGGGGGATGAGTCTCAAAAAGGCAAGGGACTCACCTTCCAGGTATGTTTCATGGCCCAACAGATATGCTACTACAGCAAACTTAACAGCAAGTGTTATCTCTCCAAGAGCTGCTAATACAACAAATCTGACTGGTTAATTGGTCAAGCACTAAATAAAGACAAACACATTTCTTCACAATCAACAGAGCGACATGTCGTCGTATATAGAGAAGAATAAAATAAGAGGGGAGTGAGCTGTTTGCTTTCTGGGCATGAGGTTTGTCCTAAAACACTTAAAGGAATCCATTAAATCCATTTAGCAACCCTTCAGTCTCACCAGAATATGCTTCCCTGGTAGAAGGCAAGAGAACCATTCTTACAGCAGAGCGCCTAGAATATTTTCTGTGCTTTGTCAGACTAAGCCTCACCATAAGGAGTTTAATTTCTTATTGCCTCATGTCTTTTTCAGAAGTTTATAACAAGGAATTACTATTTTCCTCCAAAATTTTCTTCTTCTCCCCCAGCTGTTCAGACCAACTCTACATTAACTAGAATAAAATTTAGCCATAGAATGACAAATGGCTGTGGTTACTCAATAAGGTACTTAAAATGTTGCCATATGCTCAACTAAGTTTCTCTTCTCCGGGTTTAACTATCAGGTAGAGATATAGATCACTCATTCCTGCTGCATAAATGCTTTTAGGAAACATAGCAAGACAGTAATAGCATCCCTCTTTTGCTAAATTAATGTTTACTCATCTCTACATGACCTAAGAGTCCAGGTAGAATACTGATCCCGAGACAGGAGCTCACCCACCTCTTTCACTCCAGGCAACAGTGTCACAGACTAGGAAAGACAGCAGGCAGAACAACCTCAGAAAAAAACCCATAACCCCCTAAAATAAAAACAAATAAGCAAATAAGTAAATGAGAAAAAAAATCAACTCCCAAAAAACCACACAAACAAATCCAACCCAAAGTCCAAAAAATGCAGCACCATTTATATTTTCAAGACCTGTAAAATGGGCAGGCAACTTATAAGGGGCCAATAACTCCCCAAGGATTTCTGAAATTTAAATGGACTCCAGTGATAAATTGACAGGTTTCAGACAGGCTGACGAACTTTGAAACTATTCTACAAGGCATTTCTGTGCAAGAATGAACCCTGTGGAAATATCCATCATCTATGATCCTTGGAAAGATTTCTTCACTCTGATGGTGCTCTTTGTGATCAGAACAGACATTTTGGAAGAGGAGAAGTCACACGAAGTTGCAGAGCTCAGAAGGAGAGAGGAACAGATGGTTTCACTAATGAGTTTTCTAAAATACACCCCCTGTCCTTGGTGGACGCAGTGCAGTAGCTAAAATGTTCCAGTGATTATTTTCTTAAATAACTAGACCTTTTCAACAGATGCACATAGCAAAATTGTATTAAATTCTAGATATCAACAAGCAAAAGTTCTGGTTTGTTTTGTCTTTTTATTTTTTTTTTTTCTTCATGCCATAACAGTCTCAAGAAAATCATGAGGCTGTATTTTCACGTTGTTAGCAGTTATAATTTATGAAGGCTGAGCTCACTGATTTTAGACATAAACAAGTAGGTATTATCATTGTCAACAAAGGCAACTTCAACTTTTGGGGGTTGTTCTTTTTAAAAAAAATTATTTAAAGCATGCTGAACAGAGGGCAATTTGTTCTTGTAACAAATGGAATCACCTTCTGTGACAAATAAGTATCATGATATGCACTCCTATCAAAATGACTTCTGGAAAATAATTAATTCTATAGGATTCAACTTCCTAACAACAAATTAATACCAATTTACGCTTACCTTAAATTATTAAATGGTATTTTTAATTTGCATTATGGACAAATTAGACATTTAAAAGCAATGGAAAACTTTGGAACTAATTATCTGATTTCTAAGAGAGTTTCTGAAATTTTTTCTTCATTAGGGAAAAAAAGAAAAAGAAGACTCACCAAAAAAATTAAACCACGATTCAGTCTGCAATCACAGTATCTTTCAGCAAATACAACTGCTTGGAGATTGAGCAGTCTTAGCCTTTTACTGTAGACTCTTATTAGCATATTCTTGCTCAAAGGATGATACTGATTGCTATTATTTGCTTTCTTGCTAAAGAAATATAAACTGTAAAAACCAATGCAAGAAGACGTTGCTGTTATTTGGTATCCACTCCTTGCATTGCTCTGGAGATTAGCCCAGTACCTCTAGGGCAGAGTAATGACGTTCTCAGTCCCAGAAATGGGTAATTCCCATTACAGGAGGGAGTTCAGGGCTGCTCTAACTCGTGTCTGGGAGAAGTGAGGCGCTGCTGCCAAGCACAGACCCTCCCAGTGTGGAAATACTTGGCCCTCGTGCCGCAGCTGAGAGAGCCACTCCGAATTCTCTGGGACAAAGCTCTACCAGCAGAACGTTTTGTATTGCCTCACAAAAAGCCCTTTGAACTGATATTATTGTTTTCTATCGATTTTGAAGGACGCTCTGCCGTAACATGTTAATTAGCAGCCAAAAGGCAAATCAGTAAAAGCCAGTTTCCACAGTGGATGCACACCTGGGTTGCCTTGCCTCACCTCCAAGGGAAAGGATGATGTAAAAAGAAAACAAACACCCACCAATGGATGCTGGACACGTGTCCAAACTTTCCACTTCTAGATCCTGGCTATTAAATAAATAACACAGCCACTGGCACTGCCAAAGGCACCACAGCTGTTTGGGAATTTAGAATATTGTATACTTCATTCCAAAATCATGACATATAATTAAAGTGTTATTTTAACCCTTGGGGTTATGTATTTTCTTTTAAGACAATAATAATATAATTACTAATAATAAAAATAATAATAAAATCAATAATGAAATTAAAATAATTATCAACAATAATAATAATAACTATATTAATAAAAATTTTGGAGGGGAGAATCTGTCATTGCAAAGTATAAAACTTTTATAAGTCCTTAAAAGGATAAAAATGAAAAACACTGTTGAAACATCTACACAACTTTAAAAGCCCGAACCTTTCTACATCATTAGACTGTTTTATGGGTTGTTTGCTCTGTCACTAATTCTGGTAGGAAATATTTGAGCATTTTCTCAGGAAACTGGTTATCTGTATGGTCCATACCCATGATTAAAATTTCTAGTAGAATATAAGTTTCTTTTGCAAACACAGATTCATCAGTTTTTGTGAATTAATTTATTATCAGGATTGAGTACAGCTCTTGAAGTTAAGAGTACTAAAACTTTCACAATTACTTAAAAATATATGTGGGAGACAGTACATTTCTGAAAGAAAGATTAGTTTGACAGCATTAATCATGCATCAGTGCATCACTCCTGTTTTTGTAGCTACAAATGCATTGTAAGAACATTGTGATTATTTGGGATCAACACACTTATTCCTAAAGGAAAAAAAAAATCTCAATGTTTAAGTTATTATTTTCTCTCTTATTTGATAATTAATTTTACTTGGTAGAATTAATTAGTTTTAATTGATCCATTTCTGCTAGTTATTAGTTTAAAGAAGATAAAGGTTTTGATGTTATCCCATTCTCCTCTAGGAATTTAATTTTCATTTTTTTCCATTAGTCTTAGCTATGGTGAGCAGCTGACTCTCATTCTCAGAGTTCTTTTTTGGAAACAAATGCAATCCAATATGACGTTTACAGAAAACCTCCACGAATGCAAGACAAGAACACACAAGAATATTTCACCTCTAGCTAGAATATACTTGTCAAAAGAATTTGTGCACTGAAATTACACCTTCTCTTTCCTTACAATACTTTTTAGATGTGCCATTTGGGGCTGTCTCAATGTCTTAATACAAAATATAGGTTATGTTTAACAATTCATAAACAATTCACTATGGTTTTTTCCAAGTCTTGGAAAGCAGGCATTCCTCACTGCTCTCAAATAACCTGTCTTGGTTAAATTAAAAGCTCTAAAACTCACAACATTTTTCTACATTAATTATTATTTTATCATCCATTATCTTCTGTTAGACTGCCTTCATTTTACATAACAGGTAACACAAAATGGGAAAAAAATCTCCAAACTCTAAGCTACAACTTAGAAGTACTGACCCAAGCTACAAGTTTTTAGTAGTCACAGCTGTGCGTAATTTATCTGTGTAAATTATGTGCAATCTATCACTTGGATGTTATGGAAACTGCATGAATAAGTAAAATTGTATGACATAGAATGAGTGAATGAGTACGAAGTGCTAGACACTCCACTCCTGAGCAGGGCTTTATTGCATGCCTCAAGTGTGGCGAGGAAGAAGCTGCCAAACGTTGTGTGCGTTGAACCACTGAAGAAGCAAAGCAATCCTCTGAAAGGTACTGCATAGTGTCATATCGTTATTGTAAAATGGAAATCACGTTTTTGGAGGAGACTCTCATATCTAGGTATTCAACAGGCTTCACTACAGCAGGGGCGACACCTTTGGCAGATGATCTGGCAACACCCTTTGTTCAAAAAGTTCAAAAGCTATTTCAGAAACTTCCCTGAATCTAGTGCCAGCTCCTTATGTTAACCAAAACCTCCTAAAATAGAGACTAAAACAAAGACTGCTGTTGCACTGAGGCTTTTACTGAGCTAAGCTGCTATATTGATGGTGTTTAGCTGTAACTAGGATAAAATAAGAACTTGCCACTAGGCAGCTGAAGCAGGTTTGGAAATGTTTTATAGCCACAGTAAACAAAGGGGTTCAAACTCAGATTTGACCTGGTTTAACACTCACCAAAAACAGAGCATGCAGATATAAAAAGAGAAAATATAATTACTGTGAAAAATATGGCATTGGATTGTAATTGGATTAGAATGTGATGACTCTTGCGAAGGTCCTCACTCTCTGCAGTGAGAACAAATATGGAGGGCATTATAAATGGATTTTTCTGCTAGCTGTAAGCACTAGGCTTCGGCAGCTAAGTAGCTGCAGCAGAAATTTAAAAACCAGTTCTGATGGCAGCTGGTTACACACTTAAACTTCTGTGGCGAATCTATATCCTATGGAAACCTTAAAAAAGCACATGAAAGAACCTGGTTTCAGTTGTTTAGAAAAGCTCTCCTGCTCAGTGTATAGCCAAACTTAGGTCAGGTATGAACAACTGAATTGTACATATTCTCAGATAGAGCCATAAGATCTAAAAGTATGATCAATGATTTTTTTAAGAGCACTTTTTTATTCATACTTTACAAGAGTTTTATTTTAACAACACTGCTGTTGGTTTAAAGATCTATGCAAAAATACCACATAGGAATTTCAGAAAAGGCCCCCAATAATAATAAACAATAAATTAATGGGCTAAAGGATGAATGTGAGAAGCTTTATAAATTGTTTAATCCATTGACTTGGATGAGACATATGGATGTCCTTCTATGTATTTGTTATTGATCTGGAGAATTCCATGAAACGAGTGAAGGAAAAAGCAATGTTTATGTGATTTATTTGTGTTTTTCTTAACAACACAGCAAAGTTGAGCTACTTATGTCAGCTATTAAAAAATGTCTTCATAAGGAGCCCATTGGAGCATCTGATTGCTTTATGAAGTAGTTTTTGAAAATATCATAATGGAAAATGAAATTTCTTACATTTTTGTTTTAGCTCAAACAACTACATTGATTAGAATGACAAGTCCAATCACACCAAGATAAAATAAACTGCCGTTAATGTTAATGATACTCCAGACTTGAACAGGAAGTTACTGTGCTGGTTTTGGCTGGTGTAGAGTTAATTTTCTCCAGAGGAGCTGGCATGGGCTGTGTTTTGGATTGCGCTGGAAATGGTTTGCTAACACAGGGAAGTTTTCCTTTTTGCTGAGCAGGGCTCACACAGAGTCAAAGCCTTTCCTGCTCCTCACCCCACCCAGCAATGCGGAGCCTGGGGGTGCCCATGGGGCTGGGAGGGGACACAGCGGGGACAGCTGAGCCTGAGTGACCACAGGGATACCCCAGACTGGAGGGAATCATGCTCGGGGTATAAACCCGGGGGAATAAGAAGGAAGCATGCAGGGATGGTGTTTGTCTTCCCAAGTAACTGGTGCATGTGATGGAGCTGTGCTTTCCTGGGAATGGCTGAACACCTGCCTGCCCATGGAAAGTAGGGAATTCATTATTTTGCTTTTCTTGCACATGGCTTTTGCTTTACCTGTTAAATTTCCTTTATCTTAAGCCATGAGTTTGTACACTTTCATCCTTCTGATTCCCTCCCCCATCCCACTGAAAGGACAGCCCTGAGTGGCTGATCTGCTGGCAGGCATTAAACCACAACAATTACTTATACTCATTATCAGTGCTACCCCAAAAATTTTAAATCAGCAAAAGTCCGATTGACTTTTGTTTCTGAATTTGAACAAATTTTTTATGATCATCTCCAGGACAGGCTAAGAAGTTATGATCAAATGCCACATTAGAGTAACTAAGGAAATTATAAATGTAGTCTTAGTGGATATTGCAGTTGGATAGACAAAGAGAGATGTACTTGGTAGACTGTAGCTGAAAGATGCTCAGAAATAAATGAACAGAAAAGGGAAACTATGAACAAGCATAATATGTCCAAGGCAAGACAAAAAGTCATTTGGTTTAACAGCTTGTCCATTGTAATATCAGTATTTAAACATTCCCATGGGGGTAAAAAAAAAAAAAAAAAAGAGAGAGAGAGAATCACCATTATTTGCTCTCTGAAATAAAGTTATGAAAATTTAAATAGTTAAATAATACTTGCTCTGGTCAGAGCCCTTTCAGTTCACAGCCATTCCTAATAAAACTAAGTATCTGCTCTAGTGTCACTGGTAGCATATTAAAATTTATAGCTTAGCAGGCAGTATAAAGCTAACAATTGCTTATGGTGCAAAAGACACAGAAAATACAGCAAAAGAAATCTAGTTTTCCTGAACAATAGTTCATATATAAAAGCACATTTTAAAGTAAGACTGTTCAAGCAGGATGGAAACATATTCCTTATGAAAGTCTGCATAACGTTTGAGAGGATTCATTAATTTCCTTTCAGCTTTGAAGGCAGTACATCCTTCCACTTCTTCCTGTGGGAGTGAAGCAGTACCCATAGCAGAGGAACAGAAATATATAGATTGCTCAGCCTACCTGGACATGCAAAGATTCATGGGATGATGTGAGATGTGTCTGAGGGGGCTGAAGGACACCCTAGGAAGGCTTTTGGCACAGGATTTTGGTGTCTTGTCACCCAGTTGGTGAGTGACACCTGGAGATGTGGACAACAAGGCAGGTAGAGAATCGACTGGGCTGGCAGGATCCACAGTTCCTGAGAGTCCAGCTGACAATCTGTACGCAGTGGTGTCTCTCAGGGGTCAGTGTGGGGACTAACACTGGGAATTGTCTCCAACAATGCAGGACGTGAGAGGACCAAGTGCCCTCCCAGCAGAATTGTGGATGCCAACAAATTGAGGGGCATTGGTGGATATGTGGGGGACAGGGCTGCTGTTCTGAGGGACTGGGACAGACTGCAGGCATGGCTTGAGAGGAAACCACTGAAGTTTGGCAAAGGCCTTACCAATGAAAGATACTGACCCACTGGAATGAGTCCAGTGGAGGCCACCAGGATGGGAGGGGATAAGGAATATGGAATACATGATAGGCATCAAGAGGTAGGTTTGTTTGGCATTAAGAAGAGGGCACTAAGGAGATACATTGCTGCTCTCTGCAACTTCCTGCACTCTGAGAGATCCAGACTGACAGGCAAAGAGAACATGCAAATCCTGATTAGATACTAGGAGAAAATTATTTGGTTTTACTATCAGGGCGGTCAAATATGCCCAAAGAGGACACAGAATCTCCATCACTGAAGATGTTCAAGACGGTGATTATGTGTGACTCAACTGGACAAGCCCTGAACATACTGGCCTGAAGAGAACAACTGTAACAAAGGGGTTAGACTACTTAATCTCCAGAGGTCTTTCTCAAACTGAATTGTCATATGACTCTGCAAGAGCGAAGGATCTTAACAAAAAGAGAAAAAACCAGTGAATTCATGACACTGATCTTTTTTTTTTTTATTATTTTCTTCCAAGTCAGCATTATTATATTAAACATTAGTCTGAGCCTTTATTATTACATAAAACACTCCTTTATTCAAATGTAATGAAAAGCTCATTATGACTTCCCAGCTACCAGTGCAAACAGTGTACTTAGCCAAATGGTAATTGTATCGGTCTTCCTTCTGTTCCAATACTGCTCTGAAAGTTGTGTCCCTCAAATGAATAATTACCTACAGAATAATTAAATGTTGCTGATATGGTCTACTCATCCCACTTGTACACAGAAACAGCAAAGTCTGTCTTCCCTGAAATCTATCTCCGTCATGTTGGATAAGCTTACTGCCCATCACACGGCTGGCATCGATCCCCACTCAATTACAGATGAACATAGCACCATATTAAAAGACAAATAAGGTTTAATTTTAATCACAGACAGCCTGTAAGTCCATGTTCCATTATAGATTAAAAGAACCAATTATTTTTAAAAGTAAAGATTTAATGAAAGGCCTTACTAATATATAGACACATTGCTCCCTCTGCATTCTAAGTCAGACTCTGCAGTAATGTTTGGAATTGCTGAAAGCAATCCAAGCAAGACACGGGCATGCAACTTGAAGAATGTTTTTCCTTCAGATACAAATACACTTTCTCAACAGGGTTTCTTTTGCAAGATTTCTCTTTCAAAAGAGTAAGATCACAGACCATTTATAGTCAACAAATTAACTCTGCGGCCAGAGTTTTATTGTTACTAAGACAGAGTAAATGCAAAATAATTGCATTGCAGCAGGCAGAAATTCCACACTAATGACACTGAATGCTGCTGAAATCACTTTATCCCAGACTCAGAAAGGTAGTTAGGAACCCAATTTTCATCTGAATTCAATGGGAGTTAGGCATCTACACATCTCTGAATCTAGACATTACAGCCTTCCATCTGTAACAATAGGAGTTGGCTTGCATAATTAACTGCAGAATATAGGGCATCAGAAGTCCTATTTTCTTACTATTCATTTCTTAGTACTAGTTTCCAATCTTCCTTGTTTGTTGAGGTAGCATAATGTTTGTGAGACTGCGAACTAATAAAATTTTAGCTCTATAATGTTGTTGTTATTAGGACTGAGAATGCAATGATAAAAAAGTGTATATTTTACAGGGGTATCCACAAACTGGGTAATCTGACAATGCTGTTAATAGTGTTATGAATGCAATCCCACTTGTACAGAGAAACACAAGAGGTTTTTATATAGATATAGATATAGATATAGATATAGATATAGATGTAGATATAGATATATAAAACACAAAGTTAACATCCCAATTTTCAAAGGTGGTTTTTATATAATGTCATGCTTTTTTTCTTAGGAATTTCACATATACCATTCAACAAGAAATGCTTTAATGCATGGTAAAATCTCTTCATTTTTCTAAATTTGGACATACCTTCTTTAGAAGGGAAGAAAAGTTAAAGCTATTTACCACCAGACATTGTTATATCAATCTCACATTTACCATTCACAGTTAAAAACAAACCCCCAAAACAAAACAGGACTCCCTTGACTAGAAAGCACCTGTATTTTGTCTGCCCCTCTAACATTTGAGGAAAAGTGTACCAAATGAAACACCAATTAGGTCTGTAGAATGATGATTCAGAAAAGAAATGCAGGCATTTCTGATATATTTTAAGGATCTCATATCAAAAGATTACTTAGAATACTTCTGATGATGAACAAAAGAGTTGGGAAACCTTGTCTACTTATACTCAGTGCTTGCTGTTTTCAACCTGCTAAATTATTTTTGGTTTTGTTCTCACTGATCCCTGAAGGAAAAAAATCTCCGGCTTCTCTCCACTTGTTAGATATTCACAAAGAGAATACGGGAGAGCAGCAAGCAGGTGTTCCAAGGAAAACAGCTCCTCACAACGCAGGTGCGCGGCAAAGATTCGGCTTCAGAAAACAGCAGCTGTGTTCTGGGAGAGCTCCCACCTTCCCTACACACTCTTACATACACACAATTAACAGAAATGGGAAACTGAATTTAGCAGGCCTGGGGATAACCAGGATTGTGCAGAACTGAATCCCTACTTTCAGGCTGGAATCCTCTTTTTCATTTTTATTGTTCTTTTAACTACAAAAAATTCCAAGTTTTAGGTATACCACTGAATTTGTCCAAGATGTTCTGTGGAATATCTTAAAAGACACATGAAATCAAGAATCTGTTGGACCCTGCACAGAAAACCTTGGAAAACAAGATACACACTGAAACTTCTGTCTTAGCATATCTTTCATTAGCAGTATGAGGAGATAAGTGTTCTTCAACAGAAGTTGAAGGTTTCACAAAAATATTTATAATATGCAAAGGTACAGATCATTCTCTAGCTGATCTAATGCCTGGCAAAGTCAAGACACGGATTCCTGGTCCAACTATGATTTTAAATCAGCACAATCATTTTCCTATAGTGACACAAAATATATTGTACATAAAATACATTATCACAATTCTGTAAACTTTCTGAGTCATTGTTACCTATTCTAAATTCTATCAGGGACTGCCATAATGAAGAAACATTTTATACGCAAGAAACAATTAAAGAATATTTCCAGGATTTTCAAGGACCACTCATGTGCTTGCTATACATTCAGAAGTAGGGCCTTGTGTGTTGGAAATGTAAGCTGATGGCTCACACTGAAAATGTCACCAGCTATTTATTGTCCTGTTTTCTTTTTCAGGTTCAAAGGCCTGACTAATATGTTGTAGAAGAAAACCATCTAGCATCACTCTCTGCTAAATCCTCATATGTATCTCTTCTCTGTAAGCAAAACATTCTCCAAAATCTGTACACCGGGTTCTAGATGAAACTATTATAAAATACACCTTCATTGGGGCCACTGAGTAATTTGCATTCTGTGCTGGTTTTGTTAGAGGGGATCTGAGTTAAGATATTTTGCAAAAACATTAGTTCTCTTCCAGAGTATTTGCAGCAGTGACAAATAAGATTTTGTCTTATTAGCTACCACAAAATCTGACACAACATTATGTGCAGAGTAATAAATGTCTTCATTCTCTCTGTGACACACAGCACTGAGACATTTCCATGAGATTGCTGTTGTCACAGACAGTAATTAAGTGCTTGATTCTGCCATGGCCTTTCAAAAGGTCTTGGGTACCTCAAATTCATGCTATGGTACATCGTATATATTACTCTGAGAAAACTTTACAAGCATAGAACTGTACTATGCAGAGATATGCATATATGAACTTTCCTTTGAACAATACCTCAATATAAAAAACAGTGCACTCAAAGCCTGAAATACCTAATAAAAATAGCCAGTTTTTAGAAGCATAATTTTTAAATTAACTGAGTAATTTTGGCTGCGTAATCATACCCCTGAAGGGATGCAATAAAATATAAATTTAATCAAATACATTTTTAGAACACGCTTCAAGCTAGTGCATGTACAATTTTGATCCAAATATCTAGTCATGAGTATAATATCAGACCTTTAATTATAATTCCTATTATAATTGTTCTGTTGAAAAAAATGTAGCCAGTGCCCTTACCTGCAATTATGCACACACAGTCTGTGGAAAGAGTAGATAAAGACTCTCCTGTGAACCGTCCCTTGCTGAGCTAATTCACCCAACTGGTTTAATTTCATTTGCCCTCAGTCTGCCATTGCAGTGATTACATCTAAATGAAAAGACAAGGAAACACCAAAATGGAAAGTCATTAGATTTATTGTCTAAATTTTCAATTTGACTTCTATTTTTGAACAATCAGAAAGTCAGGGTCATGGAAAGCGTGTTGCAAGAAAAAGTGTTTGGTACTTTCTGATGGCAGTGTGTACAAATATCTCATCGAGTGGCTGAAATGCGTGACCTCCCAGAGACTCAATACAGTGCACACCTGGTGCCCTGTGATAGGTGCCCTGTACTTTACTCCTAACATATTGGGATTTATAAACCCATAAAGAACTGTCTTTTTGGGAATAGCTAGTGTTAACACTGCAGGCTGCTCTTCAAAGTTACTCTTTTTGTGACACAGTTTTAGAAGGTTTTCTGTGGCACAATGATCTGAGGGAATGCCCAAATGCTTATTTTAAATATCTATATGCTAATACGTAAGTTCCAATATACATCATCTTGTAATACTTATTTCAATGTAGCTTCTGCAATGCACACGGAGCTTTGGAAACTGCACTGCTGGCCCTGTTAGCAATGTCCAAAGGATGGCAAAGCTCTGCACAGGAGGGATGTGTGGGTTCAACCATCCCACGTCTCCACCCATGAGACCCTACTCACAGGGAGGAACTAACCCTGGACATAGCTCAGCCCCTTATACTCTATGTGCTATGGAGTAGCAGGATTACCTCCCCACACAGTGCACCATTTATCAAAAACAGATGCCATAAACACACTGCAGCTATTCCAGACAGAATGTAGGCATAAGGCTTCTATCCAGTGGCCCAGGACTCTACTCTGCCTATCTAACACACAATATAGGTGTTCTCTGGAAAATATCAACTTCCTGTCACATTTTATAGTTGCTTCATATTGCCCAAATCATTGTTCTCAATACTGTTTATATTGTTGTACAGTAAATTTCAACCCTGTAAGTGGTCAAAAATCTCCTTTTGGTGAATTCCAAGCTTCACAGTGTAATGTGTGGATATAATGTCAATTCTTTTGAACATGAGCCATACATGGAATTATACATGGAGTTTGCTCCTCCCCCAAAATCTACCTTGACCTTGCAAACTATGAAATTGTTAGCTTAGTCTCCTGGAGAAATCATAGTGATAAATGCTAGGCTATTAAAAAGTAAATACAATAAATTTCAATCCAAAGACCACAAATAAACAAACAAACCCCAGCATGACGGTCCAGTAAATCCCAAACAAACTAATCTATCAATTAGCCCAAACAAGCCCACTCAAAGAGGGCCTGGGGTGGTGATTACACCATGTAGCAATAATTAGATTCATTCATTCAATTGATCAGATACAGAAGTATGGAATAAAGAAAAAAATGGAAAAATACAATCAGCATACACCATCACATTGGCCTCTCAGGCAAAACAGTGTCATGTAAGGATTTTTTTCCATCATTTGACTCATTATGCCGTACTAATTACATCATCTCCCCATCTTGCTGCCTCTAGACACTCAATTGCTATGGATTGGTGGCTTTCCCCGAGGCTGCAGATACACTTATAATAAGCATGGATTAACCTCAAAGTAATGAATCCCACCCCCTTGATGAATTTAAACAGAAAATGTTAGAGAAAACCCCAAATATTTTATTTAAAAAAATATCACGGATATTTGGGTTAGCTTCTGAAAAAAATATTTTGCTATTGGAAACAAGCTTGATCATGCAGATGTCTGGCTTACACTCCTTTATATTCTTTATATGGGGATTTAAGAAGTACAGCACCTTTTACATAAGTCCATTTAAATGATCTGGGCACGACATTTTTGCTTTCTGATTTAATTCAAACTTTAATATGTGACTGCTTCTGATAACGTCATGAATTATATGTAAACTTTGATCATACATATTTGAGTGGACAGTGTCAGAATTTAGTCTTGTTCTGTCATTGTTCATGTAATTTCAGAACTGGACAGAGATTAAAATATTTGCTCTTTTCTTCCAAATACTTTCAAAATCCAAGGCATACCATTGGAAAATTATAGAAAACTGAAAATTATAGAAAATGGAAAAAATTCCAGACCTTCTACAAACACATACAGCGTAGTGACTTTAATGAAGATGTGCTAATTTCATAGGGGAATTCAAAAGGTTGATCTCTTTATTAAGATACAAACAGTTTGTACCAGAGCAACCATACGCTGAGGTAGATTCCTATCAAACACCTTATCTTCAACAATTCTAACATGCTCAGCACATCAGGGGTGGTAAAACCATGATGTTCACTCCAACAATATTGATACCTATTTCCAAAGCATGACATTGCAGCAATTTACATTGAAATCTAATCCTCTGAATTATGAGGAAGCTAAATTCCTTGCATCAAAATTTTTCAAGACATAGATGAGGAACATCCACCCTTTCATTTGTACAATACTTTACACATATCTCAAAATGAAGAGCACCAACTACTAGAATCATCAGAACTCATGGAGTGAAAATAGATTTATGGAGCTAAATTACCCATTTAGCATGAGTGTTATGGGAATGTTCCCTGGCTGATTTGGGGTATTTTTCATATTATTATTTTATTTTCATTCCATAGTCACTACATGGATAAGTCCTATATTAGAAACTATATTTGTGAATACAGTATATTTAAATTACAATGTAGACTTTTTTCCTGCCACAGTTGAAAGTAGCAGCACATCTGGCTGCTTATCTCTCCTAAGAGCAACCAAGAAATCTGATCACAAACTTTTCTGAATTGTTAATACTGGGGAAAAGCCTTATTGTAATGCTGTGCAGACATATTATTTACTGTGCAAATCAGAGTGCTCAAACTTCTCACTGATCCCACATCCACATGAACAATACATTATAGGCTTTTACGTACTTTTGCTGCAAGTGCAGAAAATGAAGGTTTTGTCTAAAACTTCCCTGGACTCTTGCTTTCATCGGTGCTTCACACAGCCTTAAGTACCACATATACCTCGTGGATCATCGCCCTCTCCACCTCAAGAGAGGGGAATGCATCCTCAAGGAATGGATGCCACAAAAAGATCCTCTGCCTTAAAAATGGTCTCCATTTTATAGTAGCACGAGTCAAACCCACAGTCAGTTCTGGGCACAATATACAGCAGCATATCCGTGATTACCACAACAAAAGCTCAGACAAACATGATCCTCAGAGTATCAGTATTAAAAAACAACAGCCTTCTCAGAAATGTTAAGTCTCCTTTCTATGAATGCAAGAGTTGTATTGAAATAAAATCATGTATAAGCAGTAGCTGCAGAGGTGGAGAAAGCTCAACATTATTAGCATTTCTGAATGTTAACAGTGTTAACAAATTCAAGTATTTATGAGGAAGAATATAGGAGGAAATGTCTGCTTGCATGCCTTCTGGACACACAGAGAATAGATCCACAGGATACAAGAGAATAGTAGAAATTCAAGGATGTCAGTGCCTGACAATAACAGAAACAAGGGTGTACAAAAGTGTAGTCAAATCAGTACTACATGATAAACATATTCACCTCTCTTGGGCTTGGAGTTATTTTTCTATTAAAAGAATGGAAAATAACTGAACTCCTGAGATAAGCTGAAGGTTTGGTCATTTCCTCTGCAAAATTTGGATACTCAAAGTATTTTGCACACGCTCTTACTTTTTCTGATTTTTTTTTTGGCTTTTTCTGCTTTTGTTCATTGTTGATAAAAGAAAAGGCTAGCAGTTTATCTGCAGCAAGAATTTACAGCTGTAGCAACACTTCTAGGTCACCAGCTTGCCAGGCTGACACAGTAAACTTATGAGTGCCAAAGGCACTGAATCCAGAAAGTCCCCCATTTAAAATTAAAAAAAAAAAAAAAAAAAAGAAAGTAAAAGGAGAAAAAATAGGGAAACAAAAATAGAAAAAATAAGGGAGTGGAGCAAAATTATCCTGTCAATTCCTTTAGCTACCAGACTAAAAACTTTGCAGGAGTAGGAGCTTCACCCTGTCTTGAAACTCTTACAATACATTGAATTTATGAACATTTAATGGGAGAGAAAGAAGGACTCTGACAGTGCAAAAAAATCTTTTCAGTTTACAATACCTTCACTTGGGAAGCCTGGCAGTCTGTGGTCCATACTCAACATTAGATAGTCAATAAGGATTTTGAAAAGGGAGAGAAATCCCTTATCTTTTAATTAAAATTCAGATCCCTGGGTCCCAAAATGTCAATGATTTCAAGTCATTGCAATCTGAAAGGAGGCCACTGTGCTTCACCAAGGACCAGAGTAGAAAAGGAAGTCCAGATCTACTGAAAGGATTAAGAGCTGCTACCAACAGCACTGAAGATATTCTGGATCCAGATATGAAATATATAAATGACAGATACCTCCTGGGTGAATTTTGCAGTACCTCAGTCCTTTATTTAGGCAGTTTAGCTTTAACCATTTGTAGAAAACAGAAATTTAATAATGACTTCTTGGTCTAGCCATCAAAGATTAAATGATTTTTACAAGCCTAAGTATCACAAACTCCATCTAAAAATGCACACTTTTAACACTGCAAGTGTTTAACCTCTCCAGCTATTTATTGAGTGGCACGGTATACTTATAAACTCCAGATATTTAAAAATCCAGAAATTAATTTCGATCAAAACAAAGCTCTAGATCAAAAAAGAAATTGTATGTCTGTGGTTTTCGGTATGAGAAATCTTGAAGGATAAATGTGGCCATTCAGAAATTTTTATTATATAAATTCAAAATCGATCTACATAGAAGACCATTTAGAACACAACAATGCTAATAATGCAAAGAACTGAATGAAAAACCATCGTCACTGTAAAAAGTCAGCTTAACCAGACTTGGCTGGTGAGCTGCAGTGGCACTCTGAAAGAACAAGTTGCAAATGAGGCAAACCAATGGGCATGAAAATTCTTAAGAGATGTGATTTTTTTTTCTCAACTCTGTCCAGTAACAAGGAGGTGATTCAAATTACTCAGCAGATGGCTCAGATGCAAGAACAGCTTGGTAGAAGCAGGACAAGGCTAATTACAGTATTATGCCCGCGCGTCTTCTTTATTTTCTACCTCACTCCTCCTTCCCTCCCAGAGAGTGTATCCAGCCTCTCCATTTCTCTTTCAAACATCATCTCAAATCTCAGCAGCATGATCCGGGGGTTTGTGCTGGGCAGGGAGCCGGGAGGCTGCGCTTCCCTGTGGGCAGGGGGCTGCCCTTCCAGCCTCTCCCAGGGCAGCTGCAGCTCAGGGCATTGGCAGCTCCGGGCCTTGGCAGCTCCGCGC
>WBMY01001050.1:1209368-1350235 GCA_013397315.1 Donacobius atricapilla | reverse complement strand
GCTCCGGGCATTGGTGGCTCCGGGCATTGATGGCTCTGGGAATTGGCAGCTCCGGGCATTGGCAGCTCCGGGCATTGGCAGCTCTGGGCATTGGCACCCCTCAGCTCAAAGTGCCCGTCAGTACCTGGACAGTCTTTGTGCAGATTGGTCACCATGCGTCTGGGCACTGCCACCTAAAGTAGAGTCACATCAGATTGGAGGCCATGGGTTTCACACACCCAGTAAGATGAGGCTATCAGAAGGGTATTTGCACTGGAATGGATAACGTTATTGACATTCACAAGGTTGCGCATCCGTACTAGAGAACAGCAAAATCATTTTGTCTTGTGATCTAAGTCAAATTCATACAGGCAATAAATACTATTCTGTTTTGAGCCTTTTTTTTTTTTTTTTTCCTTTTTAAGTTATCAGGGAAAAAAACCCAATGTATCTGCCTACGTAAATAAATAACTATTTCCCTATTTTACAAATAGATCATGTTGCTACACATGGCAGGAATTACTGTCCATCTAATGCAGGAATATAAATAATATGAACCCTGAGACCATCTATAAATTTCTTTATTTGCTCATACAATTTCAAATGTGATTTTAATTTTATTTCTTGTCTAAACTGTATCAGGGAAAAGGATTGGGATCCTTTATACAAATCTTTTCTATTTGAGATAAGCTAAATATGTATTGCTTGAAAACTGCCACGAATGCTACCTTAGCACACTATAAGTGGGTACAAGGATACACCAAGCCATTCACCATTGTTTTATTTTTTCTGAACAGAATATATGACAATCACATCTGTGCAATGCCATTGTGAGATATGCAGTGTTACAAGACTTCTTGACTATACATTAAGAGAGCACCAGTAGAGCTGAAGAAAACAACTGTGAACAAGGATACCTGGATGACAAATAGCATTTATATATGAGACACGATTTTAATGTGGCATACAGAAGTGAATAGTAAATCACACTCTGTGAATTTTTAGAAAGCGGGGTTAAAACAATATTTATTACTGATTACAGGCTTGAACTCCAAGTAGACCTGTAATAATAAATTTTCTAAAGCCCCCTAAACTAAATGCAGTTAGATCTTAAAATGTCCCCTGCATCATGGAACAGTAAGCTGGAGGTACAGAAGCCAGGCATGTATCACCTATCCTGACAATGCTTTTTCATAAGAGAAATTGCTAGGATAGAGAAGTTAGCAGAGTAATGCCAAGATGTTCAGATTTCTCTTTGCTGCACTCCACCACAGTCATTCATGAAACTGGGACTGAATGCAACCAGCATAATAAAGATCAGAACATCAGTAGTTTTAAACTGTTCTTTGGACTCCATGGATCTCAAAGAAGAACAAACATCTTCCCTTTTCCTAATGAAATTGTTTCTGACTTAATAAGATCAAACTCTAAGGAATATTTTTCTTTTTATTTGATCTCAAAATGTATGTAAGTGTTTGAAATTACCCCAACTGGCTTCAACATAACCAAGCCCCTGAGAACTTTTACCACAAAAGAAAGCAGGCCCAGTGTAGCAGGCCCAATGAAATAGCCAAGTCCACAAGCTCAGACAAGGTACACACTAATATGAAAGAGTGATATTGTAAATGTGTTCCAACACTTTTCTGCAAAACTTCAACCATCATATTCAGCAAATGTATTGTTAATTACATTCACTGTTTAAACTGCAGCCATGCTCAGCTGGGTCAACATAGTTTTGTGCATAATCTGAAAATTTATATAAAAATCTCTATATAATAATGCAAAGAGTCCAGCCAACTTCACCTTATTTTACATCAGATAATATAACTTCCAGCAGTGGTTGTACCAACTTACTGCTTTTAGGTAAAGAAACTGGAAACCACCAAGTCAATGGAAAGAGTTTTGTATCAAATTTTTATTAAAAATTCTTCTAGAGAGTGGGCAATCAGTACAATGCAATAATTTGGAGATGTTTTAATCATACCATCTGGGTGGTAGAACTAACGAGCAAAAGGGTGTTCCTATTAGTGTCTCTAACAGTAATTGCTATTTTAATTGGCTGAAATAAACTCTGCTGCCCCCAGGCCAGTCACAACACTATGATGGTGTAGACCTGCTTTCCCTTCAGAAGGTACAAGTGCAATGATAATTACTTATTCACCTGCCTTGTGAATAAATAAGAAGCTAAAAGAGCAGTTACTAATTTTCATAAAAGTTGTTCAGGGGGTAAAAGCAAAATGAAAAAAAAAACCCACACCCAAAAATAAAATAGAATACAAGATAATAAATTTTCCTCGGCACAAAAACTTTTTGACATTACACAACATTTTAATCATGCATGTGGCATGAAAACTAATGGAGAAAGGATGGTCTTGTAACTACTTCATCTTCTGGCTCTTATGACAAGAATCCCATGTAGGTGATAATCATAATGTATAATTTGGGTGATTTAAAGTTTATTGGAAAGAGAGGATATTAAAAATAAATTTAGAAAGGGATATTTTACAAAATATCCTCGACCATCATATTCAAGGTAGAATCAAGGTCCCTAACCAGTTAATCACAGAGATATTTATTTAAGTGGATATTTGCATTTAATCAAGCAATATCAAAGTCTTCATCTGTTAATAAAGGAACCATGTTTGGTACTTATCTCTTTGCTCAGTTGTGCTGGAAGGACTCAGCCCCATCTCATGCCTCCCCAAAAACCTCCTAATCCCAGCTTCTGTCAGGGCACGTTTTACCAGCCCCTTGAAATGAGCACCAGTCAAAATAAAGATCCCCTATGGATCAGAAGAACATGAACCCAATAAAAGGAGCGAATTCAGACTTTGTAACAACAAACAACAAAAACAACGAGTTTGATGTCCTTCCACTACAAAGTCAGGCTTTTTGACACCTGGACTGGAATGGACAATGTCCAAATAAAGGAAATCTTTAAGACACTCTTCAGCATTTCCAATTAGATATTCCATGAGGCTCTCCACTCAGCAGGTTTGCTGCTGTGTTTTCTATCCAGTGATGATTAACTGTCCCCAGAGAGTCCTGCAGTGCCTCAGGTTGTGAGCACAGACTCCTTTCAGATCCAGCCTTTTAGTAGCCTGCCTATCCAAAGCCAAGGTAGCTGGGCCCTTTGTAGGCAGCAGTGCCTTGTCATGTTCCAATTGCTTCAAACTTGAGAAGAGTTGGGATAGCTTAATACTGGCTATGAGCAAATACACCAAAAAGAAAAAAAATATACAAAGTATTTTTGCATCAAAGTCAAGGCTGAACTTAGATGTCCTTCCTGCCCCTGTGTCTAAAAACAATTGTTTACACTAACTTCACTAACTTCTATATTTAACTGTGTCCTGGTCTCTTCGTTGGGGATGAGAATACTAAAACACCTGCAGGATTTTGGCTGATGCTGAAACAAAGGGACTGATTTATCTGTTGAGAGAAAAAGCTCTTTCTGCAGGAGATTGTAGCTGTATGAGGCCTCCTACAGACTGTACCCTCGTGAAGGACTTCAGGACTTCCTGCTATTTCATTTGATATCTTCACCTCCCAATGCTTAATAACAGTATTTTAAAGGATCAGTAAAGAAACAAAAGTTGTTCTTTTAAAATGAAATAACTTTAGTAATGTCACCTTGCCGCTCATTGCCTTTGCCATATTTTAAGGTATAGAATAGATAAAATGTGCTGAGGCAATTAAAAAATGAGGAACCAAGAGTAAATCCTTAAATTTATATATATTATATCCTTATAAATATATATTTTACATTTTGAAACATAGGGTCTCCTTATCAAGGAAATGAAAATAGAATTTACATTTTAGAGGATTGGGCTTTGAGATAACTATCGCTGAACGTCTCCTGTGTTATAAAAGGTTTTTACAGCAGTTATGTTCTGCCTTTATAAAACAATAGCAATGGTTCAAGTTCAAGATTTGCCAGATTTTAGCAACAGTAGTGACCCCACCTTATCTTTTGCATAATGGACTTACGCATATATTTTGGCTCCATGCTACCCTGCAAAAAAAAAAATTAGTTCCAAGAACCAGTGTGTTTGGCGCTATTGGAAAGACAGGACATAGCTTTTCTCTGATTACAAGCTTTGTTTCATCCAGACAGTTCAGGGTCTTGCCTTGCCTTGTTTAGCTCTGGCAGCAATTGTCTAGCAATTAGATAATTGTTCCCTGAATTAGTTTTAGTTAGTTTTAATTTATGGCGATGACAGGCACTTATTCACCGTGGAGTGAATGAACTACCATTCCAGCAAAAGTGTGCTCTGGAAGAAGACTCAGGCAGCACCAGCAGAGGCCCCAGGACACAACCACAAATCATTAGGATCTGTCCAGGAGGACAACATTCTTTCATTCCCATTAAATCAATTTCAAAGGAAAGAAAGTAAACAAAAAGACTGAACAATGGAACCAATGGAAAGTAAAAAACAAAACAAAACAAAACCAAACCATAAGCAGACTAAATTTTATAAAAACAAATCAAATTCACCCTAAAACTGAGAAGGAAGAAACTGCCAATATCAAACCTTCCTCACACACTTTCTCACAGCCCTCCCAACAAAGGCTTCAGGATGCTGAGAGGTTTCTGTAACCCCTCTTCCCTTGAAGGGGGCCACCCCCAGTACCTAGGGGACGCCCCTGGTAAAGTTTACTCTGATTTACCATTCTGAACAACAGATTTCTGCCAAAGAGGTCTCAAAACAGGAGAAAAACATCCTGAATTTAAGTTATCCTGGCTCTTCTTATGGATGTTCATTTTTTAACCAGTGCTAATTTACCCTTTTTTCATCTGGAGCAGCTTCTTTAGTATAGTCAATGGTGTCACGTGGAAACATTAGGAGCAGATGTGGGTGATTAATAACTGTAGAAAAGCTAATTTTTGTATGATAGACCACATAAATCTCTCCACTATGAGATGTTACCTCTTCAGTCCGTAACCTTTGAATAGTTGTTCTGAGGTGTTTGTTGCTTTTTTCTCCTTTGAAGTATTCAGATGATAAGATACTAATTATGATGGTGCACTAATTATCAGAGACCTGCAGCACTAAAGAGTGATATTTATTGCCTTTTGTAATTACAAAACTCAAAAATAATCCTTACAGCTACAATGACAGTATATAAATAAGGAATATTATTTTGGAAGATGTTATTTGGAAAAACCCTTTTTTCAGCACATTTTTTAATGTAAAATATTTTAAGCTACTGGTGAAAGAGGGAATTTTCCTTTGACAGTATTCTGATATGTCCATAAAGAAACAACTTGAGAATATTAAGTTGAAAGAAAATTCAGAAGAATGACTAATTTTAAAATAACTTCTACTAAAACTTATCTTAAGTTTCTCTCTAACTGGAATGGTATTTACGCCTGTGCTTAAATCATCCTGAAGTTACCCTGTGGCTGAACATATCCTTGCACACTTGCTGAATGAGCCCGTAGGAACTGAAACCGATTGAATAGATCTGAGATTCTGAGAAATTATTGGTGTTTTCTGCAGTCAGCGCACCGCCATCACATCCTCCATTAATCTGAAGCTGTGAAACACTAATATCAACTAAATTTTACAAGAATGAACCTACAAATTCTACTCCTTTACCTTTTTTAAACAAAATTTATTATTATATATATATATATATTTTTTTTATTTAAGAAAGAGCATAGTAATATCTGCATGTAAAATGTGAGCTTCCCAGAACCTATATTAAATTAAATATTGACTTACCAAGTACTATGTCATTCATTATTTACTTTACTCAATCTTTGGGATTTATTAAAAAATTGATAAGAATGGCTACTGGTAAAATCCCTCCAGGTGAGCTCCCTAGCCAAGCCAATTATGAAGTAAGTAAACCTACAGTTACTACAATAAAATGACAGTATTCGATTTTAGCAGTTGGTGATATTTTAAAGGGACGCTTTGAGACACTTACTTGAAATGAATTAGGTGCAGTTTCATAAAAAAAATTTAAGATTGCTTTTATTCTGTTATTTGCTAGACCTTTCTGTTCCCCTCTGCCCTTTTCTAAAAGTTGATTTCTCATTTTATTAAAAGGGTTTTTTTCCCCTGTATTTCAAGAGTTCTCTTTCTCCCCTTATGCTCTCCATTTTAAACCCACTTTATCAAGGTCTGGGAAGTGCTCATCAGAGTGCTACAGACCAACCTGCACGGAACTGTGGAAATACTTCTAAGTGTGAAGATGAGTTTATAGGGGAAAGGACATTTCCAGCTATCTTCCCCATTGGGGCTAATGGCTGGAGTGCTACAGTGTGTGCAGGAATGAGTTTTGCATACAATTCATTATGTATGCAATTCTATGGATACACAGGTATACATAGGTTTCAATATCCTCAATTCAGATTTCCCATTAAACCCTAGGCAGTGCACATTAAAGGAATAATCAAAAGCATTCTCAGTATTGTTAACTAGAAAAAAACACAAGAGGTACAGAATCTACAACCTTCCTTTTGTTGTTTTTAGTTAATAGATTATTTTTGTTATTAAGTGAATAGACAATTTTTTAATTTATGGGGGAACACAACACAGTTGCATATGTCCCCTGCCCTCCAACCTCAGTTTCTTTTATGCTGTATGAGCCTGTGGTTGCTTTCCAACAGGGATACACTTCACCTGGTCTTGATCCCCAGACTAGGTCAATAACTTTCCAATATAAAGAACTTGTAAATCATGCAGGAAAAAAATATTACAGCCTCAGGCGGTAATCGGTCACACCCTTGCTTTGAAAGACTACAGGTAGCTTGCAAACAGAAAATTAAAGTTGACAAAACTTAACTATTAGGAAGGTTCTGACCACAGAGACCTCCACAGACCTTGAACCCAGCCAAACCCAATGTTTGTGATTTACACGTGAACACACTGAAATATCCCGTGGGAAAACCGCCTTAACTCAGGTCACCATTAGAGACCTCCCTAAACATCAGTTCTACCTCCAACATGGACGGGCGTTCCTGGGGAGGAAAGGCCCGTCATTCTCCAGCAGGGCCCTGCGGGACCCAAGATCCACGCTGAAGCCCCAGGCAGGACGTGGGGGCATTTTGGCAGGCACCAGCCTGTGCTGGGGCAGGGAGCACACGCAGCACGCAGATCCCTGAGCAAGTGAAAGCTCTCGGTCCTCAGCTGCTGCCTCACTCTTAGAGCCAGCCCAGTCTGAAAAGCTCTGTTTGTTCTGGCACAAAAACTTTGCTCAAGCTTTACAGAGATCCAGGAGAAAGCAAACAGCATGAGGAGCTAAGTTCATGATTTTTCATTATGTTTGGATACACTACTAATAAAGATTTCTCAACAGAAAATCCTCCACAACACCGTATCTATCAATATCAGCATTCAGACACTAATTCTGTCAACAATAAAAGAGTGATCATAATCTTGCACCTGCATATAAAGAGCTTATGGGCTTTTATTTGGTAATGAGTTGCAGAGGTGATCTGGAATCGCAAAAAAATTTCTCTTCGGGAGACTGCTTAAGAATTGACATACCTGTAATCACGACTGGGGGAGGAGGTGGTATTTTTTTTTTTTAATCAGTGTGTGTGGGAAGGAAAGAAAATGAAACCTCACATGTAAGCACAAACCCTACTTAGATATTAATTCTGGGCCTTGATACAAAGTCAAAAATGTGAATTTTAATAACTACCCAGTTAATTTTAAAATATTTCGCAAAGTTCAATATTATTTACCATGTCAGCATATTACAACAAGGATATGAGGACTCAGAGCTTGGCCTTACTCTTGTACCAGCATAAAATCTACATTTTAATTTTCTTGACGCCAAGAAAAGGAGGAGGAAAACAAACCTATCCTTTCAAAATTTTAATATTTTGATTTAACCCTTGTGATTTTATTCTAAAACATCCACGTGAGTTATGTATATATATATATATACAGAGATTTTATAATCAAATATTTCTTAAGCTTAAAGAAGTTATTGAGCTTAGGACTGAAGCATAAACACGAATCTTGCTAACAGGAACTGGGAATGTTGGGAATCATTCTTGATTCAATGAACCAATGCACTAGAGAAAAAAAAAACAAGACTGAATCCTCTTCCTGTTTTATTTAATTTTGCTTGTGAGGAAATACTGTTTCTTGCAGAATTTTTCTTCCAAACCTTTCAGAAGCCTGCAGAAACTGTCCAACATCTTTCTGTTCTTTAGGAGAGATTCACAGGAGGAGGGATTCCATGCTGATCTCTTGCAGACGTGTTGTCTCTTTTAGACTAATCTGTTTGAAATGCCATTTTAAGAGATTGGAGAGCTTCCAAAAGAAATCTAAGGAAGACTCATATAAAGAATTATTAAGGTATGAAGCAAATGTTATGGGAGGAAAATGTTATGTGGCAGTTTGCAAAATAATTGGATTCTATAACCATTGTGGAAAAAGGATTAGCTTTTAAATTCTCTAAAATACATGCACAAGCAAATAGCAGATGTTTCTTACATTCTGAAAAGGACATCCTATACATACAGTTTAAAATATTCATCTGAGGCATAGCAGTATACTATGTTTAAAGCTGTGGGGCTTGACTTTGAAATTTTTAAAAGGTTTTGTGAAGATTTGAAATCTTTTAAATATATTTTTTTATAAATTAACGTAATTGAAAGAACTGGTTCCAGACAGCAAATGAAAACACAGTCATTTAGCTGACATTAAGTTATGAAAATATTGCAATTTTTTGAATGCTATCCCATGTGTTTGCTACAGATGGGTGCTTTGAGAAAAGATCACAGTGAATTTTTACATCAGAATTATCAAAGTACCCCAAAGAATCTCTTTTCACAAGGAGTCACATGCAAAGAGGAGGGGTAACGGGTACAAGTTACTTCTGGGGAGATTCTGATTACGCACAAGGAGAAAACTTCTCCCAGTGAGAGCCATCAGGCACTGGCACAATCTCCCCAGGGGTGATTAATTCCCTGGAACTGGACACATTCGAGGCTCAGCTGGGCAGGGTGCTGGGCCATCTCCTCTACATCGTGTTTTTACAGTGCTTTTGCCAAGAAAGGTTGAACCAGATTATCCCTGAGGTCCCCCTCCATCCTCCTATCCTGTCCACGCTGTGCAAATCACCTTCTAAACATAAAGACTGCCACAAAGGACTTCCACCACAAGCATGAAAATTTAATTAGCAGATACAAAGGGAAAGGAAATAATGCATAATAACTTTTTTCCTCCTTTAACCTAGAATAACCAAGGTTATTAAAAAAATCACATGACTAACTAATTTAAACCTAACCTTGGTGATTTAGGGATTTGTTTTCTAGTTTATGTTGTGTGGAAGTTGGAGTGATTGACATTTACCCTCTAGATACAACCAAACAGCCAGACAATGCTTCAGAAAAACCCTCTACAGACACTAATTTTACCTAATGCTGACATAAAACCAACAACCCAAAACACATTACCTCATTTTCCTGTATTTTCCGTGAGAATACATTGCAGCTGGTTCAAATCAGTCAGAGAAAGATCAATATTTTAATACCTTTCAAAACTTCTTCATCTAGTTTAGTGAGTATCCTGTTTTTTCTTGCATCTGCATGTTTCCAGAAATTTATGACACGCATGGAACATTTGCTCTTCTAGTTTGGCTCCTACTTAGCTCAGAGGAAGGAGAATTAGAGAGATCCACAGGTATTTAGAGTAGATTGAGACAGATGTTCCCATTGTGAAAATTTTCATTAGGTGTGTAATAAAATGAGAGTGAGAGAGGAGGGAGGGAGGGAGAGGCGACATCCTCCCTAGGATGGACTCTGCGCCTCTCCAGCCAGCACGGGGGCTGCAGTGCTGAATTTCTGACCCCCCTGGGATGATGTGGAGCTGGGCCTGCGATCCAGGCTCTGGCCAAGCCCAGCACCGCCCATGAGCCTCCACGTGAGGTCCTTTCCAAGTGGCTGAGTGCTCCCTTTCAATCCCAGAAACCCAGGTGTGTTGGAGATTAGCACAACTTACAAGCAGTGTGTGGAAATTTATTATGATAATTGTTGCTTTTATTTTTTATTCCCCTGAACTCAAAGATAATTAATGCCAGTATGTGTCCTGGTGTCTGACTCCCTTAATTGGCCCTATGGTGCCTTGGGTGTTTGAAAATTCACTCACTTAAAGCCTTTTTTTTTGTTCTTTTTTTTTTTTTTTTCCTTTTGACTTGTTTTCCTGGAGCTGTTCATTAGCGCCTAAAATATTTGATTACATTTAATTGTAATGTCTTCAATTCTGTGCACCTGCTGCAATTTATGTAGTGGGGGAAAATAAGACCTACAGAAGCTAAAAAGTGACATGAGGCATTGAATGTTAAAAAGAATTCCCCTGCAAAGGGTAATTGGGGTTAAATATGGAAACAAACCAAACATATTCTCAGTTGGGGTTTCCTACCTGCTACGGTAACACCAAAAGGATTTATTGCATAATGGTTTCCTTTTCAGTGTTCACATTTAAAGATTTTATCTCCATTTTAACATCCATAATTATTTTAAACCATATCTTCAGCATGACAAAGTCCATGTGGTGTTAGAGCTGCAGGCCTGAGCCCCACTCCTCCATGAAGATGAGTTACTTCAGTACATTTTTCCAGGCTTGCCATCCACCTTTTAACAAAAGGTGTACATTTTGCTACCTTTTGTTTTCCTTTACAATTACTGAAATGGTTAAATTTTTCCTGGCTGACACTTTAGTTTTAAAACACAGCTTACAAATCAGTCAATAATACAAATTAGCATCACTGAGTACTCAAATTCCCCTGACATCACTGGGGAAGGAATCAGGGATAGAGCAAAAGAGAAAAATCTTGTGTATTTTAAGAGGGAAATTACATCAGAAGAGGGGTTTTTGTTTGTTTGTTTGTTTGTTTGTTTTGTTGTATTGTGCTTTCTTATTTATTTGCAAGGGGTGGTGTTAACTTGTAGAACAGGTTCTAAAACATATATTTTTCAGAATAAAACTAATTAGATCAGTTTTAACACTTCAATGTTAGCATGACATGAGAAATTCTTATTTCAGCACTGCAGAGGAGAAGCAAAGAACAAAAGTCTCACCTGCTGATGTCTATGATAGCTTACAGCACAGAGCTCACTGTTGTGACCCATTAAGTACTCTTTGCCAAGGGAATTCCACAATTTTTATGCAGTGGCATCCCAATGCTTTTATTTATTTCTCTGTTTGGTAAATATTACCTGGGGCATTCTAAAGCAACAGTTAGTGATGCAGACAAATCAAGGTCAGAAATATATTTGTCTCTGCCATCTCTTACTAAGTGTGGCACAGACTGAAAATGACATACATTGGTATGTCTGCTTTTAGAATAATATTGTTAATAATAGTCACAAACTGAAATAAACTCAGGGCTCCCAAGAATGTTACCACACAATGAACTTTTTATGTTAATATCTACATTGCACTCTATTGGAGAAACCACAAAGCTGTCAACAAATGTTTGAAATTAATCTTACACAGAACCAGAGACAGAAATGCATTGATGAGAGATGTGATGACAAACATTCCTCTCTAGTCATTCCCAACAAGCCTTCAAACAAATGTTACAGCAAATGTGTGGCATATTTTTACCTCAATTCAAGAACTGTCCCTGACGTCAACAAGAGAAGACTGCTCTACAACTGAAGGCATGGGACCAATAGTGAGCAGGATGGTATTTTATTCTCTAGATTCAGGACAGATTTCCTGTCAAGATACTTGATTTATGTTTCCCTGACCTCCTGTGTAAAATGGAAATAAATGATGCTTTTTGCCAGTTTTTAATCACAGCACATTTGGTACCCCCAGAAGCCGCTGCTTTTGAACTTCCTTTACAACCACACTCTACCAGTCACACTGTAAATTGCAGGGCGTCTGAGATGAGAATATCAGCTCAATGTTTTCATTCTGCTTTTTCAAACAAGCCTGAGTAATTAAGTCAAAAGAGGAGGGGTTTAATTTAATGGATTAAGATCAGTCTCATTATTTCTAATTTGGAGTCTTGAGATTGTTTGACATTTAGAGGCAAAAGGTGCCCAGAGCTGTAATGTCCAGTGGGATGACATGGAACTGTGACCACCTTGGAATGTAAAAACAGGACCTCATAGCAACGTGGCTTAAGTACCTGCACCAGCAACATGAGACTCTTATTATTGCAAGTAAATATTTTCAATCTTAGACTTTAATATAACTTGGTAAAGCAAATTCAATTAGGATTTTGATATTCAGATTCATTATTCAAATAACAAAGGGATACAAAAACTGTCTATTAGTTTCAAAAAAAGCAAGTAAAACTAAGATATTTCATGCAGTTGGCAGTGAGGGAAAGAAAGAAAAAAAATTCCCAAACCAGGAAAACCCAAAAATAAGACGTTTTCCTCATGTGATAAAATCAAGCATATCCTTTTTTTTTGTTCTTTCTTCACAACCATTTCAGAAAAGACCAGGAGTTTCCAGCTTAATGCTCATGCAGGGCAAACCCCAGGCTGTGAGACAGCACTTTTAGGCACTTGGTCCTGCACCAGCTCTTTAGATCTAACAGAGCTTTAGATGTTTCTTCATAGAGAAGGTCGTGCTTATGGTGAATCTGATATCACATTCAACATAAATACTGAATATAATCTCTGCCTGAGACACTACACTGCAGTCTTCTGTCCCAGCTATTGAGAGAGTCTGAAGTTTATCAGTTTTAGTGGCTTTGTGCTGCTGGGCTTGGCCCCATTCCCCAGTGATCCTTTTTCCTCTGATCCCTGCGACCACAAGGCCAACAGGCAGCAGGGCTGGCACTGGGCACAGCCCCACCCAGCCTGCACTTCTGCACGTCTGTTACCAGCACCTGAATACAAAACTGTGGAAAAGCAAAATGGACAAGAGTTTAAAGCTGAAATAGAAAAAAAAAACGCTCAGGGTTTCTTGCAGAGGTAAGGAACACAGCGACAGCTGAGAATATGTCCAGCACACGGCTGTGTGGGCATGGCTGGCACAGAGGGCAGTGCATTTACACAAAGGACCTGTTCAATACCTGCAAACTACCTGGAGTGTAGTAACGAGGTTACACAGTGAGTATTGGTAGCAAAGGTTTAAACATATATGCATTGTCACAGCTGCCTGAAATTTTGGAGCTTTGCCTTTCAAACTCTTCCATTAAGGTCATCATGATGGAATCTTCTACACAGTTCATTCCGCAGAGCTCTCCTCCATGATGTTCTCATCTAAAATCTTCCACCCTGTACCCAGGGGCTCATACAGAACTCCCTCCGTGATAAAGACTTAAATAAACATTCCTGCATATGGCCAAGAAAAGAAGGATAAATTCCATCCAGTGACTCTGCCTTCAGGTTTTTCCCAGTTCAAAGTACCAGCAAGAGTTCTTGTCTCTTATTTTTCTAGCTTCTCATGAAACTTGGGCTGAAGCTACAAGCTCTTTGCAACAATCAGTGATTTATTGATTTTTCAGAGCAACATACTTTTAAAATATCCTAGTGCAATTTTATGATAATCAAACATTAAAAAAAATCAAAATAATTTCAAAGATGCTGTGATCTTGAATATTTGAAAGAGCATATGTGCTATTTTAACACTAATATCCCTCTAGCATATAAAGCCATGATCAAGGATTAATGAGTTTTTTATTACAACTTCTGAGTTTTGAAAAAAATATTCTTACTAACATTTCAAAGTGAATAAAGAACCCAGTAATCTTCTTTTGTGTGCATTATGAATATTTAGAGATGCAGAACAAAAGTCTTTCTTACATGCAAAAACCTGAAGGCTGTTAGACTCCTCCCCTTGAAAACCAGGTTCAAGCACGAAAGTTTAGGAAGAAAGGAATAAACATAGTCCAAAAAACAATCCATGACTGATCTAATTATGAGGTGTCTCCATGCATTCTGTTTTTTCTAGGTAAACCAGACAGATCTTTCTGTTGTTTTATTTATTTCAAGTATTAAAATAATTAAAGAGGAAGATGCAGGAGGCACAGAGCAGTGAATGTCAAGAACACTTGATGCAGCGCCCTAATGATGAATGTTCCAGCATATTCAAAGAAACAAGTTTCTCTAGAGATTGTTGGAGTGAAAATAATGTAATTGCACAAATGGCATGAGCTGAGAGTGTGTGTGTGTGTGTGTACAAGAAAGAAAAGGAGAGAGACAGGCGGCAGTCATGTTTCTTGTGGTTGGTGGCGTGTGGTGAATAATTGATCATCCCTTCCTTCTCTCTGATGAGCTCACTAATTCTCTCAGTGCCACACTCCTGCAGGTGTCATGATCACTATTAAACCAGCAGAGGAACCCAAAAAGCCCCTGAGAATACCTACTGTCTGAGATGCCTCTTAAAGCACCAACTGAAAAATTAAATGTGAAAAGCAAGAACATGATTCTGAAGTCTCCTTCACCTTTGCTGCATGCTCTAATGCTGTGCTTGATAGGCACTGCGCCATGGCCCAACTCTGAATTTATGGTGCCTGCAATTTGTAATAAAAGAAGGGAAAGTAGATAGAGTCATTCAGTTTGTTGAAAAAATGGCATTAACTACTTATTTTATATGCAGTCAATTAACAGCACAATTTACAGACTTAAAAACGATTTGTGAGTTAATTTGCACTTTTGAAAACGATGGGCATGTAAAAGCCAAAAGTATTCAGTATGATTTCGTACTGAATAAATTCCCTTATGACACAAGGAATAAAGGACATTGCTCATTTCAAAACCTGAAGACAAAGCTGTCCTGTGCTGTAGTCTGTGGTTACAGATATTGCAGAAGATCAGGTTTTTGTCTGGTTTCAGTGAACCATAGAAACTATTCAAAGGTAAATTCTTTTTCCTAAATTCAGTGAAATGCTCACTACCTAATTTTTCAGACTGTTAAGGAATCCGAGAGCTCAGATGGACAAAGCTATGGGTATCCACCTAAGTCACCTAATAGGATTCCTGTATGAGTAAGGGCAGATTTACCTCAAAACACTTTGGTAAATAAAATACTTCCAGCAACAATAGCACACACTATTCTTACAATATCGGCCCTCACATAACTGGAGGCAAGAAAGCTATTTTACAAATAAAGTGGCAATTAAAAACTCTAGCACTGCTAGGTAGGTACCCCATCCTGTTAGAGTTCTTCTCCAAATAGAGAAAGAACAAAATGAAACCGGATAAATCAGGAAAATCTAACCCAGAACTGGGCTGACAAACAACACTATGGGAAACAACCTGTACAAAAAATAAGCAAAGCTGAGCAGAACAATGACAGTAAAAAAATGTGTAGCATGTGTACAGTCCATGTGCAGAAAGAAAAATATGCCAGGTTTTGAGTGAAAGGCATTCACCTACCAGTCTGTCAAAACAGAGAAGCATTGTCCTCTAATATAAATCATGGCAGGTTACTTTGTCAGAAAACAAACCGAACCTGGTACTGCTGAGTTTATTACTGTTCAACATCATCCCCTTCTTGTTGATATGAATTATATCCCTTTTTGCCCATGGAAGGTTTATGACATCGAACCAATAGTAGAGAAGCCCAGGGGCACAAACCAAAAAGCTGTCTGGGCACTCACAGAAATGATGGAACAATGTATTTTGAACACACACTTGGACTCCATGAAACCACATTCACATGTCTCAAAGCCAAAGCAAAAGGCTTGAATTTATGCTGAGAGTGTACATGGACAAGTCCTGCTCCGCAGCTCCGGTGGGTGAGGAACACAGCCCTGGGCTGTTACCCTGGCTAAGGGGCGTTGAGGACGGGACTGCCTGCCATGGCCCCTGCTCCAGCAGGAATGCTCAGCGCCCATGGACACACACAGACATTGCTCTGACAGGAGAAGACCATAAGAACTTAATTCCATAGAGAAGACTGCACTTTTCTGACATTTGGAGATAGAAAAGAAGCAGAGCAGGACATAAATGTGTCCTTCCAATCAATCATCTCCATCATTTTGATATAAACCTTGAAAAATAAATTTATGATGAGACCCAACGCTGGCCTGCCACCTACAGCCACCCACGGGACAGGTAGGTACACCTAAATCCCAAGCCATCGCTTTGGTGACACGTTGACATCTTCCTCTAAACAGGTTCTGCCCACATTCCTGTATTCTCAGTTCTGCATTAAAGGCCAGGTGGCATTTGGCAAGGCTCTGCAGGCTGTATATATATGGCTGATAAAGTTTTATCCTAGTGACTGCAGGAATCCTTCACCCCTAACGTGAGCTTTGATCAAGGGAGTTATCCTAATGTTCTTTGCATCTTACTGGAAATTCCAGTTCAGTTTAGAGAAACCATTTACATGCTGATACTTTGCATAACAGCATATTAACTGAAAAGTAGATATGCAGAGATCATTTTAACTGAAAGTAATTGCTGTGTAACCAAGCTTTCTTTGATGTTGCTCACCACAGTATTTTCAGCCACATTATATCTTATGTTCAGCATTGGGAATGATGATGTTTATTAATAACATTGCTGAATAAAGGTTAAAAAGAAATAGTTTTTCCTGACTCTGAACACTTCTGACATATCAACTTCTTCATCTTGAATTCAGAGAAGAAATAAGAAAACTAAAAAATAAAAATTCAGATCATCTGAGTGATTCAGAAAACTTAATTTTTGTTTCAAAATTCGTTATTTTTAATACTACAGATCATCTTTAATTTAATACAAAGTTGCTTCAACCAGAATAGAGAAACATTTTAATTGCAAGTATTCAAAAGGGATATTCCTACATATTTCAATTTTTTTTTCTGAAATAGAAACCATGAAAGCTTATCCTTTCCTACAAATACTGCTTTTGATTTCCCTACCCGCTCCACTGCAGTAAATCTAGCTCAACTAAGAGTTGAGCATCAGAAGTCTACAGAGAAGCAGATGTTGTACGTGAGAACTGTTGTTTCTTGGAGCTATTGTTCCTCCATTCTAAAGGAGGACATCAAATAAATCCATTTGCTCGTGCTTTTAGCTAATGCTATTAGCTGACATTGCCACAAGAATTTAAGATGCAATAGGTACATTAAGCTCAAGGATACACAGGCAAAGCAAATGAGCACAGACTGAACTAAAACCCCAGGAAAACCCCAGCAGCCCCAGCTCCTGTCATGGCAGTGAGAGCACAAGACACACTCAGAAAAGTGGGACATAATCTAAGAGTGTAACAAATGAGAAATCTTGTTTCCTTGGGAGTAATGCAGAGTGGATGTAGTATTCCTCACAAAATGGCAGCACTTCTCTTAAAGCTTATTTCCCCAATCTTAGCAAATGAAAACAGGAAATTTATAAAGATTTAAAACAAGGTATGACAGTTCATACAATAAAAGACTTCCACAGAAGCTTTTCCTTGCATTCATCACCTTTATAGCTACAAAACACTAGTTATGACACACATGAAGTACACAGTAAATGTCTAACCTGGGAGACATGGTTGCTTCTTGAAAGATTTCCTTTAAAAATATGTTTAGGAAGAAAAATAAAGCCAACCAAACTAAAAACCCCACAAAGTGTATCCTGGTCTGAGGAACTGGAAATAGAGATTAACTTTGCCAATCTTGATTTTTAAAGAGGGCAGAGAACACCCTCAAATGCTTTAGCAACAAATGTACAAATCAAACCTGACAGACCGGATAGTTATACAGTAATAATCGCTGCAATGGAAACAGTTTAATGTATTTATGTTTAGGGATTCACTGTTTGGAGACCTAGAGCAGGTTGCATATTTACACAACCTGATTCACAATTGTTTATTTCATGACGACTCTTCTGCTTTCCCACAGGACCTTGTAAAAGGAGGAGACTCATTAGCTCCCCTTATCCTGCAGTAAGTGAACTTGAATACGACCATTCATATTTATTTGCTGATCACTTAAAAAGCTTACAGCAAACAAAGAAACAAATGCAAGATTTACAGTGCAAGTTTAAAGCCCAGGAAACAGAAAAGAGGAAACAGAAACTCCTACTGGACAGAGAAATTTCCTTCCTCTCCCTCTGCCCTGCCAGGAGATTAAGAGGAATACTAGATGAAGAACTGAGTTATTTTTTTTTCTAGGAATATCATTACAAAGCTCTGTGCATACTGTTGTGTATGTTCAGGCAATATTTTTTAAACAAGAGTTAATCCTACTAATTAGTCATAAGCAGGCCAGGCAGACATTCCATTGGTCAAGTGTTACAAAAATTAACCTGTAAAATAATTAATTGAAACAAAGGTCTCTTACCTTTTAGACATAGTCTGTGTTTTCACTATACACATGGCCAGATCCCCAATAACTCCATGTCTACATAACTTTAGCTACTTGCACTCACAACCATTTAAATTATTTCTCTGGAGCACACGGTGGAATAAAAAAACAAAACAAAACAAAACAAAACCCTTCAGGGAAACTTTTTCCTGTTACAGGTTGAGTTCTGAGCAACCTTCTTACCTTAAGTCATCCTTTAATGAAGGAATCCAAAATGAGCTGAAACGCCCAAAGAGCAGCAGTGTGTAGTTGCTTTTGTGAAATATCTTGCATGGACTATTAGGGTTCAGACTCTCTCCCCACTCTGCCAGACATTTTTCTAATTTAAAATGCAAACCCTGGGGCACTGCTTTCCCACAGGGATTCGTGCATCCTTAACTCCGCCGGTGTAGCTCCACTTTGATGGAATTCTGCTACTTTTTGAATAGCTTGGAAAATGTGTTGAGGGCTTGTACATATATTAATATTTTCCCCAACACCATGTTTAAAAATGCATAAGTGATCAGAAGAAAGAAAACCTTCAATTTATCTACTTGTATCAATATTATATCTCACAGGATATTTTTTCTCTGATTCCAACTAAACTGCTATACCCTTAACTCCAATACATATTCTATATGGAATTTACCTCCAAATTCCAGTTCTTCCTTACTTCCCTTTCCACTTCCTTGAAGAAGGAACTGATCCTCTGTTAGTATAGCTATCATCTGTTGTCCTTGATGGATTAACCAAGTTCCATGATTCAGTTAAAAGGGAAAAGTCCACACAGCCCCCTGATTGGCAATATAAATTCTCCCTAGGCAAAAAACATCCAGCAAAGAACTCCGTTCATGAGATGCTTTTATACCACTTTGTACTCTGCTGAAAAAATTACCATAAACCTGTCAATCATATCAAGTGGATGCAATTTGTCACTTTTTAAAATCAAAAGTGCATCTACCTATTTTAAATGACTTTTGATCAAAACTGCATACAACTAGAATCAATTACTATGAGAGTCACTGAAGATATAGATAACTACACAGGCCATTGCACTAATTTCAAACATCACTTTTTTTTTTCTAGACCTTGTGGATTATTAAGATCTCAATTATATATTAATTATTAAACATTATAGACTGCTTAGACTTCACACACCATATCAGTAAAACGTTATCACTTAAGCTGTCACACCTGGCTCACTGCAAATTAGTACTCTTAAATCTTTCTACTCTAGAGCATATAATTTAAAAAGGTCAATTACTTCCCTAAAGAGTTTTCATCATTTGTTTTGTATTTTCAGAGAATTTCTAAGCCTCACTGCTTGTTTTTCTCTGCACTTATCAGTAGCACTTAAGTTCTTCCCTAATCAGCAGTGCACACATCCTCCAGCTATAGAAACCAATATGCAATATAATTTCCATAAGCATCAAGTAGAGGTTCACTGCTTCATTGTGCCTCACTTCAGGCCAATGGGATTTGTGGCACTATTTCACTTAGGTTCCACTGAAAATTCTACCCATGTCCTACAGGAGCCTTTGCTATTTGCTCTTTAAAACAGCATTTCTGATTTCCATTTTTTTCTGTTCTGCCCACAAAAATCCACTCCAAACAGATCAATGCTATGTGACCACATGGAGATAGATCTATCAGCAGGATTTCCAGGACAACATGGAAGCTTAGGTTATCAAGCAACAAATGAACAGATGGTCCTGTCATTCCTTATTTCAGAAAAGGTGATTGCAGTGATAACATCTGCTAATAAGCCTTTCTTGAGTATCCTTTAGAAAGTCAGCAAGCAATGGTGTTAGAAATGAAAGATCAAATTGGGTCAGACATGCTCTTCTCAAGGTGCACTGTAGCTTTCATAAAGGTAATAGCAAAATGGATTGAATGTTCACTCCACATCAGCTGCTCTGAAAGCACTAAAAATAGTGAAGGATGCAGCATCCAAGATGCGTGGATTAGAAGGGGAGAAATTCCTGTCCTGTGTGGAATGCTCATCAGCATGGACCCAGGGTTAATTGCTTGGTGTTTTCCCAGATTTTTCATTTTTTGAGTTTTTAGGTCAAGTTTAAAATATTTTTTCTGCTGCTGGAACGACTGAAAGTCTTTAAAGGAGAGAGAGAAACCTGAACTCTAAATTTCTCTGTAAATGTGTTATACTATAAGGTATTTGAACTATTATACTATTTGACTATTGTAAAAGCAACAATCTACGTAATATTACAAAAAGCAGCTGAAATGCAAAAAAAGTATTTGAAAACAATTAGCTTTCATTTAAAAATTAGCCTATCAGCGATTATTTAATAGACTTTTCATATTTGAATATTATCATGCAATCAGACTTTGAAGGTATTAGACAACTACCAGATGAGTAAGATTTTCAAAACTCCCAGTTATTAATTTACACAAAATTCCATGGGCTTAGGCATCTATGTACTTGCATAGTTAGATAGGTAATTAATACTTTTTAATAGAGAGAGTTTTGGGATAATTTTAAATATCTAGTTATCTATAAAACCTCACAACTCTTCACTGTCATCTATGGCTAAACACTGTGAATTCATAAATCTGGTGGCAGGTTGGTTTTGAGCTTTTTTTTTTTTCTTGTTTGTTTGGGGTTTTTTTTCCCTTCTTTTTTTCATTATTGAAATGAGACAAGGGTTATCTATAATATCCTCCACTGATTCTTTCATCCAGGAGACAAGCCCTAATTGTATATCATCTCTTCCGCAGGACTCATTTCAGGACAGCTGGGCCTTTGTAACCAGGTTACCCTCTGCTGCCTAGGGAAAGAGTCGAAGAATTACAACTGAGTAGAGTTCATTTGAAATTTCTGAGAATCATCCACATAAAGAACACTGAAAGAGGTTCTGCTTAGCATGTTAACACAGATTTTCCACAACGAATACATTTTAATACAGGTTTCTGTAAAGCCAAGATTAGTGTTTGAGCTCATTTGGCTGTAAAAGCTGAACAAACAGATGAGTACTGCTGGCCTGAAGGTCCTCAGATTCAGCCATGGCCTTCCATTTCAGAACCGAGATGTTTCCTGTGAAAATCTATCTGTCTCTGGTTCCTTAAGCTGCTCAGCTTGTGTCAAATAACAAATCTGGGGATGAATTACCAAAGAAAGGTCTGGAAACATTACCAGCAGCAACTATCCAACGTGTCTTCTTACCAGCACTGGGAAGAATAAGGTGACACTCAGACTGTGATGAACAAAGACAATAAAAGCTGCACCCTGTTTCCAGCTGTTTGGTTTGCATTTCTCCAAACAGTGCTGCCTTCTCCTTCTTTATGGAAAAGAGACACTACAGAAAAATTGTCAGGGGGTGAACATGCTTAGCTGCACTGTTTACAGTCAATTCAGCTGCTGACTTTGGAGAAGCCATCCCGATTCTTCCCAGCTGAAACTGGAGTGCTGTACCCTCTGGTCAGGTTAGAATGAGGACAGCTATGCATTTTAACCAGGACAGACCAGGGATACCACTACAGCTCTATGCCAGGACACTTACCCAGTCATATCTGAAAAGGCTTCTGGTATAATGTCTACCATAACCAGCTGCTTTCATTGCTTAATTGTCCTCAACATGTCAGCATTCGATTTCATTTTACAATGAATTGCCCTTATTATAGGGGTGAGGAACTAGTGGTGAATTTCATTTTTTCTTGTTATTTTTTTCATGATTTGGATGCCATTTACATTCTACCCAACCTTCTGTTCTGCTTATGTTGTATGGCAGAGAGAAGGCTAAAAGAGTTATTTCTTCTTAAGTATTTTAAATATAATGGGATGAATTACAAGCTTAATTTTGTTTAGTTACCACAACTTGTAGAGGGTAGGATGGAAGGCTGCTGAGCTTGTTTGTGAGATCATAAAAACTGAAATGGTAATAAGTAAGCTTATAATCTGCTATTCTCTTTACAGAAGATAGTGATGCCCAGGATGTTCAGTGAGCCATGAAATACAAACCCCAGCAGATATAATATCAAAAGAGGCTTTTTTAAAGAACATACTTTCACTTTTCTGTAACTGTTTACAGTGCATTCATGTGTTATGGAAGACAAATAAAAGTATGTAAAACAGTGTGTTGTTGTGCTACACAACTTTTTAAAAAAAAAAGATTTAAAATAGACTACTTTAGAATTCTGTTGCAATACTTTTCCTGAATGTTAATATATTCACGAATATATATGTAAACAGTCAGATATCTTGAACTATTTATAAAGTAGTAATACTTTACTAGGGAAATATCATCTTAATTATATTACCATAAAATGCAATCTGATTAATTTATTTACTTAATAACCTCTTTTGGAATTAGGTGCTTCAATTACAGTCATTACAATCCAAAACAACAGGTAAACAAAGACAATAAAAGACACGAGTCCTAAATCAAGCCTCAGTGATTGCAAACCCAAGCTCCCATTCAATGAAATAGCTGGAAAGGTGCTGTTAGAGCTGGGCCTTTCAGACTGGAAAGCCCTTCAAACCCAGTGAGAGAACTAAAGCTAACAGGGTGATGCCAAAAGAAGCAAATCTCCAAAAACCAAGAGCAGGAATTCCCTGAGAAGCCCTGGGTGCCAGGGTGGGCGCTCCTAGGGGGGCTCCAAAGTCTCTGCAGCCAGCCCAGCCCTGTTTCCCTGCTGACCGTGGCACTGCAGGTGTGCAGAGGAGCATTCAAAGCTCTCCTCTGGCCTCCCAAAGGTGTTTAATCTACCCACAAACTCTACACCCAGGGCCCAGAGGGCAGTGGTGGTGATGCTGGTGCCTCAGAGATGTGGCCACATAGCCACAGGCAGGGCAGCACCAGCAGCATCGGGACAAACGGGAACTGCTTTGGGAGAAGGTGCAGGACTCTCTGGTCACCCATCTACATAAAGCAAAGATTGTTTTCAGTTTATTTGAATATGCACAGTCGGAATTGAAGGAAACTAAAAAAGGAAGACAGGCATTTTCAGAAAAGTTGCACATCTGCATTTCAGAATTTGCATCTTTCAGTGGACTATCAGTCAGAGACAAGCAAGGACACCCTTGTTTTGAATGAAAAAAAAAAAAAAGCACGAAGTACTAGATATCTTAAAGCATTGTATGGGGCAGATACACTTATTTCTATTATCCATCTGTTTCATGAAAGAGAAATTCTTTACCAGCCTATATTAATAATAATTATTTATGTTTTGTGGAATTACACTTTAAAGTTTCACTTATTCAGACACATGGAAGAAAATGTGGTTGTTCCTTCTATATTATGCTTTTTATAGATTAATCAGAAAAATGAGAGATTTCAGACATTTTTTTTCTTTTTAACTTAAAATTTGATAACTATTTCCCAGACTTATAATTATTTTTAGCATGAAATAAATGAAGATGTGCTTGAGCAGGGAGGTTGGACTAGATGACCTCAGTGATCCCTTCAAATCTTAACCATTCTGTGAATTGCTGACACATAATACCAAATGTAAATGCAGCACCAGAAGTAAATTCCTTCATTCTTTCTTAAAATGGATTGTATACATGTAACAAAGGGTAAGCTAGAGAGATCCCCAAATTAATGACTTACACATTTTTTAAGATGAAAGACTAATGTTTGTCCTCTTTCACTCTTAAATTTATTAAAAACAAAAAAATCAGTTCACTATGATTCTCAGACTGTACCTCAATCCAGCTGTGTCAATACTCTAATGGTACTTAATACACTTTTCCACTCCAAGTCAGAGAAGTGCTGAAGCACTCAGCTGAACTGGGGCCAATACACAATAATCAATAACAGATCTTCTCATCAGCACAGTCCATTAATAAAAGATTACTGAAGGAGGAGGGTAAGTGCACTGCCCTGCTGCTGTGCGCCGTTAGCAGATTTAGGGCACGGGAAAGACTCTTGGAAAAGGGAACAGCAGAGGCTATCAGCCTAGGTACAGAGCCGAGGAGAAAACATTGCAGGCCACCTGCCAGAAGGCATTCCTTCTCTTTAAACAGTTCGCCAGTCTGGCTAAGATTCCACAGCATGGGCATTCTATAACTGTCTTCAAAAAGATTTTTCGTGACCAACGATTAAATAAGGAGGTATATGTAAGAAGGCTTGTGTTTAAATGTAAAATAGGTACTCATAATGCTTGATTCCAAGTGAGTGAAGAAGACTGTAGCAGATGCTTAGAATATTCTCAGGCATAATATAGCTCCAACAAGAGATTTGGAAACCACTGCTGGCTCCTCAATTAAGAATTTGGAATGGGATTTTCAAAAGAACTTCAAAAATAGATATCCAGCTAAACAGAAATACAGCAATACCCTGGTAATAATAATAATAATAGTAATTAATAGTAATACTAATACTAATAGTAATAATATTCCACCATTTCAAAAATATTTGAGAGTGCAGTTGAAGATTTCAATGCCGCCTAATATTGATTTAAGAAAAAATTTCTAATGTTCTAATTCACATCAGCCAAATTGGAGAATTAAGTCAGATTTTCAGAGATAAAAAAATTATTTCCACTGCTAAAAAACCCCTTGCTATTACTGCCAATAAAATTTAACAAATGGAAAACTCCACTGAATTTTGTTTAAAGTGTTGTCCTAGATGTAACAGTAAATTCTCACAAGACTACTCTTTGAAAGGTAGAAATATGACAGGACAACAGGGCATTAGAGTGTTCCTAATTCATTCCAATTCACAGAGGAATGCATCCTGGTTTCCAGCATGAGAATCCAATCTACTTGATGTGTAGCAGAGTTGAAATGAAATCACAGCAGCAGAAAACTGACATTGTCTATTTTGCCAAATAGAGAAGTACTATAAAATGGCTTTTCTCTGTTTTTCTTAAATAGTGATGGGGTCTATTTATCAAAGCACATATTATGGCAGTAGATCTAAGCATTCACCTCTTTTGTTTGACAACCATAGCCTAGTTTGTTCCATACTTACACCTTGGAAAGATAATGCTCTGTGAGATCTGTGGATGTCTCACTGAGATTTTTAAAAATTTTTCTTTCTTACTAGATTTTAATACATACCTGCTTGTTGTGATTTATACAGGATAATCAATATTCATATTAGAAAGCACAAACGTAAATAGTGGGTTAACATGAATTTTAGCAAGCTCTAGGAGAATCCCAGTTTAGATAACAGTTCTGCCTATGTAATACTGTGAAGACTTTAATAATATTAGCAGAAACCTGAAGTAAAAGGACAACATTCTTGGAACTGGACTCAAATTGCCCTCTTAAAAGTTCTTCCAATATTTAAATTGATGTTCTGTAGAAAATATTTAAAGCCATTTTATTTGTGGTGTACCATACAAGAATATATCACACTCTCATTTGATACAGGAAATGAAGCCAGTAAAACTCTTTTGATGAATGTTGACAATGTGGATTTTCCATGGGACTTTGGCTTCTAAAGACTTTAGTGCCTTTGCACATTCTTACTCTAAGGGTTTGCCATGTAGAAAATATTAGGATTTTTATAACTATCCACTAAAACTTTACATGCCCATGTAACAAAATTGCCTTTATATTGACCCATCTACTCTGGGTTCAGAATAACATGACACTAAGCTCCCTTTATAAGACTTTTCAAAGTTCTCACGTGGGTGATTTCCCATCTGTCCTTTCTGCATGATTAAAAAACCAACATCTTTGTAGTATATATTATTATTAACAGGTATAAGCAGTCTTTCACTATACACAGGATAGCACAGCACAAATACACATTTGTCAGTATTTTATGCTCTTGCTCTTCAAGTACAAATGTGGAGCTAGCACTGAGCAATTTACAACATCCTGAATTGTGTGTTAGTGTATCTAATACATATTTAAGACCTTGACAGAAAACATAATTTTAATAAACAAGACCCAAAAATGAACAGAGATTTAATCACATGTTTATTGCAGAATCAACTCATTCCCACAAAAGCAAGTCTGTCTGTGTCACTGAATTCCAGTCAGGATTTACATTTCCTATTTCTGTACACACCTACTCTAAAAGCCAACTTGCTGTGTGACAATGCAGGAGATGAACTGGGGAAGAGCCCTTGCTTTCTAAACCATGTTTCTAGATCTTCATATGGTTTTTTATGGCAATATTAGATAAAATATGAGGAATAAATGAAAGAACTTCTAAGAAAATACATTGGAATTTTCATTTATTCATTTCTTAAATATTAGAGTTCTCTCCTCTGCTGCAAGCTAGAAGTCAATTTTTATATATAAGATAAATGTTTGTAATTTAACTACACTATAATAATTAGACAAATATGCTCATTAGATGAATATGCACTTAAAACAAATTCATTCTCATGCAAACCCAGCTCAGCCCCAGTAATATACCATTTATAGAGCAAACCACCCAGAATTTCCTGCAATTAGAACACTGAACTTGCTTAATCTTAAACTATCCTATCTTGGGTCACATAAGAGACTAAAACACTGAAATTCACCTTGAATATTAGTACATTACTAGCCCTTTTTATGACCTGACATTTTAACAGAACAATCTAAATGCTATCAGTAAGTATTAGTGAAAGTGTATCCTTGATCTGCACTTATTTTAGTTCACTAAAGGTCCCATTTGTTTTTATTGAGGTTAATGGATCTGTGAATACAGATCCATTAACCTCAGAATTTTTAAATGTTAAATCAGCAGCTTTAAATAAATGTTAACATGAGGCAGCAATTACTGATACTGTAATCCCAACTGGAGGGCAAAGTTTGGAGCACAGGCTCCCGAGAATGTGTTAAACAACCCAAACTCCTTTATTAGTAAGATTTAAAAAAAAATCCCCCCAAACAATATAAAACTGAATATTCTCTGAGGCTGCAAGCACTAAAAGCATATTTCCTTAAATGAAAAATAGAACTATGCAGCATTTAACTGAGGGCTTACATAACTGCTAATTCATCTGCTATTTTGGCTTTGAACAATTGTCTTATTGCAAAAACTGTGTCTGCAAAATGATAATTTACACACTCACCCCGTGGTTATTATTACTTTCAAAATTAACGTGTCACAATCAGCATTTACCAAAGAGTTTGTTATCTCCCAAATGATGATTACATAGCATTTAAAGAGCTTGACATTCAGAAGCAGAGTTTATTGCACACCGACTATTTGATATCCATGGCAATTTCTATAGGGAAAAGCAGCCCTCAGGGAAGCTGGAGCTTTACCATTTGTGAGAGCTGTGCTGTGCACCCACCTTAGCTGTAAGACAGGGCCCTGAACAGTGACCTGGGAGCATCCTATCCCAGTTCCCACTGCTCTCAGCAGGGAGCAACAGTCGCCACAAAACACACACTTATGATTAGATAGGGGTGTTTTAAATTTAATGACAAGGTAGCCTTTAAGGGAGCACACCTATTTTTTAGCTACTAGAAATATCATCTTTTTTTCCACTAGCAGCGTGTATTGACTGATAATAAACCAACAGAAAGTAATGGCTTTTCCTAGAAACACATATTGAGTCAACAGAGTTTTTCCAGTTGTGCAACCTCCTGAATTGTGTTTACAATCATCATGGTCGCAGAGGGCAGAGGCACAGTGGCAGACCCAGGGACTATTTCCAGTCCTCACAGAAGAGGACAAACACTTCTGCAAGATGGTGTGAGAATTGACCAGGGCTATTCCAGGTGGGAAGAACACAGGATGGCACCAAGCAGACACTTGGAGTATCGTGGATAGGCCAAAACAAGCGTTTATCATGTTAACATGCTCTCACTATTTTCAAATGGTTCCAAACATAAAAAAGAGACTAAAAGAAAATAAAGAGAAACTCGTTAACAAATGGAATCTTCACATCCTGCTGTTATACACAATCAAGCTGCCTTCTAACATCATCTGTCAGCATGCAGGACTCTTACTTTAGGTTGAATTCGCCTTCATTCCTTGAGAGTGGTACTGGTGCATGTTCAAATGGGAAGAACATTTCCAGGCAAGTTCCTGGGATGGAAACCCAGATGTGGTGTCAAAGGTTTGTGCTGGACCTCTCTGCCTTAGGTTTCATTCAGAACACATAGGAAGTGTTTTGTCTCATTCCACTTCTCTAATTGTTCACCACCCTGTCAATCAGGCCAACAGCAGGTTTTGCATTATATCATCATGCCTTAAGTTTTACTTTTTTTCAGTGAGGTACCATTTCAACACTGCCATATAGGCTGTGGTCATCTACAGTGAAAACTTCTGATTTTATTATTATACAGTGTAAGGGATGAACCGGAATTAATAAAAATGGTAGACAAGCCACTTGACGGTATTGCACAACCTTGCACAGTAGGTCATAACAGGAAAAGTAAATTAATTTTGTGAGCTTCCTGGTGTAGAGCAGACATTCAGCTAAACAAACAGCACTATGATCACAGAATTAGGACACTTCTTAGCTTGATGCAGATCCTTTGAAGAAAATATTGGTCACTCCCTATAATGAACACAATGAAGTAATTAAAAAACTCCAACCTACAAAAAGCCTCGTTTCCACTTTAACCTTACAGAGGCACAGAGGCACAGCAATAGTACTTTATTTTTTGAGTACATGACTGCTTTATGCTAGAAGATCGGGGGCCAGCTTCAGCAGACAAGAATAATCAGGAAAGGAAGAGATATTTGCTGTTTTCATTAGCTGGTCATAGAGGGGGCCTTTTCAAATTCTCAGGATTTACGAAACAGTGTCTTCATATTAATCTAACAGCAGCATTTTGAAGGAAAGAATACACTTAAGCAGTGTTTTCTCCCTTAAGAAAAAAAAAATATAGCAAACCACAATACAATGTTACTTGCTTTCCAACAGTCTGTACAGGCACACAGAGACTGTCTTGACAATAGTGCGCCCCTACAAGCTCATGTATCTTATTACAATCACCTTAGGTATTTACCAGCCTCTCAAGTCTCAGCAAAATCCCTATAATTTAATGTTTAAACCCACAACTATTGATAATAAAAAATGTAATTCTATAAGCATCACTATGATAAGGAAACAAAGCAATAAAGTTGACGCAGCCCTCTGCATAAGAACACATCCTCAGCCAGAGCTCCCCAGGCAAAACACAGAACAGTTTCTTAAAAAGATAACACAACCAGTCTGTAGCACTCAGACAGCAGAGAAAAGCTACACAGCAATTTCAGTATACATTTTGTTTAGGTAAATGTTTTCCAAAATAAATACTGAAACTTATCATTCTCTTCAACACAGGTTTTAGTGACCAATACTGACATAAAGTCATGGCTGATATAAAATCTATCCAATGTTATCTTTGGAAATTTAACTACACATTCATTTGGCACAGACTGAGACTGGAGCCACACTCAGTTGAAATAATTTGTGATGACATTATGCACAAATAGGGCCCACTGGAGTGTCTGTATATTGAAACCACACATCGTAGCAAGCTAATATATTTGATGTCAAACCAATGCCTGCTACACATATTGGAAAAAAAAAATAGTAGTTTAAGAGAAAAGTTTGTATGCAGGAAATTACTTCAATCCCCTTTGCATCTCCTCTCAGCCCCAGAACAGAGACTAACATTTCCTTGATAATGAACAAACCAAGTAAATCAAGCCTAATACAAAAGCACTGGCTGTTCAACATTATCTGTAATTAAAGTGAAACTGGAATGGGAGTATGTTTCTTCACATACTTGCCTCTCACTTCCCTTCACCCCAATCAACTAAAGCACAGCGCTGAAGTCATCCTCTGGCTGGGGATAAGTAGAAGTCCTAATTACATAAGTGCTGTAAAGTAGGTGCAGTTGCTACCTAGTCCTTGTTCACAATTTGGGAGAAACTGAGCTTGCACAAATGAAAAAGAGAGAAGACCGCAGAATATTCTGAGTTTGAAGGGACCTATAAGGATCATTAAATCCAACTCTTAGGTGAGTGGCCCATACAGGTGTCTACCCCACACCAACAGTGGTGTTATTAGCACGGTGCTCTAACCAGCTGAGCTGCTCTGGAGGCACCTTTCCCACCGCTCAATACCCCTATCAGAACATTCAATATAACCCATTTGTTACGCACTACCTGCTGAACTCTGTGGGATGAGCTGCAATGTAAAGGGAAATGGCGCTTGATGACAGCACTGCAGACTTGCCTTCCTTACTCGTACAGCCCACAGAGTAAAACACTGCCCCAAACCAAAACAACCTGGTCTGGCAGCAGCTTCACAGCCACCAACACACCACTGCTATTTCCTCTCTACAAAATCAAGCGGATGTCTGATAGAGCTAACATCATTCCATTGGTGATCTTCCCACTACCCTTCAGAGGGTATTTCACAAAGTATCTGCTGTATTAAAAGAGGTCTTGAGAAATGCACTGGAAGGCAAGCAGGAGAGGACTGAGACAGTATTTCCACACCCAGAACACAGACAGGAGAGAGCATGAACACTGTGCTAAGTAATCCCCTTAACAACCTGCAAAAGATAGTGGTTAATTTGGGAAAGGAGCTTTTTACTGAAGATGTTGCTTTGCCAGAAAGGTTTAGGGTATGAATTTCAACACGTATGCCTAGTAAGGATATTGTTGAGAACAACACGTGCACATTGGAAAATGAATGCAAGCACTTCAAATCAGTGTATTTATCTACCAGGGAAGAACATGATGCTTATGGCTCCCAAACAAGATGGATGACAAAATACAGAGATTATTTAATTTGCAGAGGCACTGCAACTGAAAGATTTGGTAAAAACCCCAGAAAGAGGCCGGAAGATGTCAGTAGTCATTGCAGGTGCACTGATTTGCTATTCCTACAGGCAAAGCACATGCACTGCCTGTGAAGGTGGCCCCTGCAATGTAAGAATTGGTGACAGATTCAGCAGTTTGCTGTTTGCCCACTGGCACCAAGATTGGTGGTGCAGTGCAAGAGCTGAGTTCCAGAGATGATATTTTATTGAGATTATTCTCATGTCATCATGCTCTCCAGGTAAAATATAAATGACATATAAGATATCACAGAGTATCTAACACCTGATTGATTCCCCGTGTGGAAGAAGTGGATCCATAGCCTCTGCACCCTCAGTATCCTCTGTCGCTGCTGCACAATGCCAGCAGCAATATCTGCTTCATGGGGGTAAAAAACCCCAACCTATTTTTATTTTACCAATAAACGGCAGGATTTTAAGAGATGAGGGACTGAAAAATATTGGCAGTACCAAAATGTACTTTGTAGAATTCGCTGCAACTGTTTGCTTCTATCGTGAGCAAACTTTTTAATGCCATTGATTTTTTTCTTTTTTTTTCAAAAGTACCACTAACAACCTAAGTAATCAAGTACAGAACCAGGAATCTGAAGAGTATGACTTGTGCTTTTTCTTGCTTAGGATACATTAGCATTGAAACTTCAAGTAAATATAACCTCAGTCATACAGAGAGTTTTCAATTGGTTGTATGGATTTGTGGACTGTAATATATACTAAGGAAAGCATGGGCCAGAAATCACAAAAACTTCCACATATTAAAAAAATAGGAAGCATGAAATGAAATGTCAAAATGAGAACATAAAATTACAATGTAATCCTAACGCAAAGCAAAGTATTTTTCAGAGCAGTCTTTTGATTTGTAGTAAAAGAATAAAAAAAAGACCTAATTTCATGTGCATATGATTACAAGTTTCTGTTTATTTTTCTAGAGTTATTACTGCAACTTGCTCTGAATCTCCTGCATATATTGGAACCAGCAGCTTGCAATGAATTGAACTTTCATTTTTCAGAGATCCCAGGAAGGGAAGAAAATTCCTGCTGCTCAAAGCTTGCAGACAAGTGACATCAACTCTCCAGTGTCACTTCACTACAGATGGATTCACAGTTCAACAAGCCACAGGCTCTTCATTACCAAGTTCTGCTACCTTAGGCTGGGGACACACCAGGAAAGTCAGAGCTTTCCCATCCAACCCTGTCTCATCTCAGTACTTTTCATCCCAACAGACCTTGGGAGATGCCATTTCTGTCAATTTTATCATTTTCTGTTCAAGCTCTGTGAACTGGAACAGCAAAGCTCTTGGAGGGCCTTCCCCACCTCCAGTGGGTCATTTCCAGGAACTGTCTTTACCTCTCCAACACAGAGTCTCGTGCTCTGAGGTGGGGAATGGGTGGGAGCTTACAGGGGTCAGGGAGCCTACATGAGCAGGGATCATGCAGCACAGACTCTTATTTTAATATACATATATACGCCTTCTGACTATCAACATTATCCAGTTTATTTACACACATATTATATATATATCATGATATACTGAAAGATTTTTTTTTTAATATTAAAAGGAGTAGTGGGATATTTATGGCTTTAGATTAGGTCAGGCTTTATTGCAAAAATCTGTTAGACAAGGATATTTAAATAGATCTACTAAAAAAGTTTCTGGTAACATTGAGGATTAGGAAATAAAAGCTATATATTGAGCCTATACTGAAAGGGAAAGAAAATAGAGAAAAATGATTCCATTTAAGAAAGAACAGGACACAGACAAAAACCTTACTAAGAATTCTTTTGCTGCAACCATTTTTTTCTAGTTCATATGTAAAGTACCTAATCTTTTCAACCCTCGACATAGATCTAATAAAACCACTCAGCTGTGATGCTCTAATTCATAGAGACCTGGACAGATTTGGTAGATGCGGTGCTCCAGCTTAACAAGTAATTGGTAGCAAGGATGTTCTCTACTTTCTTTCTCTGATAGTGTTAAACGTGTATTGACAGGATGTCTCTCTGTGCTGCTCTATGTTTGGCACTTAGGAGAAGTTCAATTAACCAACCTTTCATCTGTATTTCCACATAAAATACAGCTTTACCTTCTTGTGCTAATTGCTAAGCCCAGAGTACTTACTGCCTCTGCGATTCTAAAGCCTGGCTGCTCACTTGGGAGCACTAAGCATGTTCTCTGCTGCAAAGAGCTGGCACAGATAACCTGAATAACTTTTCACACCAGCTTCTTGTCCTCTCCCTGTGGAAGCTTTTGTCCACGCTGCCTGGAACAAGGAGTGTGCCTAATTTACAGAACTCCCTGCACATCTGCACTCAGTGAAGTTAACACATCACACTTAATCCTGAGAGCATGTGGGTACTGTATTTCCTAGCATGAATGAGATTTTGAAACATTCATGTTTTATATAAGGATAAAAGCCAAATCATACTTGTAAGCCAATTAAAATGTTGTCTCAGTGCTCAGAGGTTAACATGGTTGGGAGCTTAGAAGTGGATACTTCTAGTAGAAATAATGAGTGGATAGCAGAAAAAGAATTAATAAATTATCCTAATCTGTATTTGTTTACAAATATACAGTCCTTGCAGATGGTTTTGAACAGAAAGGGGTTTTAGTGGCATAATTTAAGCATACACAAAAGTGATTATCAGCCAACACTTCAATCAGCAGCTTCTTCTTGGACAATTCCCTGCATGTCTTTGTTCCTGCAGAGAACAGCTTATTCTCTGAACAGCTCCATTTATATTGCTCTCTGTATGCTTTTGCTCAGAGTTTCAAAATATAGCTAATAACTAATTCTTCAATCACATTCAAGATAAGTTTTAAATTTTCTGCAATGCCATATTTTGCCTGAAAAAGAAGGAGAAATAATTTTCTAGTGTCAAATTTAACTTAGCTGACATGGCAGGCAGCATTCTCATTAAAGTACCAGCATCTGAAAACAACTGAGGAAACAACAGTTTTTCATTTCCATGTAAGAAATAGATTCAATAAACATTCCTAGAAATGGAGCTCTGGACAAAGAGCAATCCTTAAAAACTGAGGGAAATTATTTTCTGAAGTTCAGAAAACAGAGAATAAAGATATGAAATCCAGCCTTTTATTATTAATATAAACAATAAGGTGTTATTTTAATGCCTGAATTAAGGGGTAACATTCCCAACTGCACTGACTTCTATCACAGAAGCCACTCAAGTTTCCAAGGCTGAGTTTTCTGACCCATGGTCAAATTAGGAATGGGATTTCAGGAGCTGTACGGAGTTTGAAAAAGCCCTAGAGGGTTCCTTTTGCTGCTCCTTTTAAGAGCATGGAGCTAAAATAAACTAGGCAACCATAACCCAGATGCATCAAAAAGCACAAAGAGGATGATGCTACTGAGCACGTTACCAAATACAGCAAAAAGTTTCAAAAAGGACAAAGACCTACTCATCTCCCATGCAAGATGTATAAAAAGTCATCATAATCATTGTCATTTAGACAAATGACTAAAAAAGCATTTTCTTATCCTCCTCCTTAAAAAGGGAGGAAAATTTCTCAAAGTGGTCAAAAGGTCAACAGTCTCGCTATAGATATAATTTTTGTCTTTTTCAAATTTCAGCATTACAACAACAGAAATGTTTTATAGCTGTACCAAGTTCAGAACATCGATAAACTACACCCTTTAGGAAGATAAAGTATTAAAGAAAACCAACAAAACCCCTCTCATGTTATCATATACTCTGACAAAACAGGTCAGGAAGTTAAAAGTTCAGAAAAATCAGCTTTGTGTTTTGAAATGTAAGTTGGTAGGTAATTGGAAAATTCACATCAAAAAATGTTAGGAGTGGCCAAAATGCACCACAGCTGTCACCATACCTTACAAATTATTTTTCAGGAGAAGAAAACTGTGACAGTGAAGTGCAGCTTTATAGTTACATTTAGGTTATGAGTATATTCTGCCTCCCTTCAGAAAACCTGCAGCAAGACTGAACCACTTTTGCTGGTTATGATTATAGAAATTAAATGGAAGCTGCATTGCTTCATTGAAATTGTTCAAACGTAACACATTTATCAGCTCTTTGGTGACAAAGAAGGAAATAACACGATCTAATCTTGACTGCAGACCACTCTACTCCAAAATATTCTCATGTCACTAAAGTACCAGTTGCTTAAACCAATCTGGTCATTACAGCTTAACAGCTTCCATCCATTTAACGACACAAAATAATTTTAGCATATTTATATCTTAGCTATCGAGTAGAGTGCTATATGGCATGAACAGTAATTTAGCATGGAAAATCCTTCATGAAACAAGTGATTTATTCTTCTTTGAAAAAGGAAAATTTTATCAGTATTTCCTCTTGTGATAGAAATAACTCCATTCATTTCCACAGAAACAGTAGGAATGAGTTGCATTTTTTTTTCATTGCCTCTAGCCCCTAAGATGAGTCAACACTTTCACAATTCAATATCACTGAAGTATTAGCCCATGTTACTAGTTCCTTAATCATTAGATTGAAAGATCACTTTCAACTTTTCCAGCATAATTGTACAGACTAAGATTACTTTCACTTTCTGCATTTAATGCAAGCTTAAAAAAAATGAAACTGCTGTACAAGTTCAAATTATGTTTAAATACCCATCACAGTTGCTTACATTCCAGACACCTGAAGCACAAGGGGTTAATTGGAAGACAACAATTCAGAAGTGGAGTCTCAGATTCCCTGTCCCCAAACATGCCTTTTCTCATGTCAGTGTCTCTATAACCCTTGCCTCTGCTATTTTTTGTTTAAGTAAGATATTTTCAAAATTATTACATGGCATAAGTCACCAAATCCGCCAGCAAAGATTGATTAACAGTGGGCAAGGGGGAAAGACCCAAATGGTACCTGAGATTACAGATTCCAAAGCTATGCCTCTTAAAAAGACACCGCTTAGGTAGAAATGAAACAAATTCTATAACATTGCTACTACGGGGAATTGAAAACATTTTCAAGTGACAGATTCTATTCAATGTGTAAAATCATTCTTACTTGTCAATTCTCTGGATAGAGCAGGAACTAAAAGATGACTAGTAATTTTTTTCCCCTCAAACAAGAGGATCTATTATATTATTTGGTCCTGCTCAAAGGTTTACAGACAGTGCAGAAGAAAAAAAAAAAGGAAATTCTAAATTGCTGCCAACTATTTGTTTCCCAATTCCCTTTTAGTCTCCGAAATTTTCTACTACTCACAGACTGGATAATAAAATTGAAATTGATTTCAAATGAACTCTACAGAATGACAGTAGCTATCTATTAGCAGTGTATTTTTAACTGCACTATTTTCCTTTAGCCTGTATTTTAGCAATAACATGTTGTATGTGTTTAATTATTTGTTTTGTTTTAAATCAAGACTATATTAGTTTAATTGATTATCCACACATGTATGCTTGGCAGACTAATTTGTTCTGAGCTCTTTTGGGGAGATACATTTGAGGCTCTGTTTTGTGATTTGCATGACTGCAGAACTGCCTGGAATCAAAGCTCAGGAAAATGTATCAGAATAACTGTACAAAGTAGGCTAATTACCCCAAACCAGCAGTATGTATTTTGGCCACCCTTGGAGCTGGAAGAATACTTAATTCCCCAAGACTGCCACCTCCCATTTCAGTACTCCAGTATATATATATATATTATATATATATATTCTCTACCCAGGTAGAAAAAGGATGGAAAGAAGAAATACCAGTTAACCAGGTTCTGGTAGTTAATTAGAAATCTACCAGCTGAATAATAAATCCTCACATCCTTGAGACCTTTTATTACCATACATTTACTGAGAATAATTGAGTTATTGGAAAATGACTTTTACCTCCTCAGCTTTATTAATGCACCTAGGCATATTTCAATTTTAAAAGTCACTATCCAAAACCAGCATCAAAACAAATCAGCTGCAGAATTTAAATCCAGTGCAGAAATGTATTAGATAGATCATGATAGGAAAAATGTATCATTAGATTAATTAGGCAATTATCAGAATTCACAGCTGCTCTCTTTGACAACTGATTCAGTGGCTCTGAATTAATAAGGGATACTTTCTAGACACTTTCTACAAATAGAAGTTTATAGAAACATTTATTTCTTTGGTGTTTGTCAGAAAAGCTAATTAAAAAAAAGACTGAACACTCAAACTAGGTTTCTATTCAAGAAGTATGATCGTAAGGTAGTTCTTATTTCCATGCTTCCCTAATATACTGCATTCAACAATGAATTGAGAATGTTTACGATATCCATTTACTTCAACAGAACTTCTTTTTTTTAAGATTCATTGAAGACAGAATTGGGCCCAATTTGATTTTTATAGGCAGTGTGTTTTTCAAGCCATTTCATTCAACAAAACAGAAGTTTGTACAGTCCCTTATTAACAAGATATCTAAAATATAGTAATGAAATGTGGGGATCTGATCCTCACGATGCAAGGCAGGGATAAACTGAGATACCCCGGGTCATCACCTGTTCACTGATCCTATTTAAACATGTTGGTGAAGTTACGGGATGAAAATCCTCCATGGGAGCATGCAGTTTATTCAAATCACACTTCTTGAAGTCCAAAATAATCTTGTAAAGCTAAGAAATAGAATGGGATCCCTGCTATTTATGTCTCTTTGGAAAAATCCTTCAGTTTATCCTCCAAGTTTTTACTTCAAGTCAAGTTGAATTCCTTTTTATCATCTCTTTGTATTGAGATAAAAAATAAAATCAGTTTTTCAAACAAAATCATCCCAAGAAAAAGTCCCAAAGCAAACCCAACCTATCACTAGTGTTTGCTTTCACACAAATTTTCTAATGAACATCTGAATACAAATTCAAATACTTTCCATTAAGTGAGATTGATATAAGGGTAAGGATGTTCTGCACTAGTGCTCTAAGAATAAAATGAATACCCAGAAAAAATTATTCAAGCCAAAAGAAAGCCCATCATTAATGTATTAGTGGAAGATGAACACAGAATTGACACTGATGAAATGAGGAAAGTTGGGTTGACTAATGACCAAACAAGGAAGCCAAAATATGTCATAGTGAGAAGTCCTTGCCCTGGGAGAACTCAAAAGCTATTTATTAATTTTCTGCTAGGCAGAGCCTTTGCAAGCTCTCAGCTTTAGTCAGCATTCTACATAATCTCCTTACTTAAAGCTACACAAGCCTCTCCAGCAAATTCTGAAAGCTGCTTTTAGATCTTGTACAAACAGCACCACCCTCCCAGATTTACACATTTCTTCTCTGGGAGGAATGATTCCACTTTCTTGGCCAAATCCCTGCTGAATTTTGTGGATATTCATGAAGGATAAATACAACTCATAAAGCACAAAGCAAATTTGCTTTTACAGTCAGTAGGCAGGAGTGCTCAAATTCCATTAACAGAACAGAGAGCGGGAAGGGGCACATTTCTTCAGAGAAATTCTGGAGACTTCTTCAGAAACTCAGAAAGGCTGAGTTTCTGAAGCAAGGGCTTCACAGGACAGTTAGAAAATAATTTTGTGTTACCAGCAGAAAATAGAGAGTGAATCTACACTTAAATTTAAGTTATCTAATTTGATTGAATTCTCTTCCAGAATGTGAGACTCAAAAAACAGCATTTAAGAACAAGCAAACAAAAGAAACCCTAAGAACAATAAACACCCAAGGAATGTAATTTGTGACAGCTCTAGCAAGACTTAAGCATTAGCTGTCATTCTTTAAACTACTATAAATATTTAAGTTGCTACAAGTTTGCCACATTATGATGTAGATAGAAGTGTCTTTCTTTGCAGTTTCTGCTTCACATGACAGCTCTCATGTTCCACCTGTAATTTTTAATCCTTAGCCTTAGTGTTGCTGTAACAGAAACAACATAAGCTGCAGTATTTGCTGCTGTTTGTTTTTCCCGCATCTCTGCACTTTTTTCCTGTTTACAGGGTATGTCAGAAGACAATAAAGAACCCACATGACTTCCTGTAATCTTCAGAGAAGTTCCTTAGCATGTACAAAGGCACATGATTTACCTGACCTCATGCAAACCCTAAACATACTGGAAAAGCAAAGACAGCAAGCAGGAGGGAAGATGTTGTGCCTTCACTGCTCAAAGGAAAAACCAGCCCCACAGGTTCTTGGACTGAGTTCTGTTCTGAACATGGAACTATGCTTTACATGCCCTCTGGGCTGAAATTCCACAAAGAAAATAAAAAAGGCCCCTCCTGCTCAGATTTTGGCAAACCCAGCCCATGTCTAATGGATGCTGGGAGCACCACAGGACCAAACTTGTGGCCAGGAACATCAGGATGAAGGATGAAAACACTCCCTAAATAGGGAAGACAATCTGTATTAAGAAGCATCAAGGTATCATCACTAGGGTATTTCTACTTTTAAGGCACTTTAATCTTTAATAGTAATATAGCTACATAGTTAAAATTGCAAACCAACTAATTCACTTCTCTTTTCCATTACGGAAAGCAGCATTATTCATAACTCAAGAGTTCAATATAGTAAAGGAGTTTCTTTCTGTTCCCTCTAAGAAATAAAGGACAGCCTCAGATCGTATGATGGCACTCCATGGAGCACGTTGAGATGGATGAGCAGTTCTAAGACTGCTTTTGCTGTCAAAGGAAAACTTGTTTTCATCATAGGATAACTAATACCTAAAAACCTTCCCATGCAAGAGAACAGTGGAGTCAAAGTGTTTCACACAAGGTAAGCTAAGCAACATGAAATGAACACATCCAGAGGAATGCAGTTTATCTTGCTGCTCTTCATAGCAGCCTCAGAGGAATCAAAGAAACCTGCTTCTACTTAAGATTTTACAGTGGCAGAGCTGACATCATTTATTTAATAACAAAGTAAAACAAACTATCTGGAGCCCGTGAGGAAAACACTGAAGTTAACAAATACTGCAGAGAGCAATAAGCTTTAGAAGCAGAACCAGTATGAGTGCAGCACAGCCACCAAGCAGGCAAAAGGTAGAATGCCAAAAGCAACACAGAGAAACAAGCAGTATTATTTGTCAAACAAAACTTGGATGGATAGCAAGGAGACAAAACGCATTAGTGTCTCCTTATTTATGCCACAACATATTTTTTCCACTAGTCACAACTACACAGGTATTAAATTATTTGTATTGTAGAGGTTTCCAAACCACCCCCCCCAAAATCTATTCAGTTGAATTTCCAGGATACCTGCCTCTGAACACTTGCTTGCCAGCAGCTGATGAGTGAGGTAAGAGTACTTTCTATTCTCTAGGTTTGTGAAGGGAAGTCCATAAGCACAACAGCACAGTCTATTTCTGGGCTTTGCAACGTTTCATGGCTATGGCTACATCTCCTGGTTTCTCCACTTGCAGCTCCAAGCTGTTACCTGCCTTTCACACTACGAAAATGTGTCCCTCTCTACACAATCAGGGCTCAAAGCAAGAATGTGTTCATTTGTGAGCAGAACTGTATATATGGGGCGAGGTCCAATGTGCGAGCACCTGCATTTAGCGACATCAGCATCTTCCTCCTTCCCTCCTTACTCCACCAAAGATTTCTGATGTTCCGTGGTACTCTGTAGGACAGGGTTAAATGGTAACAAAGCACCCAGAGGAAGCACTGCTGGATGAATAAATATATGAACACTGATGGGAGTCTTATCTGGTAGAGTTGATGTTCTGACTTGGAATCTGGGGCAATTTCAGAGTTGCTTTGGGTGGGGCTTTTTAACCAGTCTTTGAACAAGGTCTGCAAAGCTCTATCTCTGCTCTTCCATGAAGTATTCCCACTGGGAAGAATAACATAAAGATCTAGTCTCAGTGGTGAAACCATGCTCCCTAATACACTCTCACTCACTTCTGGTCTACTGAACCAAAAGCAACTTCTGCCTTATAACGCTCTATAAAAAGAAAAGTGAAGTGTTGCAAACACTTACTTCCTTAACCTACAGCTGCCTGAAAATACAGCTGATGTGGATATAAATATCTTGAAAGGGAGAAGGCGCTGAAACAAAAGCTGTGCTTCCACCATGGCATAGCAGGAGGACACAATAATTTCTTGCAGCAAGAAAAGCAAAACAGTAGCTGATGACCTGTACTTACTGTGTGACACAGGAAAGATCCAAGCTGTTTGGTCCTTTCAAGAAAAGGCTTTAGAAAAGTGATATAAATCAACAAAAAATCCTTCTTTATTTTTTAATTCCTCATCACATGCCTATGAATTCTGGTCACAGAGACACAGAGGAGTCATTTTTAGGACTGCACATTTGGCTGCAAATTTCAATTCATCACTTTTCCCCCTTTTAGCACTCAAATCCCATCTCCCCTTCTTATCCTTGTGGATTTCTCACTCCTTGAAGTGAAAAGATGCTATTACATAAACCTTGACTAATGCATATCTAGACCAAACCCCCACTTGGAATGAAGAAGTTAAACTATCTCTCTGTATATCTGAAGGAAGCAGATCTCCTACTTTGGAACATTTTTGAGACTCCATGACATGGCCAGTACAAATCTCATTAGCCAGTTAATTCTCTATAACCTCTTGAAAGCTAAATTATGTTTTTGAAAAGAATCACTTCAATTGCTTAAGCTTTAGCCTAGTCAAGTAATTTGCACATCTTTAATTATGAGGGATTAAATCTTTCATCTATCTTATTTTTGGCCAGCTTGGAAAATGGCCTAATCTCGCCTCACTTTTTACTACCTTGCATTTCATCCTTCATCACACTCAACATCAGTTCTTCATTACTGCTGAGGGTTTTTAGGTGGGAATTCTTCATCATTAACTTCACATTCTCACCCTCACTATCAATTACTTGGATACTTTTTATTTGATTGCCATCATCAGCCCAAGGCATTTCTGCCAGTTACAGAATCCATGACACTCCCTTGAGGACTTGGCAACTGGAATATGGCCCTCAGTTGCAACTTTCCTTGGGGATCAATTCTCTCATTGTTTTCTTGTATAGTGTTTTGGGGTTTTTTTCTTTATAATTTTAACAGCATAGTCATACCTTTCCAAAAATCAATATTCAATTTAATCCCTTTCACTGCACATCAGGCCACATCATATAAAAAGAATTTTTCTTTTGCTCCTGAAATCCTTCTTTTTAAATCAAGTTCACATTGTCTAAAGTCACTTTCCTCTAATTCCTTTCTTGGTCTTCAACTTTTTACATTAATATTCCTTTTGCCTTATAATTTTTTTTTTTTTTATAAAAGATGTGCTCATTAACAACTGAGTTGCATTCTGTCCATTTCAAGAAAAAAAATATATTTATCTTACATTATTAGGAAAGGATGTTCAAGGGAAACATGCTCAAGGAAAACATGTTCAAGGAAAAAACCTCAGCTCAGATTCTAAAGTGTTTTCTGTGAAATAACATTAATAATGTCAAAGGAGTTGAAAATTAATGTTTTCAGAGATAACTAATTAGCATACACCAAAGTGTTTCTTGGCATACAGTAGAAGTCACCACTTTACTGAAATGAAACTCCCCTGGTTAGGATTTTTTATTTATAAAACTATAGTCACAGATGCGTATAGAATTTCACATATCAGTGATTGCCACCTATTCCAAACTTATGAGAAGGAATCATCCAGAAATATATATAATTTATACTTATATATAAACCAGCCCCTGAATATATGCAACTGAAATTTCCATGACCTTGGACAGATGAGATGACCATTAGCCCTCAGCAGGAAGGAGATGGAATAATTGCCAAATTATGAAATAATAAAATTGTGAGTCCTTTATCCAGTACAGCTGCAAAGCACGGAGCAAATCGGGTTTTGGTGATACAGAACTGACCTTACAAATATCAGATGAGGTCACAACCCCACTAATCCCACCCATCACTCTCAAATGAAGTGTGGGAGCTGTTGTTTGGGGTTTTTTTTGGCTTCGCTTCATATCATCAGATAAATTAGCTTATTTATCACAAAAAAGATATTGCAGAGATAGATCCCAGGGAGATTTCTTCTCTGCAAAGCTCTCATTGTCCAACCAGACAATGAGATGTGTGTGCCCTTGACACAGGCCACCTGAATGAGCTGCTCGCAGCTCCGAGAGTTTCGTTTTCCTCTAAAATATCTGCATGAAAGTGTACTACAGCTTAAAGCTCTGTGGAAGGTGAAGCTCTTGAGACACAGAAGACAGAAGAAAAGATTTTAATGAAGTACATTTATGCATCTCACAAAGTTTGAGCCGAATTTGGACTTACAGAAAGAACGAAGCAACTCCGAATGCTTCAAGGGGCAGGAAAGTTCCATCAGCCGCAGGAGAGCTCGTAAGTGATGAGCGGGTGGGATGGTTAACACTGCTCACCAGTGCAGCGATTAGAAAACCACCAAAGACTGATTAATCTCGTCCTAAACGGAGGATTACAAGGGTCACTTAGTCTGTTCCTTGCTGGGAGGAGGAACGATGTAACCTGGCACTGACAGCTCCCTGAGGAAGCAAAACCACAGCAGCACCTGCAGATGGGGCAAGCGGCTCAGGGCGCAGGAAACTGGGGGCTTGTGAAAAATGCACATGATATGATTGGATTTTCGCAAATATTAAAATGAATACTATATGCGTTATGTTAGAAAGTAATGTTGTATTAATATTTTTTAGTAATATTGTATTAATCACTGTAATTTAGGCTATAGTAGAATGTGAAAACAGAAGCTATGTGATACTTTTTTTTTCTAACCAGCACAAAGTGTGAATGATTCCTTGCACAGAGATAACAGCAAGAGTTACTACTTTCATATCAAGCAAAAACAAACACCATGACACCTTCTTCTAGACTTGGTGGAGCCATAAACAAAGTAAAAGAAGAAGTTCACAAAAACCAGATAAGAACTCAAGCTGGCAAGGAATTCATGCTTCACACATGAACTGTATGAACATGCAACAGGCTATTACTTTTAAGGGCCATCCTCTGTCTTCAAGGGTGTGTTCCTGGCTGATTGGAATTTAGGACACCCAGACGTCTGTAATTTTTTTTGTTTTTATTGTATTTTTATTATCCTAACTCTCATTGTCCAAAATTTCTATTGTTTTATCTTTATTATTGTTTCTATAATTATTTTTTTAAACTTCTAATTTTTTTTAACAAGTGATTGGCGTTTTTCACAGGCTGACACCACAACCCTACATCTTCTCTTATAATATAGATCAAAGAACTAAAATAAATAGATACTACATTTCTAATTAGACTAAACTGCCTGAGAAACATTGCTGCTCCAGACTATGGCTCACTGAGCGTTCAAATTTTTGTAAGACCGTGCTGTAAAAGGGATCAATAAATTGGAGTTTAACCCAAAAAGCAAACAAAACCCAGAAAAACAAAAAACAAAAAACAAAAAAACCCAAGAAAATACTGACAAGAAAGCAAGGCATCTCTATTTATATTTTTCTATATTTACCCATATAGTTTTCTAAAATTTCTAAAAAAAATTTTATTCTAGAAATTGTCTGTATCTATTTGCCTAAGTTTAGGGGTGTTATCAACAAATATTTCTTGCATCTCCCATTAAAAAGATGGCTGGCTAAATAACTGCATAAGCAGCAAGTGTTGCAATAATGACTTAAATCAGCTGTGCCAACCCCCTTCAAAATTCCTCCAGCACTGTAAAAGTGGAAAAAAGTCTTTAAGATGAGTGTTAATAATTTCCAATGATTTCACTGTCAGGACAGACATGTAGAACTTTCCATACCTTGAAGTGCAAAAGTTTAAGCTCAAAATTTCCCAGATTTACAGAAATGCACAAGATATTTAGTTGTTATTAAAAAAATTCTTTGTATACATGGACGTGCACATATATATATATAAATCCAGTGCACAAACCCCCAAAATAAAATGAAGTAAAAGCACAATATGCTCCCCTTTTCAAGTTAAAAGACACTAATTTGCATTTTAATTTTTCCTGTACTGGGTTTATGAGTGCATCAGCAACTGAGCTAAGCAATCCTGTGGTTCTCCCTCAGTCCCCAGGCCTCAGTGCTCTCTGTGCTGCCAGCACAAGTGAAAGGATGGAGAGCCCGACCGCTGCAGGTTTGGCTGGCTCCTCAAAAGTCCTTTTTAGTTTGCATTCCACTTAGCCATTCCCAACAGACAGAGGAAACATCACACGAGATCTTTGCATTTGTTCAGCAAAATTTTAAATAAAACTCAGAAGTCATGGCTTTTTATTTCACCACAAATGCAGCAATATTGAAAGAAGCTCTAAAACAAGCTCTAGATGAGCCCATGAAGCAATTCAGATGCAGATCAGCTTTGAATGGGTAAGCCCTCCACAGGACATTGTCCTAGACTACCTTTTCATCGCACAAAATCTTTGCTGAACAAGTAAGAGTGTGCATGAACATCAAGCTTCCAAGATATTCATAATTCTTACACATAAAAATAATAATTAAAAAACCTATGCAATTTTAAGAAAAATAAAACAGTATTAAGAATAACATTATTCTAAACACTGCTATTTGATCCAGCAATTAATGTAATGATGCAAAAATATAGTTATAATTAACAGAAATTCCCACATGATTCATTTATTTGAAAAAGCTTAAATTAGCCTGCTAAGGGGAAATTCCCATCACAAAGTTCCCTTGTTAAACTGTAGACAATGAAATATTTTGAATTAATTTTCATATTTCTCAGTGGTATTTTAAATTCTTTAAAGAATGATCTTCAGAGCCAATGTTTCTTTAGATATGTTTTACCCCCAAGATGAAGCTTTTCTTACAATTGCAGGCAGAGCCCATACAACAAAAAGGTAAAATAAATACTGTGGTTTCGTTTTTTTCTCTCATTGTAGTTATAGACATATTTAAAAACACAGCTTCTGCAGTTTTTAGTTGCCTAGACAGCTTTCCAATTAAACAAAAAAGATTATGTGCATGTTTTTTTAATCAGACTTTTGATCCTTAAACTTTTGAAAGGCCTTTATAGATAACAGCAACAAGAAATCATATGAGGTTATGAACCTCACAAGCCAAAACAATAAGATTATTTTAGAGCTATAAAATAACATAAAACAAGTCTGCAATATCATTAGATAAAATTTAAAAATTTATTTGAAAGAAACCTTGGGATATTCTGCATTCCACTGTGATTCAAGTGGAAAGGGGCATGTAGTTAAAAAAAAAAACAAAACAGCAGGTGCTGAAAGTAAGAGTGTGAAGCTGTACATAACATCCAAAGAACAAGACTCCCTACAAAGAACAATTATCCACGAGAAAAACAGTTTGAAATTATAAAAGGCTCCCAAATTACAGCAGTGTGCAGTTTCCAGCAGTACCAAACACGACAAATAAACAATAAAAGCATCTTGCATTCCACAAAGCCTTCAGAACATAATCCTTCACACCCCACAATGACAAACAAAAATGACCTTCTTTTTGCTAATGTTTGTTGTTCTCTCCATACCTTGGTACACAGTGCCTTTTCTAGCACCTGTAACAAGTCTTTTTCTTCAGGCTAAGACTTTATTCCTGGCTATTCTAGTCTTGTACCAACAGAATGATTATTCCTACCAGACATTACAGCTTCTCTGACACACAGGGACTTTCAGAAAGCTACGTTTCCCTCAGAAAGGAAAGTAAAAGAAAGGGACAATAGTTAAAATTCTGCATGAAACCAGTTACTATTGCACCTGTTACCTAAATTTTTGGGAGTGAGCTCCCTATCACATCATCTTAATGTTTTAATTTAAAATTTTACAAGTAGTTTCCTGCCAAATATATATATATATAAAAATAGAGAAATGATGCACAGAAAAACAACAAACCAAAAAACTGTGAAGGTGTTGATGGCAGGAAAAGCTACCTGGTAAGCAATAGGTTGTAAACAAACACTTGAGCAGATCATCTTAAAGCTTCACTGAGTGCAGTTTTCTTAGTAATATCTAAACTTCTACATAAAATCTATAAATAAAGTTTTCCATCAGAAGTCAAGATCATGAAGTTAATATTGTTAATTACCTCCTGATTAAATACAATTAGATATCAATGGCACTTTAGAATTCTTTTTCCTGAAACAAAGCAGAGAAACAAGGAACAGGCACAGACAAATAAAAATATGTATAAAGGTTACTTCCGGCGTAACAGCAACAATTCTGTATCTTCTTCACTGTTAGAGAATGCTATAATTTTGTATAGACTAAGTTATTTGTCTGTGGATAACCTGATACAACTGCATTGAAATGCTTATACTCAGTCAGTTCTTTCTTGAGGCTTCAGCAAACAGATGAGCCATGGTGTACAGACATCCACTTAAGGTCTGTAATACCCACAAGACTGTTTCCAAAATTACTTCCCTTTTGGAAGCTGTAAACTTCAAAACCCACATATTAATCTATGAATTTAAATATACTTAATACTTCCCCATTTATTCAGAAATTAACTGGTTTGTAGCATGGGGTTACCTTTTAATTCATTCACTTTGTCCAGGCATATGTGTGGAAGTAGGAATGCATTGCTACCTTTCATGCAGCATTTTTTAATCCTTCTGTATTATATTACATATTCGCCTCTTGAAAATGTAATCCCTTCAAAGACTTATCTTGCTAAGTAAGGCATTTTCCTTTTTTTCTGCTATACAATTCTGCTTTCACAAGTTGCAGCAAATGAACTCATTCACACTTTACCTTCCTCCATTAAATGTATGTAAAATACATCGTCACATACTCATTTTTTCACTTACTGCACTGCAAGTGCAATATTGTAGATATAAGTGCAATAATTTTAGAAATTTGATGTAAAAAATGTTAAAAATAAGGACTCTTACATTCCCCTAAATGTATTTATTCACACTACTAAAATTGCATCTAGTTCTGTACATTTATACCACAGTGTGCTGTGCCATGGTGTTCTGTAAGTAGGCAAATCACACTTCCACTTAGAAATAGTATCTCTAATTATTCCAACAGTTACACATGGAAAATTAGAGAAGCACTGGAAAAACTAAGCTCTTTGGATGTTTAAAATAAAGTCTATTCAGAATGTTACAGGTTTTAAAATGATCCATTTTAAAATATGATGGGTTTGATTCAAATCCACAGGAAAGTAACAAAACTAATGGGAAACTGCTACCAGCAACAGGAGCACAACCAAGCTATGAACCCAGCAATGCTTCCTTTGGAGTAGAGACTGAGCTGGAGTCAAGATCATCTCTACACTCACAGGTCAAAGTCAACACAGAAAACAAGAACAACAGCGGAAAACCAGACCTGACAAACTAAGCAGTGTTTGTGAGCAAAGCAAATAGGAAAACTGAGATTAAACAGAACATAAAAGTAACCACAAACCTGGATCCAGAGTGTTAAACAGCTTACAAAAACCCCCCACAGGTAAAGTGACAGTTGGAATATAAATTATCAGACATAAAGGACAGGACATTTGATTGAAGTGTACAAAAACACAAATAGAGTATTAACTTGTGATGTGCAACATGGATAATTGGGCAAAGTACAAAGAATGAATTAAAGAAAGAAAAGTAAATTAGAAACTGAAGCAGATGAGAGCCTCTCCCCAAGCCCACTGTGTGCAATGGCCACGAGAGATGCTGTTGCACACCAGAATGCTGAAGCCACCACATAAAGCCACTCATACTTTATGTACCAGTCCCTCTGGAACCATTCTAGTGAGTCCATAATTATCTCTTGAGAAGGGATAATGGACAGAGGATCACAATAAACTGGATTGTCTTAAAAGATTCAAAAGAAATGTCACTAAACCTAAACCAACCAAAACCAGCTCAAAACTAACAACCCAAAGTTGTACTTAACTGGGAGACTGCAGCAAAGTACTGATGACAGAAAGTGCTTAAAGTACTTTGAGCAGTGAAGGGGCCTTTAATTCTAAGTCAAAGAGCCACTCCCTCCACATCTGATTTCCACAAGTTTGGAAGAGGCTCAGAGCCTGCTAAAAATACCCACTCCCCATATGGTATCTCTCTGTGACACATCCTGCCTGGGCTAGAATAAAACCTGCCTTGCTGCTGCAGCAGAAAATGTAGTCCTCCACTGAAGAAGATCTTACATTAAATCTTGTGAAAGTAAAACTACAGCATGACAGAAGAAAGATCCTAGCTACACAGCAACCCTAATTCACTTCCTTTAACTTGGTGGCTATATAAGATAAAGAGTAGAGCTCTCAAAAACAATCTCCAAGGTTAATTGGAATGTGAGTGGAATACAATACAGAGCACTACATCCTTTTGTAGTTTTATTTTTTTCCCTACAGTAGTAGATACAGCATTTTTAGCTTCTCTTTGCATCTAATGAATATACCAGGACACTCACAGAACAGAGCAGACTATTGTTTTTCACAGCCCTATTTACTCAGCTTTTGTTTATTCAACTGAAGATAGCTGGGGAGTTTGCATTCAGCATGACATATTTACTGGTGCTGGTAACAGGATGCTCTGGAAGATATTAAGTGTTGAAATAAAGCAACTGCTTTCACTGCTTAAGTGCCCCTGGTTCACTTACCATGTATAACACATTTCAAAGGCACACAAAGTGCACAAGCTTACGGAATAAAATCTTCCAGTGAGCATTTTCACATACATTGGAGAAACTGACTCTCTGTCAGACTAAATCAATATTTATACTATCTAAGAACTGACTAATACTAGTATTTACTGAACAGACAACTGAATTTTAGATACAAATTTTATAAAAGTAATAGAAGACAGGAAATAAACACGGAGAAAAAAAAGCTATTTCTATTTCCTTTAGGCTTCTGCAACTGAGAGATAGAGTTCTAAGAAGTTGTAGATGTTATGTGTTCTCTGGCATGTAATTGTTCAAAACTTTATCACCATTTATTGTTTTTCCCCTCAGAACATTTACAAGCATGAGGAAATGCATGCTGATAGAACTCACTAAAAGATTACTTACATAAAAAAGCAGAAGCTACTGAGCAAAGACATGCAGGGTTTGGAGATCTGGATTCACTACTCTGATTAAATGGCCTCAACATCCTGCAGTTTTCATCATTCATGTTGTTCAAGCCCGTTGTATTTAAAGATGACCATGCCTTAGTAGGCATGGGAGAGTCAACCTCAGTGGATGCATGTTCAGCCAATCAAAGCTAAAGACAGGGAATATTTTTGGATACTATCACACTATCCTTTAAGTTTTCCAAAACGCTCCTGTTGTACACATCCTTCACCAGGCACAACTCTCTCTCTGCTCCCTGACTCCCCCAGTAAACATCAAGGTTCTGCGCAATGCTATTTCTGCTGTTCTCCAACTCAATGTTCTGTTTTGCAGCTAAAACCATCAAATCCTTAGCTGAACTAGAATATCCTCAAAAGATGCTCCTATGTGACCATGCTTCCTGCTGGACTCTAGACAGCTGTTGGCATGTGTACCTAGTCAGTCCAAAAGACTTGTCTGTCTGATGGAACAAACCCCTCCCTGAGGAAACTAAAAGAACATTTTAGGTCACATCTCTCCCCAAGACAAATGGAAACATCCTCTGTGCAGCATCCAAGTATGGAAAGTATCATAGGCACATGGCAGGCATCACAACATCCAACCCTTCTGGAATGGTGGAGAATAGGATCCCTCTGCCTCTGCTCCCAGCTCTGAATTCCCGAGTACAGCAGCTTCCAGGCCTGCTTACACGCCCTGCTGGCAGCTGAAGACTCCTTTGGAACCTTGCAGAGTCTCAAGGATTGTTTGCAGTAAGATTAAACCTAAAACTTAATCATCTGGAAGCTCCAACTTTGTCCCATGCCCACTTTAAGGTCACAGATTATCAAGTACCCTGTGTAGAAAATGCACTCTGATCTGGCATTCCTTGTACCAAGGCGTCAGACAGGACGCCCTAAGAGAGGTTCATGTTGCAGTTGATGGAAGTTTGCCTTAAATTGCACAGAAAATGCCCTGGAGATATTTTTTTTTAATCTGTAATACTCCAAAATTCAAGTCGGTTTATATTCTCAGACAATTAAATATGCCTAAAAGCCACCAAGATTTTCCTTTCCAATATTGCCCTGAGATCTAAAAAGCAGTAGAAGCATGACAGTTTTATTAAATGTTTACCTAAAACATTCACTGCACTTGGGATGTTTTCTCTGTATAAGTTCCAGCAACACTTTGATTCCAAAGGGATTTAAACAGGGCTTTAAACACCTACTGCCAGCAGAGCTCTCACTGCCTGTACAACACAGTGTACACATGGAGAAAAGAAAGGTAAAGCTGGTATTAGCCTGCTCTTGTGGGACTGAAGAGAGACAATATGATTTTGAAATACTTGGTGATACCCGTAAGTGGAAATGTTAGCCCAAATGCTCACTCAGGACATTTCAATCAATGCAGCTTTCAAAAGAAATGCAAAATGGGACAAACACTTCACCTCCTTTCATTATTGCCACTGTTATATAGTCTGCTTGAATAAAATGAAACTAATTTAGATAAGTTTCCTACATTATTGTTTCCTACATTACGTTATTTTGAATAATAAAGAGTACTAGAGTGAGGAATCTGAGTCCTATGTCCAGAACAACACTTCACCTACAAGAAACAGAAGCAAGCACAGAAAGTAAATGTTTACCTCTGTAAGGAGGGGCTCCTTCACAGCTGGGACCATGACTACCTGTAACATCTGAAACAGGTGAGCTAGTGATCCCTAGAAATGTCACTTGAACAAAGTAGAGAGGTTTGGTTTTACATCTTTTATATTTAACAGAGCCTGATGAAAAGGCACATCTCACTAGCTGTTCATCTCAGAGAGGTTCCTCAATTAGCATTTTTTACAGTATCTGCTTACTCCTGAGCATGAGACTAGAGGCAAAACTTTATACTTCTTCCTTCCAGTCTTCCATAACATTGCCCATTGATTATCCTGCTCCTATGCCTCCTGACTTCCAAAATATACAATGGTATTGATTACTGGTTTGGCGCTTCCTTTGAAAGTACAAGGTAGATTCTGCCTCATTTTATAATTTGTCAGTCCTCACTCTGTAAATCCATCTTTGTATGACTGCCTTGCAAGCTCTTTCTCTTACACAGCAAATATTGCTATGTAGACAACGTGCTGACAACATTTAATTTTTTATGTGCATCTCAGTACATCCTGTGTTCTTTACTGCTACTTTATTCCATATATATATACACATATACATATATAAATCTTAGACTTCTTATGTACCAAAACTACTAGTACCGCCTTTGTTTAATTTTCACATGCCTTTATTAAAAAGCCAATTGATTTAGGCATCTGCTTGATCACCTACAGGGGTCTTTTACCCACTCCCAGGAAGCACACATGTAATCTAATCAGACTTGGTTACTCTCTGAAGCAAGTATTTCCTGGTTTATGATTAGATTTTCAGCTGGATATTTGCTCAATAGCCATGCCCAACTTTATAAGTTTTCAGTCCTTTTAACCCATCTCCCACCTACACCTATAGTTCTCCTGAGTAGAAATTTCAGCTCCTGCTGTGTTGGATGGCATTTCTTCAAGTTCTGGAGCTTTGGAAATAAACCTTCAATGCAATTTACTTTGAATGCCAATCTACGTTATCATGGACCAGCACAATGCTAAGTCAGAGGCTCACTAAATGATACAGTTGTGCAATTCATTACAAAGTCAGATGAGCCCTTTGTCATTTAAGTAGACAGGAGAGACTGACATTAAAATACGGTTCATTAAAAGTGAATTTGAGCCTCAGCATTCACTGTACCAAAACATCTGGAGACAGCCTAAATCTTACTGGAGTGCCTCAGAAAATATTTGATCTTCTAACTAAGCACAGGGGATTTGCCAAGAAAAGGCTGCCTTTTTTGTATCACTATATACTTGAGGAGGATTTATTTTATGAATATCACAGTACCTCCCATCAACGGCAAAACCATGGACCTAGAGCCATGTACTATTTGTATTAAGACACATTATTTCAGAAAATACTGCAAACAGTTTGCTTTGGCAAAGTTGTCCAGGAAAATATGCAGTTAAGCTCCTGTGTATTCTTTAAATTATTTTAAATATTTATCATTTTTATCTAGATATGAAAGTAAAAAATCAATTTATTGCTTCTGGCTATTCTAAACAGATGATGATATTTTTGTGATGTTCTTTCTTGGCCCTCATGTTTCATTATTATATGGTACCTTCTTAGATCATTAGGACTACAGACAGGTCAGATAAAGCAAAGGAAAAACTTTAAAGACTTCAGTAAACAGATCACAATCTAGCTCAAAGAGCCCTTATAGATTGATAATCAGGCTTTCAAAGTGCCTTGGAAGGAGCTAGCATCTGTTTTTTTAATGTTTTTCCCTTTTCTTTAAGAGAAAACTTGTTACCCTGTTATCAAAAAAAAAAAAAAAGCAAAGGAAAAGAATGAGAAAAACATAACTGAAATCAGCACATCAAGGCAGGTGGTTATGCCAATGAAATTCTATACTTCTCTCTAGATGCACATTTATTGTGATTTGTGAATAGATCAGAACTGTTTATCCGAGTTGAGCATATGTAGCTTCACACTCTCTTTTGATCAGGAAAGGCACCATGAGAGGCAGAGCCAGGAATGCTGGTGTAGGATAGTTCGGGCAGGTTGCACCGCCAGCTGATTTCGGGAGCCAAAGGAAAACACTCCAACAACATAACAAAGCAAACAGTGATATGTACCTGCACACTAAGAATACCAAAATCCTTCATTCCAACCTTGCTTGGCACTTGTCTACTTAAGCTTGTTTAAATCATGAAATCTTTTCTGAGACCTTTTCTCAGAATTTATATTTTAAAGCATTTTAAATTCATGCTCTATCATCTATAATAAAATGTATACTAATTTATCTACGTTTATAATACTGGAAAAATGTTGTATGGGTTAGCTTATGATCAGGAATGGAATGTCTTGGGGGTTTGAGGTGTTTTATTGGTTTTTTGAAAAAAAAGATCAAGCCTCATTATCTTTCATAGCTCACTCTGCCCTCTTTTAGCTGTTTACCCAGAAAGTTATTTCCAGATGTGTTTACTATTAACTGTTAACTTTAACCCAGCAATTTTAATGATAGGCTTTTACTATTAACTGTTAACTTTAACCCAGCAATTTTAATGACAGGCTTTTGCATTAAGCACATGATGGAGCATGAAGCACCCAAATTCCCTGTGCTAAACACTTCCCAGTTCAAAGGTAAACCTTAAACTTTTTACAACAGTATCAGCTGTTGTCAAGATGTAAAACATATGTGAAAGCAAACAACATAATGCAATTAGTTAATTTTGGTAGGTTTGCACAAGTGTTACCAAAGCAGAGTTTGATCCAAATGTATTCCAAATTTCAATGAAAAACAATCTGCAACTTCCTAAATGTGCAAATATATTACACTTTATCTTTGTTATCACTTATTTCAATATCACTGCACAAGGGAAGAAGATAAATTGTTCAGTATTGGTTCTTGAAGTGTTGGACAGAATGACTCCCTATTGATTTTCCTGCTGCTGCTCTGTTCAGGGTACAATTGAAAGACATGCAAGTACTTTACAGTTTTCTAAAGGAAGTAAACATTTTGACACTGAAATACGGAATGAGACCTTGGAGGTAAAGTAGCTAGAGAATACAGAACAAAGTAAATCAGTAACCTTAACACTGTCTACCTTAGAAAGTATTTAATTGAAATTTGAGCAGCCATGTGGGCCGTAGGCACAGATGTGATGTAGGGATTTTGCACTGCTGAAGTGAATTTCATACAGTTTGAAAAATGACCAAATGCAGTTTCTATCCACAGATTGTCTCCTATCACTCCCAGTTCCACTGTTAATTACAACTCATTGCAATTATTAGCAGAAATAAAGGTGAACTTAGAACTGGCAGTTTCCTGTGGTGTACCTAGATGCTTTCCAAAAGCACAGTTGTGAGCACTATTTCTTCTAATTATCAATGCAACTGATAAAACATACACAGAGCTGTTTAAATATCAAAAGCATTAAAAACTGTACTTTGGTTAAAATGCCTTTTTCCATGATACTTATTGCATAAGCCTTGGAGCACAAAGCTACTTTTATTGAATTTCCAAGTGTGACTTCACAGCTGTTGCCCTCGGTAGCAGTCAATATTTGTATATTACTTTAACGAGTTCCTAGTAACCCAGACCCCTAAGGCACAGCTGTGCTCCTGGAACCAAACATGCAATCCCCGTAAATTTCAGTTACCAGAGCTGCATTGCTTCTTCCCCACCTCTTTTACTTGACTTTTCTGGTACATCAAATTAGGGAGGTTTTCCCCCTTCTCTTTCCTCCACGCTTTTCAAATGAGTCCAGAGTGAGAAGAGATGATGTTTGGTGGCTCCATTGAGCAGCTGGGAGACCTTGATATCTACTGGAGTCCAGCTGTACTTATGGACAGAAGGGATAGCCCAACAGGCTATGGCTTTTAAGATATACAGGGTTTTTTTCAGGAAAACCTGAGCCAAACTTGTTTATCAGAGCAGAGCTCCAGAGAAACAAACCTTAGCAACACCCATTAACGAGTCTTGACCACTACTCAATTTTGGTGAGTTTGGGGACCAGTTTACACACTCTCCTTAACTTTCATTTGGCTGTGTGTGGAAAGGTCTTGAGCACTAAGAACTATAGAGATTTATAAATAACTTTTACACTTACAAGAAGTGCTGCCTCTTTTCACTGCTTAAGAAAACTATTTCCCCTTCCTTGTTATAGTGAGAGGTCAATCATGAACTCAATCATTAATGAAGCTCAGCAGTACCCAGCACAAAGCTCAAAGTATCACTTTCAGGCATCCCCAGCAGGAGTACATGGCCAATTCTGAAAGAGAAATCCGTTTAGAAAATGGGAAGAAGGAATTTTCTCAGTCTTTCCTAAGCACATACATATTTACTTTTTGACAGGCAGTGTTCAAGCGCTTCTTCTCAAGATTAAATCTCTGTTTTCACTAAGATCAGTTTCAAATACCTCATAGTTCAAGGTGAAGCATACCAATGTTTCTCCCAGAATAAAGGATATAAATTCACATGTATTCCACAGGTCTTTCCTTGTGCTTCCCACCACCATAGAAAAACCACAAACCCACAGGGTGACACTTATGTTTATCTGTCTCCAAACATAGTTGTGCTTAGCCAAATCCTTCAAAATTGTCAGAGCTGTGTCAGAGGGAAGACAGCATTGAGCAGCTAGAACAAAAGTGAGGGGAAAAATGCTTAAGTCTCAGAAACGAAAAATGTAGTTTTACACCCCAAAATGAAAGACTTTTAATGAAATTTCTCCTTTTTATCTACAGATTCACTTCAAAATTTCTTGTATCTTTCTGCAGGCTTAAGAGGTAACATATATTTGGGTTAGATTTTCTTTAAATTAAATTTTGTTTGTAATTCCCAGTAATGGTTCTATCAAATGTGGAGCTCAATGTCCTGTCTTTCACTAATACTGTTCCATCAAACATTAAGGGTATTTCAGTAGATGGATACACAGATGCAATTCTAGCAAGCAGTGACCAGTTAAACAAATCCTAGATTATTCCAGGCACTTTGGAGAGTTGTAAAAATTCTCTTGGATAATCAATAAAACTGTTTAGAAGGAGTATTCCTTCTTCATCCACACTGGTTTTATTTAGAAAAAGCCAGGTTTGAGAGAAGCAAACCCATTCATTAATTTTTGGGATTAATTTTGGGAAAAAAATCTAAGTATATACCTAATTTTCTGGAAAGTCATTGTAGGTTTTTTGATCTAATTGAAAAGAAAATGTTATTTGGAATGTGGGTTCCTATTTCTTTAAACACCATAGAGAAATATGTATCGGATTTCAGCACAATAAAAAAAAATGTGGGGGAGGAGAGGGGAAGGGATAAAATGATTTTTCAAAGGAATACAGAAGATCCATCCAGAAAGTTGGCTGCTTTATTTAACATAAGCTGTTTGCCTGGCTAACTCTGGAGGAAACTCATCAGTGTGTGGCACTTTCTTGACTCTCCACTGCTGATCAGATCTCCACCAAAAACTCAAGCCAAATGAACTAGAAATCATCCTGATTTCCTTAACCTTATCACCACATAGCAGTTTCTAAAAATACCAGGCAGCCTATCATGGGTGCGGCCTTTAGTTGGATGTGAGGAAGCGACTTCAATCAGCCAATCCCCACATAAGCACTTCTCCTGTTCCCAAGCAAGGCATTTAAAATTCGAGCTTGAATGCAGCATCAGAGTGTCTTGGTGACTGTGGGAAGGGACAGGAAAGCAATTCTTTTTTTGTCGTTGTTTCAGTTTAATTCCCTTTGCCCATATGAGAGGTACTTATACCTACTTGTCTGGCACTGTTACTGTTCAAAAATAACACAGCTTCTACCTCGATTCACAAGCAGTGCCTCTGCTGTCCTATGATTTATTTAGTGATGAGAAAGCTGATCTGCAAAAATAAGAGCATGGCTTTTAGGAAGCACACATCATATAAGTGCTCATTTACAAAGGACTATAAAGACATGTCCGTTTTAAAGTAATGCATGGCTCTAATGTCAGTACTATTTCCTATTATCAGAGAGCTAATTAATTAATTTTAACGTGCTGGGTTTTTTTCTTATCACGTTTTCCTATGTTTGTACTGGGTTATCCCACTGAGTCCCCAGAATCTGCACCACTAGATGTCACTGCAAGCAGAACATTGGGAATCACACATGGAATTTAGAGTCTCCTGCTTTGTCGCTGTATTTTTTAAAAAAACCAAAAGTTAGACATACGTTATTTTCTAGTCATATTTACTTTCTCATTTAGTTGGCAGTGAATAGCTGCCAAATTTCAAAAAACGTATTGGATCCCCAGTGTCTGAATCTAAAGGTAGGATGAGTAAACACATTGCCAGTGTGAGGGCTGAAGGATGGGGATGATGACAAAAGCTACCAGAACCTTATTTACAACCTGATAACGTCCAGCACAGCAGTCACTTTATTATTATTTCTTAAAAAGCATTGCAAGCCTCTGTCTCATTAGAAAGCAGAAGTAGCACACCGATTAATGTACATATGCTACGACATTAATTAGAAAATAAGATTTTGCAGAAGATTGATAATTTCATAGTGACAATTGTAGCTGCGATTAACTGCATCTTTTCTGGAAATCTTCTGATGAGACAAAATGAAGAGAAATGAAAAGAAAATCAAAATCCAGCTTGAGGTAGAAAGAAGGCAGGAATTATCTTCAGCATAAGACAAGAATGCCTCTCAACAAAGTGGAATTTGCACTATGATTTTGCATTTATATTCCATTGTCTGCAATGGCTTCTAATGGAGAAAAAGAAAAATCAGGATACATAAAAAACCCCAAAACCAACAAATCCAGTTTGTTTTTAACAACAAACAAAGGTTCCAATCAGTAATATAAGCAATCAGCAGTTAAAATATCCTTAATAATGGGATAGTGGCAACAGAATAATAGTAGGGAAAATAAGTATTCAAATTACTCTGCTCAACTGACATTTAATAAATTCATATTTAAAAAATGACATTTAGAGAACTAGATGATAATGCAAATGAGGGATATATTTATGAAGGGGTGAAAAAACAGCTTCTAGTCTCTTGCCTAGGTTACAGTACCTGGCAAAAAGTATCCAAACTTGCTGATGGATAGTGATCCGGTGCAATTATATACTATTCTGAGTTAAATGCCATGTATTCTTCATCTGCCCTTACTGCCATGGCAGAAATAACTTTCTAGCACTGCCTCATTCTTGTTTATCCATGTCACTCTCTTGACATGAGGTGCTGTTTTCTGAACACAGAATGGTCCAAGAGGCCAAAAGGAGCTGTTGTAATTTATGTGCTTGTACACTGTGCCAAAAAGGAGTTTGGCTACCAACTTTCCTATCATAATTCAGAATGTGGATGTCTCAGTTCCTTTATGAATATATATTTTACATTTCTATCCTGCCTCACAGTTTCCACTATAACAAGGATATTACATTTCTTTAAAAGCGTTTTCATTGTCTGAAACAATCCTCTCAGATTTAGCAGAGTCTTTTTGCAGTCCCTATTGCTCAACCGCAAGAAACCCACCAGGAACATTTTCAGCAACACAGTAAAAGTGACTTGGAAGCATTCCAAAGGCAGCATAGCGGTGGTACAGCCCTTGATCCACTCACCTGCCTCGGAGTAAGGAATCCAAAGAATTCCCTTGAGCCAGGTCATGGTTTTGTTTCCCATCACATTTTTCCAATGGGTATTTAAAAAAAAAAAAAACAACCCAAAAGTTTGCCATGCACTTGCATTCCATTGTAACTGACAATAATTTTGTACTCCCAGCACTTCATTGCTAAATGGGACTACACAGTTTTTAACCTGATCCAAAATTCCAGATGATGCCTGGTAATGCATTACTTTGTCTCAGATTATGATACAGATGTAATTTTTTTGCTCTCTCACTATTCCCAAAAAGGATGGTATTGTTGGTCTTGGGCAGTTGTTTTTTAAAGGAAGAATGTCTTTGTTTAACACCAGTCAGTGCTCAGGATTAAGTGAAAATAACACAATCTAATGTTGGGTTAAAGGCATAGAGTTCATTTAATAACTGTATTTTTAGACAGTCTCTAATTTATCTATTTAAAAACAATAGTGACTTATCTTTTAGCTGTACCCTTGACGAATATGACAAAACCAGAGCTGTTACGTATGCAGTCAAACAGCCTTAGGCTTTCCTCTGAGAACATTGTAATTAAATCTTAAACAAATTTTAAGAAGCCTAAGCCTTGCATCATACTCAGCTTGCAAGTCTTCTCATTACACAGCTGAGATTATATCTGCTTAATAGAAGATCCACTTTCACTTTGTCAGAACACAAATGTTAATTACAGCTCCATAATGCATGTTGGAATTTCAGATATAAAGAATCACCAATACATAAATCAAACCAAAATGATCAATACAGCTGTTGTAATATTTGTGGCAGTCATTCCAATATCTAGATAAAAATCCCAGATAAAACTATCTCAAAATGAAATAATCAACATCAATCTTTTAAATCAAATTGAAAAGCTTTCAGACAGTTTAAGACTCATGACTACAACTGATTAAGTGAGAACTTCAGGCATACCATTCAATTGCAGAAACAAACCTCAACCTCTTTGTTGGTATTTAACTTAGCAATTTCTTATTTAAAAGTATTAATAAAGCAGTATTTAATGAATATAAAACTCTTGAAATATAATCTGTAAAAGTCTGGAAATCACCTTAAAAACCTGGCACTTGAGAAGAAAGGAAGAATTCAATCTCTCACAATTAACACTACAGCACATTTTCTAGAGATTCGTGGAAGTTCATCCTCAGGTGCGGCCTCTACCAGGGTATGACTGCAATGTTTTTTATTTGGAGGAGCTGGAATTCTGGTTGTGTTTCACTAGTGGATTGTAGGCTGTTCCCTCCCTCCACCCCAGCCTGCTCCCCTCCCCAAAGTCTTCCCCAGCTCGGACGAAAACATGATACATAACTGGTAAACCTTAGATTACAAAGTACTGTATAAGACTAATCATAGATATTTATAGTCTGTACAAACTTTGTTTGCTCATCCATGGCAAGCATTTAATAAAGCTAGTTCATTTGGAAAGAAGTTAAATTAAATAATCCAAAATGAATGCGATGCATATTCAGAAAAATATGGTGTTCAGAACTAACAATAATAACATTTAGGCCTTAGGAACAAAAAACCAAACCAAAACAAAACTCAACAAAGTCTGTAATTTGTTTCATTCTTTCCCCCATTTATTTCTTCCTATAACCAAGGGGAAAAAAATTAAAGGCTAATCTTTTACCATCTTGGTAATTTTTTATTTATTGGAAGTTCTGATAATCGTCTCTTTCTATTTAAATGCCAGCTAAGATTAGAAGAAGGATGTAAATTATAAATTGAGAAATTCAAAAGTATGATAATTATCCTCCCAGTAAAAGACCCCAAAATGCTGAAACCCGTCAACCCATTCCCTGCCACAAGCACTCCATACTGAAGCCAATAGCTAAGGACCCAGATGAGAAAGGAAAAGGTGAGCACATCACCAGGAAAAGGATACAGAATAGGACATGTGTGGTGCACAACAATTTTAACTACATTATGGAGACTCCTTCTGTGCAGTAGCACTCATCTTTCCTGTTTTCTGTAACAATTAAATCCACATCAGTAATAATAATCCTGCAATTTGACTTTTAGGCTTTGAATAGCAATATACTCATCTTTTCACATAAGGTGCATTCCCTCTGTGACTGGCAGAAGATGCGTGACACCATGCTGCTCTATCTGCTAACTCAGTCATGAAGGTGTTTGTGTACACTGAGCTCAGGCAGACATTCCTTAAGGCCAAAGAAAAGCAAGGATTTTATTTCATAGACTGTGTTAACAAAAAAAGGCCACAATTATCAAGCTTATGATAGTTTCAGGAGAGCTCAAAAGACAGAAGACGAGACATAATATCACCCTACAACTTCAGAGACCTTAGAAGGCACAACTTGCCACAGACACTCCTACTGCTCTGTGCTAATTATCATTGAACAATTTCTAACTTATTGTATGGTACTCCCTGCATTTAAAACTTTAAACCAAGGCTTACTTCTGCAGTCCTGTGTATCATACCATCATAATATGAAATATATAAAGTCATATTTTATACTGTAAAACATAATACAGTTGCATAAGACATATTTTTTACTTTAAGAACCTGTTATTATTTTGTTGTGATTCATAGTAACTTTAGGAGCAACATGAAAATCAAGAGTTAGAAACTGGATATGGAAGTTCTGCCATTCAGAGATGCAGACATTTCATGCCAGCAATGGGGGCATTCCGAACTAAGAAAATGTCACTTTTCCTCCAAAGAAGTGGAAGGAAAGAAAAAATCATCATGACCCAAAAGATGCCTCCACATTTTTGCAGCCAGGATTGGGGAGCTAAAATGACAGGAATTATTCCATTTCTGATGGGTGCTCATGAGACCTTCAGCATACTTATACTTCCCACAAGATGCTGAGATAGTTATATCAGCTGTAGTTTGAAAAACAATGTCAAAGTTAGTATGGATTTTCTTAATAATTTTTTCTCACATTCTCTTAACACCACATGTATTGAAACTTCTTCAACATTTCTCTTTGCTTCTTGTGTCAGTTTATCAGGATAACAAATATCACTAATATTTTTTTAATAGTGTTTGTGCTCATCTTCTATTCCAAGCTTAAATTAATAGGAATACCTATACATTTTATAGGTGGTGAATAAAAAAATGCCACCTTATACTTACTGACAGATCTGAATTTTAGATCAGCTTGTCTCATTACATCTGTGGTAGATCTGGGGCATTCTATCTACTCTGACAGGTTTATCTTCTGCTGAGCAATATCCCTCTGAACCTGCCAGTGCTCAGATTGGGGGCACACACTCTCTGCAGGTGTCTGGAAAGCTATGCTGGGATTTACGAGATTTATCTCCCTTTCATGTAACACAGGGCCCTCGCTCTATAATCTCAGTGTTTTGATTGCATGTGCATAATCAAATTAATTGTTAATGACAAGAGTGAGCCCTTCCCACCACAAACAAACCTGTTCATACTTTTTTGGGTACAAAATGTAATGAGCCCTGTCCCTCATAATGAAAGGCATTTGGAGTGGGCAACACACGCAGATTTTCCATTGGATAATCACCTCTGGTGTGCCCACGTTAGGACTCTGCTTTGGCTCAGGAGTGTTGTTTGGTTTGGTTTTAATGCTAATTTCACAATTAAATCTGGTGCATTATATGAACCAGAGTACAATCAGGAGAAAGAGTGCACAAACAAGAGGCCTTTCACCTGAAAGGAAGCTAGAAGGTGTGCCAGATTTACACATAAATCCATCCCATCCAGAATGAGTGTTCCATTTGGAAAATCAGCCTAGAATTAGCACAGAATATAATCACTGTAAAAAAAAAAAAACAACCCTCTTAGTGTGAATGCCATGCCCAAGACACCACCTCTTTCACTTTGCACATTCATTCTTTAGCCTGCACTGCCTCCTAACGTGAATGTGGACTTTGTCACTGAGTATTGTCATGACCTGTAAAGACTGGTTTGACATTTTTTCTAAAGCACCAAAAAGAAAAGTTTAATGTTGATTTACAGATAAGCATTATTTTTTACATCCTGGCAGAGTTCCAGTTGCAGCAGCACAGTCTGGTCTCAAAACATGACTGGAGTTTCCAGCAGTCTCCCTGCTAGGAATGCAGCTCTTGGGGTGGTCTCAGCACTACTGCTCCAAACCCAAAAATTTGGTTTGCTTCCCTACATTCACTTCAGTCACATCACTTGTGGAAAAAAACAAACAAACAAACAAACAAACCACCCCAAAACACACACAAAACCTGAATACGAGTTACTTGCTGTCGTGCATAAATTATTACTTGAAACTGGAAAAAGATGCTTTCATCTAGAATGCTGGAGCAAAGCTTAGTAATCCTTGGATCACTGACTTTCAGATTGGGCATGAAATATCATAATTCTAGGGATCTGAATACTGTCAGAGCATATTTTCTAATTTAACTTCAATATCCAGCTCACGTAATCTACAATTTAATGACAGTGGAGAAGATAATCTTGAACTGTTCTCCAGGAAGATCGAGAGCACTTTTAAAGCTACTAATATCATTAGTATTTGCTGTGCATGCTAACACATCATCTTTATTTTTACTGCTAAAGTATAACCCTCTAGAAGGGGAACAAGTCAGCTACATCCAAAACATCTAATATGCCAAAACACAAGGCAGATAATTGCCAACTGCCCTTCAGATTCAAGAGTATCCTAAATCAGATCCAATATCACTGAAGCACAATTCAAATTCCAGCTTTTGCCCTGGAACATGGCATGGCTAAAAGTATGCAAAGGCCCTGTGGATAACTGAGGACCATTAGGTATGTTCAGTTCCCAAGCCCAAAAATTCCTTTTAGCATTTTGCTTGGCATCTCTACTCTTTATGGTAGTTTTGGTAATTTTCAAATGCAAGCTATGGAAACCTTGTCTTTCTCTTCCAGGCTATTACCATGCAAACTTTCTCCTTAGAACCTTTTCTTTTACTTTTTTTCCCCTTCTATTCCCAATTCTTAGGGAAATAGTAGTATAGAGCAAGAGAGGAAATTACAGGCAGCCAAATACAAGAGAAATAAAGGACAGGAGAACATAAAGGGTGTAAGGATACAGAGAAACTATTTAGGTTTTTTCAGCAAATAATGTCAAATCTAACATCTAGTGAGGTATTTACTTGGTTTTATATAGACAGAATGTGATCCTTCTGAACTGTCTAATAGGCTTCATATTCCTGAGTAAAGGAAAATAGAATGCATGTGCCCTGGTGTACACACCCAGAAATTAAAATGCATCTTCATGGATACATGCAAACAGAAGTAATTGCAGGTGGTTAACATGCTGAGCAGGTTCCTATAATGTTTTTCCAGCATGTTAGTAAGAATAAAATTAAAAACAGCCAAATATCTTTGCATCTAGTGGCAGAAACGTCAATGTTATTAACCTCTTACGGTTATACACTATATGGACACCTGTATGGCTTGACTTACTTTCAGCCTGTTGTCAAATTTCCAGCTCTGTATCACTCTCCCTCTAGCCTTAATTTAAAAATGAAGCAGTCACATGCATGTTTTCCTGTGTATCAGTACTCTCCTTCACAATCCTGGAAACCTTACCTTATGGGCATCAAGACTGATGTGGATAAGCCATGGTTATGTTGTTAGAAAACAAATACAAATAAGCAAAACTACACATTTCATTCTTCATTCATTCATTGTTTTAGCAGAAGTTAAAAGTTCATATGTGAAAGACCTGGAAATGAAAAGGAAACACCATTCTGTGCCATAAACAAAATAAATGTCTCCTAAAAACTTGGTAGTTCTGAAAAATCAGGACAGGAAAGGATCCTTTTGAATGTACTATTTATGAATAGTTCAAACAGAAAATTAAATATTTGGTTTTCAAGGTGAATTTTGGCGGGTTTTTTTTTATTAATTTTTAAACATACCTGTGATTTCTTTCATAAATATGAAAATGCAAGAAAAAAATGCATTTTTCCCCTTAATAATAAAAATATTGATAATACGACCAAAACTTACAACATGAGATCATGAAGCAACTCTACAGACATGAGTGTCCTCAGATGCTTTAGTCTAATACAGGTCATATCCCAAAGCGTTTCTGCATGGCCAACTTTAAAGGAGAAGCGAATATTCCTGTTATTGCCAGCACCCGGGGCTACTCAGAGAAATAAAGCACGTATATAAAAGATACACACAGAGCGAGACAACTCCCTGAACTCCCTTCTAACACAGAAATAGCAGCGGGCAGCATCCTCCTCCCCCAGTATTGCTTCACGTTCCTGCCCTTTGGGACGGGCAGCACTGTGCAGCTGCACCCCCAGAGCGCATCAGCACCAAACCCGCGCAGGCGAGGAACGCGGGCCCGACCGCGGCACCCCGCAAAGCCCAGCCTGCATTTACTGGCGGCGGTGTTCCGCTTTGCCAGCGGTCCCTCGGCAGGGTCACAGCACGGCCCCGGGAGCAGCTTTGGAAAGCGCTCGTTCTCACACCGCAGCGCCGCGTCCTTGCAGCGGCCCTGCCCGCGCGGCGCTCCCCGCGCTGCTCCTCTGGCACCGGGGCTCCGGGCGGTGCCGGTAGCTGTGCTCCGGTGGGTGCCGGCCCCGGGGCTCTGGTGGGTGCCGGTAGCAGTGCTCCCGGGGGTGCCGGTAGCAGTGCTNACAAACAAACAAACAAACCACCCCAAAACACACACAAAACCTGAATACGAGTTACTTGCTGTCGTGCATAAATTATTACTTGAAACTGGAAAAAGATGCTTTCATCTAGAATGCTGGAGCAAAGCTTAGTAATCCTTGGATCACTGACTTTCAGATTGGGCATGAAATATCATAATTCTAGGGATCTGAATACTGTCAGAGCATATTTTCTAATTTAACTTCAATATCCAGCTCACGTAATCTACAATTTAATGACAGTGGAGAAGATAATCTTGAACTGTTCTCCAGGAAGATCGAGAGCACTTTTAAAGCTATTAATATCATTAGTATTTGCTGTGCATGCTAACACATCATCTTTATTTTTACTGCTAAAGTATAACCCTCTAGAAGGGGAACAAGTCAGCTACATCCAAAACATCTAATATGCCAAAACACAAGGCAGATAATTGCCAACTGCCCTTCAGATTCAAGAGTATCCTAAATCAGATCCAATATCACTGAAGCACAATTCAAATTCCAGCTTTTGCCCTGGAACATGGCATGGCTAAAAGTATGCAAAGGCCCTGTGGATAACTGAGGACCATTAGGTATGTTCAGTTCCCAAGCCCAAAAATTCCTTTTAGCATTTTGCTTGGCATCTCTACTCTTTATGGTAGTTTTGGTAATTTTCAAATGCAAGCTATGGAAACCTTGTCTTTCTCTTCCAGGCTATTACCATGCAAACTTTCTCCTTAGAACCTTTTCTTTTACTTTTTTTCCCCTTCTATTCCCAATTCTTAGGGAAATAGTAGTATAGAGCAAGAGAGGAAATTACAGGCAGCCAAATACAAGAGAAATAAAGGACAGGAGAACATAAAGGGTGTAAGGATACAGAGAAACTATTTAGGTTTTTTCAGCAAATAATGTCAAATCTAACATCTAGTGAGGTATTTACTTGGTTTTATATAGACAGAATGTGATCCTTCTGAACTGTCTAATAGGCTTCATATTCCTGAGTAAAGGAAAATAGAATGCATGTGCCCTGGTGTACACACCCAGAAATTAAAATGCATCTTCATGGATACATGCAAACAGAAGTAATTGCAGGTGGTTAACATGCTGAGCAGGTTCCTATAATGTTTTTCCAGCATGTTAGTAAGAATAAAATTAAAAACAGCCAAATATCTTTGCATCTAGTGGCAGAAACGTCAATGTTATTAACCTCTTACGGTTATACACTATATGGACACCTGTATGGCTTGACTTACTTTCAGCCTGTTGTCAAATTTCCAGCTCTGTATCACTCTCCCTCTAGCCTTAATTTAAAAATGAAGCAGTCACATGCACGTTTTTCTGTGTATCAGTACTCTCCTTCACAATCCTGGAAACCTTACCTTATGGGCATCAAGACTGATGTGGATAAGCCATGGTTATGTTGTTAGAAAACAAATACAAATAAGCAAAACTACACATTTCATACTTCATTCATTCATTGTTTTAGCAGAAGTTAAAAGTTCATATGTGAAAGACCTGGAAATGAAAAGGAAACACCATTCTGTGCCATAAACAAAATAAATGTCTCCTAAAAACTTGGTAGTTCTGAAAAATCAGGACAGGAAAGGATCCTTTTGAATGTACTATTTATGAATAGTTCAAACAGAAAATTAAATATTTGGTTTTCAAGGTGAATTTTGGTGGGAATTTTTTTTATTAATTTTTAAACATACCTGTGATTTCTTTCATAAATATGAAAATGCAAGAAAAAAATGCATTTTTCCCCTTAATAATAAAAATATTGATAATACGACCAAAACTTACAACATGAGATCATGAAGCAACTCTACAGACATGAGTGTCCTCAGATGCTTTAGTCTAATACAGGTCATATCCCAAAGCGTTTCTGCATGGCCAACTTTAAAGGAGAAGCGAATATTCCTGTTATTGCCAGCACCCGGGGCTACTCAGAGAAATAAAGCACGTATATAAAAGATACACACAGAGCGAGACAACTCCCTGAACTCCCTTCTAACACAGAAATAGCAGCGGGCAGCCTCCTCCTCCCCCAGTATTGCTTCACGTTCCTGCCCTTTGGGACGGGCAGCACTGTGCAGCTGCACCCCCAGAGCGCATCAGCACCAAACCCGCGCAGGCGAGGAACGCGGGCCCGACCGCGGCACCCCGCAAAGCCCAGCCTGCATTTACTGGCGGCGGTGTTCCGCTNGGGCGCACCGCGTCCTTCCCCGGGGCCGCAGCCGCTCTCTGCCCGCTCTCCCGCCTCGGTGTCCCCGCGCTGTCCCCGGAGCCCGCCTGCAATGGCAGCCACCCCCCACCTCTGCTCCCCCATCCTGCACTCCGCTCTGCCGCACACATTTCCCAGGCCGGCACCACGTTAGTGATTACCGTTTGATACTGATTAATGTTAAAGGGACGTTAAATGCTGGCGATGTAAACTCTACACGGAGGACGAGGATCCCCAAGGCCTTTTCTGACCGGGGTGACCGCGGTTTGTGGGCTCCGGCAGGCAGCAGGTGCCATCCAAGCTGCCGCGGTTCCGCGAGGAACCTTCTAGAAGGAGAGACCAACAGCTGCTGTTGAACGTGTTACACTCTGAAATGTTCCATAAATGCCAGCTTGGTGCCAGGCATAACATTTGCAAAAATTTCAATCTAAATGCTTTATTTCTGCCTGCCGGCCGGCTCCGGAGCCGTGGGCTGCCTCGAGCAGGGCTGCGCGCCGGCCCTCGCTGACCCACGGCAGGCACTCACCCACCTGAATCGCGGCCGTACCAGACCTTTTCTGAATTACGCTGGCGTAAAAAAATGCTACAATTCAGCATGCAGACAGCCAATTCCTGCTTTGCTGAGTACAAAAGGGAAGAACAGATAAAACCCCCCTAATTTCTGAACAGCCCTAATTACAGCAGAGACTCCTTGAATAAATACGGGGCAACGCTGTGCTAGGAATGATGTGGTTTACGCTTCTCGAGGCCCAGCCCAAAACTCCAGGGATCGAAAACCAACCTAACTTCTAAAAAAATAACACAAACCACCAGCTTCTGAAGTTTGCTAACTCTTTTGCTGTACATCTAAACATTAAAGCCTCTAAGGAAAGCTGCAGCATATTTTAAAAGATTCTGTGAAGATATGAAAAGAATAAAAGGTCATGGTAACCAATGGTTTAACAGATTGGAGGTGGAGAGGTTTTTGTGCTTCTGATAATTAATTGGCAGGTTTAGAGAGCACAGTTCCTAATTAAACTGTAAATACATGTTGATGAGCATCAAGATTTAATAGTGATTAATGGCTTTATTCTGTTACCATAAGAACACGCAAAATGGATTTAGTTCTCCCTTAATTTAGCAGACACATTCATAATTTTTCTCACTAATTTCATAGAAATAGAGAGTGTCTTTCTGTAAACATAAAAGGCTGTGAGCTTCAACATGAAGTTCTGGCATGAATCACGGACAATGTGGATATTTAAAAATAGGGAGCATGATGCGGAGGGGGAAAACTAAGTATTTTGAGGACTGTGTGCCTATGTGTCTATGAAGTTGCTTTAGATGGCATGTTTGTTATTTTCCTTTCATTTCTTTCAGAAATTTATTATTGGTGCTGAAAGAAACCAGCCTTCTGCAGCAACAGAAGCTCTGCTTTGGTGGAGATGTTGTTAGGAAGGAGAACTAGCATACCTAAACCTTGTGTCTGTTTTCACATGCGTAGAGAAACAGATCATGCACCACAGGAGACAGTATGTGGGGCATATTCTCGAGTCTCGAGAAGCAGGGGAAACTTCTGCTTTTACAGAGATAAGTCAATAAAAGCAAAGGTTCCGCAGTTCCAAGAAATCTTTTATTCAGCCTGCACACAATTACTGATTGCAGGCTTGTTGGATAGAGAATTGGAAACACAACTAAGTTTTGCAAGAAAAATGTCTGATACAACATAATTATTCTAACTCAAAGGACTTCTTTCTACACAAGAAACAATAGAATAGTCAGTGAGAAGGAAAAGGAATGTTTCTGTCCTTCCCAACGGTTAGTAGGCAATTGGTGTAACGCTTAGAATTGTCTCCCATGATGCAGCATCTTCCTTTTTCTTCCTTTTTCCCTAGCAAAATTGAAGAGAATCATACACTTTTTTTTTCTTTTTTTTTTTTTTTTTTGGCAAAAGATGCTACTGCTAAAGCAAAAAAGGAATATTCATTTGGCTTACTCGAGGATTATGCTCTAAAAGAAACAGGGATCCTGCAATTTTTGTAATTACAAAGGCTATGGAATTGGAAAAAAACCCCAGACAAACAGAAAAAAAAAATGTATAGAGGCTTGCAAATTACTTAAAATTCTAAACTGTAGCCAGAATATATGAGTTTTTTTTCAGCTAGAAACTTCCACATGTATTCTTCCGACTGAAAATCGTACAAGTTTTCTGATGGGATCTTTGAAAAAGTTTGTGCCAATCTCAAGGATTTTAAATCTGCTTGAAGAGTATAACTTGAGCTTAACTCTGGAGCTGCTAAGGTCTCTCACTATAAATTTTACATAAGTTTACGCTGCCACAGTGTTGCCTGGTGGTTCACACAGCAAGTTAAAGAGCAGCCCCTGCCCACGCCTCGCAACCACAATTGCCTATGACACGGCAACTCGGAGCGGGCAGGAGGGGAAGACAAGGCTTTATTAAAACCTCCCTGTGGTATCTCATGGTAATTTACTCTGAGGAACACTGAGCTTTTTCTTAGGAAAGCAGTATTTTAAACAACACTGCCTTGCAGTGCACGAGGTGGTGAATAGAAAGCAGAACATCTCAGAAGCCTGCGGTAAACAAATTCTTGTTCGTCAATACTTGCGGAAGAATATATATGAAAAGAGTAACCGAACAAATCTTTGACTTTGCAATAAAAAGCTTACTTTACTCTTGGACCATTTGCAAAAGCTGTAGTGAAGATGATTAAAAAGGAGCAAAAAGGAAACAGTATTTGCATTCATTCTGATAATAGAATATGAAATTAAAGCATGAAGAGATTAATGTTTTAAAGCTTGACTTGCAGTGATAAAGCTAAGGTATTAGGAGAGACAACATAACCGTTACAGGATAGACAAGCAAAGAAAAAGCAGCACATGCCTTAAAGATGAGCAAGGCAACCTAGAATGGAATTACAAAATGATTAATCAATACAAATGAGAAAGTGTACAAGGAAAGAGAGCTTGGTGAGGCTTCTTATGGGACTCAACACTGCAGCTGCTTAAAGATAATGAAAGGAGCATAGCAAAGCCAAAGAAATGCTTTCATTCAGTAGCAAAGTCATTTGTGAACAGTTTAAATTACCCTAATCACCTCCCCTCCAGCCGTCAGTATGCTCTGTCTCTTTAGTTATTTAAAAAAAAGGGTTTGGGGAAATGAGTTCTGCAAATCTAAGCTGCAAAATAATTATACACACACCGTTTTAGCATTTTAACAATGCAATCCCAAACATTTGTTCTCATTAGAATGCAAATCGACTCATTTAATAATCCCACATGAGAATTCCACCACACTCAGCTTAAAAAGCGCAGTGGTATTCAAAATATTATTAATAAATGCCAAATATGGAACAGTCAGTTTATTTTGCCAGCAGCTCAGGGTAGATAAAAGACATATAGAACATTTTTTCCAACCAAATTTGTTTAATTGAAATTTAACAGTGGGAATGGTCTGGGTTGGTCTTTAAAAATATGAAGGTGACAGCACCCTCTTAACACAGATACATTCACATTCACCAAAGGCTGAGCACTACAGCCTGTCCTACAAATCAATGACATCAATTTGCTTCAAGTGGCGTCCAATTTCAGTAAGGCACTTCACCATTAATAGTTTTAACCTCTGGTGCCAGTTCAAAGCACTGGCCTGAAGTGTGTCATTTCCGATTTATCAGTCCAAGTGGGGGTGTCATATTTTCAGTACTACTGCAGAATTTTAATAATTAGAAGGCTGAAAAAACCCTTAGCAGGGGAAACAAACAAACAAAATATTTAGCAATACTATAATAATCAGAACTTTTCTGTGGTATTTATCATCCTATTCTTATCCTGGAATTCTATACACTTCTATTGCTGAATAAAGTATATTATTTCATAGCCATCACAAGGAGATCTAGTTTAGAACAGAAATCAGATATATTTAAATGGCGCTCTCTAAATAACTAAGAAACCTGTAATGACCAGGACTGATATAATTAAATAAAATCTCACCCTGCGGCATCTTATTAATGAGTAGCTCTCATGTCAATATATATGAGAGGCAAGGTAGATACCAATAATACTTTCTCCAAATTCCCACTACCAATAAGAATTTCAAATTAAATACACCCTGTGCCATTCTTGGAGCAGCATACAAAATTTTAGTAGATAAAAACCAAAATGATTGCTCTAATCTGCTTGCAAGCCCATGATTCAGGCCTGATTCATGATGATTTAGGGAACAATTTGCTTTTTTTCTGAGAGGGACAAGATGTGTCTCTCTACTCATTCAGAACAGCATGTTCTGAGCACATCTAACTCCACATCCCACAGAGCAGGTCGGCAGGGCCATGGGCATAAATGAGTGGATATGGTTAGAAACACCAACCGAACTGCTGTTTCCTGCTCGGTTCCCCCAGCTTTCATTCATGTGGATTCTGCTGCTTCCAGAAACTCACATGGTGCACAGGACACTCATCTAGGGGTGAGCACAGTGACCCAATATGTTGCGCATATTGTGTATATACTCACTGCTGAATGTTTTCTCAGTACTGACTAGGGCAATGCAGCAGCTGCTGAAATATTAAAAGTCTTTTAGAGGTAATACAGTATGACAACAAAAACAAATTAAATATTGTAATATGACATGGAGTATAAATTGTCCTTGACACAAAGTTATAAATATCTGGAGAATCTTTATTTGTTTTGAAAATGTCAGCTTGTCAGAAATTTTCTTCTGACGGTTTTAATTACCTCTACACTGATGCACATTTAAGCCACAATAAACATTTTTGGAAATCTCAGCTTTGGGTTATGCAACTATGTTGTTAAGTACCCACTTATGAACATTTTAAGACAAATTAAAAGGACTTTGGGTTTTCTGCCTCAGAATGCTGATATAGAACCCACTTCTTACTGCTACATAAAGCTCTCTGTCACATGCTGATCACTCAGCTAGGCTGCAGACACGTATAAAATAGTCCAAAGCATTCATCTACAGGGAGGCCATGCCAGCTCTGTTTCTCTTAATCACAAAGTGTGTAATGAAGTTCACAGAATGGTGTTTAACTCCTTCTGAGCCTCGGCTCAGGGAGACAGGGCAGTGTGATGGACGAGGGTGTTGTGCCATGAGCTGCACCTATGCCACACCTCCAAATTCATTATTCAGCCTCATAACCACTAGGTATTTCTGCTTCACATGAGTAAAAATATACTGTAATGTAATTAACTGAATATCCTAGAGACACATAACACACAGATGGACTAATTTAGTTTATTGGCAATGTAATTGCCCAGTAGCAGTGAAGCAATGGATACTTATCCATTGTAAGCTACTGTTAAGTATGTCCTAATAGATTGGCTTCACTGATTTTTTTTTTCCTGGGTATTTGAATAACCTCCCCGATTAGATTTTCAGAGCACCTAAAACCTTCAATGAATTTATCTTCACAATTCTTTTAGAAGGTAAATAGCACAATTCTCATTTTACTGAGGAAGAAATAAAGAAGTGCATTTATTCCAAAGCGTTCATGTGCCAGCCTGTGAACTGAAACTTTGCACTCCCTCGTGTATGTCAGTAGAGTGTTCTAGAAGAAGGTGGGCTGAGGCACTTGGATGCACAGGGCACCACTACAGGATGAAGTGGCTCTGGTCAAGGAACAGCACATTTAGAGTCACATAAAGCACAGGCAGAGCGTGTTTGAAAAGACTGTACTTCTGGAGCTGGGCACAGCACGACAGCCACAATTTCAAGTTCTAAGGCTGTCCTTGAGAGGAAAAAACATTCACAATGGACCTAATCATAAAAATGCACTCCTGAGGTTCATGGAAAAAGAGGAATACCAGCACAGCAGTGTTTTTATTTAATTAAAGATGCCTGCTTGCTTATGTTTTGTATACTTTGTGTAACACTTAGCCAATCACACATGACAGTATACAATTATTCTAGGAAAACTTGCTTAGACTATATTTGCCTCATGCTTTCAACCATCCCAGACATGCAATTATTACACAGTTGTGTCTGGGAAATTATCAAAACAGTATGGTATTTATAAAAGCGAGAGCAAGCCCACATACACATTATCAAATTAAACTGTGGTAATGTGCTTTTTCACATGACTAAAATTTTTATAACATAATTCTGCAATATTTTATTGCTTCACAGAGTTCTTGCACTTAGTCGGTAAAAATCTCTCATTCACATTTTTATGCCCAAAGCATTGCAGAAGAAGCTTTTATAACTTCAATTACTTGATTGGCATACAGTCTTGGTAGCCTCAGAGCTTTATCCATCCCAGTTTCCTGGCTGCATTCCAGGCCGCATGGTTTAACACATAGTTTCATAAGGAATTACAGTATTTAAAAAGTGCATCATAGCTTTCTAACAAATCACCTGCAAGAGGATTTGCAAAAGGAGTTAGATTTCAGTCATCTGAAATTATAATAGTCCTTCGTTGTTGCTGTACCCACACCTTTGGCTTTACTCTGGCTATACCCTTGGTATTTGCCTGGATACAGCCAGCATCCAGTGCCTTAACATGGTCAATATTAAAGCCTGTGGTGCTGGAGCTACTTTTCATGCTATGCAGTCATGACAATAACCTCTGCTTGAGTCTTGAATGTAATAATCTCTTTCTCACACAGCATTCCCATGGTGGAGAGGAGGAGAAGAATCAGAGCAACATGAATTCTGCCCTTTCACATCCCTTTTCCCCTGTCCCAAGTCAAGTAACACAAACTCCACACCGGTCGAGTGAAGTGAGCTTTGCACTGCAAAGCTCCAAGCGTAGTTCAGCGTTGTCCTGAACTGGCAGGTCTCTTGAGGCCTGTCATCTAAACATCATTAAATGGAAGGAAGCCAACTGTTCTTTGCCCCTGAGGAAGTAATGTACACTTTGTTTGTTTTTTGGGGCGTTTTGGTTTTGTTGTTGTTGTTGTTGTTTGTTTAAGGTGTTTTTTTTGTTTGGGGGGGTGTTTTTTTTAGGCGAGGGGCTGTTTGGGGTTGTTTTTAGGACAAGCAAAAGTCATTCTAAAGGGAAACACCAGCTAAAATTATAATTACCATTTGTAACATTTTTTTACTAATTTCCTAATATTCCACAATGAACATGGCATTTTAAAATTGAAAGAAAAGTGTTAAGGCAGCTTACTGTTTTCTTTTTCTAGCTGAATTGCGTTCATGTAGATTAACTTAATATAACTTTTAATGGCATACATTTGCTTATGTATCACTCTTAAGGGGAAAAAAATGCAAGAGAAAAAAGATTTCCTATTGGGAAAAATTACGTGTTGACATTTGCCAGAGTTGCTCACTACTGACCTCTTCTCCTGGAAGAAGCTCTGCTGTGGAGATTTCATGGCAGGCTTTGACTGTGGCAGTCCTTTACTCCTATAAAAGAAGTTGCTAAATGCTTTGTTAGAAACAAACCGTGAATAAGTTTTCTCCTTCTGTTTCCTAAAGTGGACATCCCACTATGTCCCACTTGGGCTTTTTTCTAACCTTTTTTCTTCTGGAAAATATTTCTCAGCAAAATTAATACCAGTCCGCTGTAGTCACGATGCTTCCTAATAAGAATTGTAAAGGTCAAAGGGGGCAGGATAGGTGCTAATTGTCAATTTTAAAAGTTAGTATGTCCAAAAGTTGTTCAGGTAAGTGAACACATAGAGGGGCAAGGGTGTTGGTTCTGCTCTCTCTGAATCCTCAAAAGAAGACAATTTAAAAAGGATTTTACACATCCTTTTCTTTGCGAAACAGGATACTTGACCTTAGAAGCTCAGAAGATGCACCAGACAATTAAGAGTTATTAGACCTATATTTTTTGCCAATTGTCACCTTTTTTTACAAATACTATTAGAGAATAAAATCCTCAAAAGAACATGTGATATTCAAAAAGCATCTTTGCTCACTGTTTCAAATATATGATTATACATGTACCGTTATAGGGCTGGGGTTTTTACAGGATTCTCTGAATTTTGTCCCTTATGATGATGTGACATGAGTGTACTGGATGTGCTTGAGTTGCTGTGTAACTATTGATTCAGAATGCAGAGGAAGGCATCATTGATAAGCAAATATAAAAGCTCATATGCCTCTTTCCATGAACGTATTTGTAATTTGTTTTAAAATTCCATTAATACCCTTCAGCTGAGTGCATGCTGCTCCATAATAAATATGTGAACACCGAATGCGTTTACCGAAAGATCTACACAGACGACATTTCAGTAACCTCAACCAATAAACAAGTAAAAAAAAAACAAACCCTAATCATCCAAGAAAGAAATATGACAGGTTCGATAACTGCCTCTATCATCCTTTATTACATTAGTTATTCATGTTATAGTTTTGTTAAATGTGTAGTTGCTGGTGGGTTTTGTTTTTTTTTTTTTTTTTAAACATACATATTACAAATCAGGAGGCTCATAGGGAACTTTGGGCAAAGCTAACATTTACAAATCCCTCATTTCCAACAGCATTAAAATTCTCAAGGCTTCTGCTTCTTAATTGTACATAGGCAGGACAATTTGCTCCAAGGTTTTATTACATTAATTTTGTATAACATTGTTATGCATTATTAGATTCTTGCTAAACTACACACTGCTGAAGCAGGAAGTAGAGAGCTCAGACTAAAATCCATCCTGGAGTTACAATACTGCCTGGTAGAAAAAGTTTAAAGTATTGCACTTGTAGTTTAAATATTCGTAACTATGTAACTTGGGAAAAAGAGAATACATGGTTGAAGGAACATCAGTGCAGTAGCAGACCTCCTAAAAAGAACAGAAAAACTATTCTAACTTTGGAAATTCATGCATATTCTTCTGTAACTAGTTTGAATAGGAATAGTGGTAATGTATGCTGGTATAATTGAAGATATCCTTGTAGTCTCTTTGGAAAAGATAACGGTTCTAGGCAAATTTGCTGTTTCAGAATAAAACAAGAGATTACTTAGGAAATTGAAAAATGTAGGGGGAAAATCCCTGTTCTGTTAATTGCAGCAGATCTGTTTGAACAGTCTTATTGAATTCTTCATGTTTCTTCTTAGGGTTTCTTATGCCTATACCACAGAGGTAAGGGAATGGTATTCAGTCTTCACCCAGAGATCTGAATCTTCACTCAGAATGATCTTGTCTGATCCTTTTGCCTCTGCAGGTGTGAGCACAGTTCCCTGAGGAAGCCTCGAAACATCCCAGACCTCCCTAGCACTCACTTTTAGATGGGCAGTTAGAACAAGCTGCCACCGAAGCATCACTGGGGGAAGCAGGGGTGGGACTGGGGGTGGCAGGGAACAGAGAGGGCAGAGGAACCAGACTCTTCCAGCCCAACAGATGCTGTGGTCCAGTGGCTGCTGTGGAGTTCAAACAGCCCTACTGAAATCACAGTGCCCCGAGACTCCCTGCAGCCGCACTGGTGAGGCACAGAAAGGATAAATGGATGGAAAACTGGCTGGGCTGTCAGGCTGCAAGGGTCAGCTTTTGCCAGTGGTAGAAAAGGCAGTTGGTGACTGGTGTCACCCAGACACTCGTGCCAATACTGTTTAATGTCCTTATTTACAACCTGGACAATGGGACGAAGCACACTCCTTGGCAATTACACTATCCAGCTGGCTTAGGAGCTTTTTTTAGAATTGATTGAGAAAGTCTTAGTATTAAAAACACATAAAAGAAGAAATGAGATGATTGGCCTACTTCTCTATATATACATTTTTTAGAATAACTAACTGATTATACTGTCTGTATTAAATATGACCACTTATATATTTCACTGTCAAATAATAAATTATTATGTTTATTTAAAATGTTTATAATGAGCACCTTGTACTTGGAAATCAGTGTCTTTATTCAAATATTATCTATTACTACAGGAAGACAGGCTGGTATTTAGAACTACTTTTGTCACAGTATCTTCCATCATCACTTTTGCAAAACAAATGCAAAAATAGAAAGTTTTTTTTTTACCAATATCTGTGGTATACTAGGGAAATGAGAAGGTTCAGCACAGAATTGTGGGTTTGATTTTGGGTTGGACTCGATGATCTTGAACGTCTCTTCCAACCTAGTCATTCTGTGAATTCTGTGATTAATACAGTTATATATATTCAGAATGAATGCCTAATTCAAGCCCCTGATATATGCTGCTCACTCACACACGTTATTCAGAAAATGGTGAAACAAACCAATGATAAATATTGTCCTGGAATCTCTATTGCAGTAAATAACCAGTGAGGATAAAACCTTTAAGATACTCTAAATCAATGAGAAATCAAAAGCAACATTTCCAAAAGGTTGCTTGGTAAAAATGTTGCTGCCGGAACATATTAACTCCATATTAACCCACATATTAACTCCAAAACCTAGAATGGTTTTGAAGTTAATTTGTGTGTACCACTGGTGGTGGCACACACATATCTCCAAACCTAGAATATTTCAGAGGAAAACTATAATTGTTCATTAAAGCTTGATAGGTGATTGAAGGCAGAAATATCACAGTTCAAAGTATAATGCAATTTAAAGAAACAATTTCAGATATTTTCTGTAACTCAGATAACTACTGGTTAACTCTTTAGGAAAGATATTTGACTTTTGCGGTCCATGAATCTGTGGGAGGAGGAAAGATCAGGAGAGAATGAAAGAGTTGAAATTATTTTTTACTGGACCCAAAATGGAGTTATTTTTCCCAAGCTGTGCAGAGACATTCTCATGTTGAATGATGGTCTGCTTGTGCTTCTTCAGAACTGAGTCTTCCCATTGGCAGGGAAGGGTAAGTATTAGAAGAAATCTAGGAAATTTATTCTCGTGGTTTCTATAATATTTTCATTAACAGAACCCAAACAACAAGACAAAAACACACCAGAAACAAACCAACAAAAATCCAAACACTTCTGTTCCAAAAAGAGTTTGGTATCCAATTCCCATTACTGTCATCACCCAGAGGGAAAAGAACATCAGTATTTTATCTAAAATTAAACCAGATTACATAATTCTGGGATTATTTGAGGATACAGCTCCATTGAAACCCTATTGATGAACAGTGCTCTGAGACACTACTGATGAGTGGGTGAGGGAAACCACCTGCACTGAAAATGTGCCAACAGCAGCTCAGGAGATGGGAGAATGAGATCAGGCTCACCCTAATGGGAGCCCTGTCAGCAGGGAGACAAACTTACTGCCACTTTCATAAAACAGGAAGTATTTCAGTACCGTATTGTAATTTATCCTCACAAAGAGTTTCTTTGAAGAATACCAGAAAAAGGCTGGCTGAAAAGGAATAAATATGCAACTTTCCTGTATAGTACTGTCATGGTTTGATGCTGGCCAAATGCCAGGCACCCATGAAAGTCACTCATTTGCCCTCCCCTACCACAGCTGGGCAGAGGAGAGGAAAATTTAACTAAGGGTTCATGAGTGGAGATAAGGAGTGGAGAAAACACTCCAAGGGCAAAACAGGCTTGGCTTAGAGGTACAAAGTGAATTTATTACTAACAGAGTCAGAGGAGGATAATGAGAAGTACAATAAGCCCTTCAAAACCACTTTTCTTCCTCCAACCCCTCCCTCCTTCCCACCAACAGTGCAGGGGACAGGGTGTGGGGGTTTGGGTCAGTTCATCCCCCAGGGTTTTCTCCTGCTGCTCAGGGAGGGGAGTCCTTCCCCTGCTGCACCGTGGGGTCCCTCCCACGGGAGACAATTCTCCGTGAGCTTCTCCAGCCTGGCTCCGCTCGCATGAGCAGCACTCCTGCCAGAACTGCTGAAGGTGAGTCCCTCCAAACCTGTGTGCCCTGGGCCGCTCTGCCACAGGGTGCAGCGCTCCAAGGACAGGCTGCCCCAGCCTGGGAGCCGGGCCCCTCTCTGCCCTGGGCCTCCCACTGGTCACAGCCCCCTCCGGGCATGCACTGCTCCAGCCTGGGCACCTCCCCAGGGGCTGCGGGTGGATCTCTGCATCCCTGTGGATCCCCAGGGGCTGCGGGTGGATCTCTGCATCCCCCTGGATCCCCAGGGGCTGTGGGTGGATCTCTGCATCCCTGTGGATCCCCAGGGGCTGCAGGGGCACAGCTGTTTTACCAGGATCTCACCAAGGCTGCAGAGGAATCTCGGCTCTGGCCCCTGGAGCAGCTCCTGCCCTCCTCCACTGACCTTGGTGTCTCCGTGTTGTTTCCCTCACATCTTCTCACCTCTCCTTCTTCTCTGGCTAGGAATAAAACTGTGTGTGGCCACTTTGTTTTGATTCCCTTCTCAAATACATTGTCACAGAGGCATTACCAACCTCTCTCATTGGCCCAGCCCTGGCCAGCAGCCTGTCCATCTGCAGAGCCACCAAGGATCGCCTCTGCTGGACATGGTGGGAGCTTCCAGCAGCTTCCCACAGGAGCCACCTCTGTGGCAGCCCCCCACTACCAAAAACCAGGCCGTGCAAAACCAACACAAGTACTTACAAAAGTTATTCTCAAGCTAATACATTGCAGAAAGAACTAGAATAATTGCTCAATGCTTTCTTCAAACTGAAAGGTTCATTATTTTTTTTACATCACTAAATGCCAAAAACTTGACTAATTATGTATTATTTACTTGTCATATTTTTAAACGGCTTTTTGTAGGCTTCCTCTGAAAGATTATGCTGTACTACCTACCATTATCATCACCGCTAACACAGAGGTTAAATGTACTTTCCTCCAAATAGAAAGAGCAATAAAGGGCAGTGGAAAGGGCAGTACTTCTTTTTAACATGGTTTTGACTTCCTAGTATTGTTGAGTAACTTACCTTTTGTATTCTAAAAGCTGAACGAATTATCCTAACAGAAATAACATATTCAAATTCTACATTTATATTCCTTTGTCTTCATGTCAGTAATAATTACTAAATTAAGTGTCTTGCTTATTGAATAATTGTTTGGTGTGTTTTTCTTCAAGATATAAACATTCTGAATGTAACCTTTCAAAACACACTTCACACAACATGCTTTAATTCAGGCTTTACAATAAACTCTCAACGAATTCCAATCATGCTTTTAGAATTCTATAATTACTTCAGCACTGGTACTGTTACTTCATAGTGACAGTGTTGGATAGAGAACTAATTTCAATTTCCTAACTAATTTTAGTTGTCTGGTGGGGGAAATAAAACAAACAGAAAGAAATTAAGAAATTTGGAACAAAATTTTCAGATAACACTCAAATATTTTGGGAACTCTGTGTTTAGGAATGAAGGGATACGTTGGATACAACTCTAGCCAGACCTGACGCCATGCCATATGGAGGACTCCCTTCTCCTAAACTGCTACTGTACTTTTTCTGAACTAGAATCACAATTCAGCCTCTGGCTCCTTGCAGGTCACCGGAGAAGGCGCTGAACTCTACTGGCATTCTTCTTGCAGCAGTTCCTTTTAATCTCCTGTTAGCTCAACTGCACCCTTGCCTTGTCTTCCTGCATCATTTTGTGCACTTCTATTGGAAGTAAAATAGCAGCAGGCTCCGTCCCAAAAAAGTCAGTGCATGAGAATAGAACCAAAGGGCATCTGATTTCTTACTTCCCTGAGGAAATTGGCAGAAACCGTTCCCATATGCCTTGTAGTAAGAACATAAATTCCATATCAAGCAGACTTAATGTTAAATAAATCATTTAACAAGGCAATCAATTCCAGGACGTACACATTTTTGGGAAGGAACAGCAAGAAGTTCGACTGAGGAGGATTCTGCTTCCAAATGTATCACAAAGTGAATAAATAAAATGGTAGATTTTAAAATGACCAATTCCCAAGGTCTATGAAAACATCCTCTCTAAGAAGAAATTTGATAGGAAATGTCAGGTCTGCCAATGGTATGGAAAAATGGTAAACAAAATCATAGGGAAAAATGAAATTGAAATTATAAATTTATTTCAGTGAAGTATCTGAAAAGATATAGAAAATGCTATTGTAGTAATACTTGAAGAAATAAGAGGCATTAGATCTGACAGGATAAAAAGCACTTAGGAGAATGTAGAGGTCAAGAGAACAAACAGCCACTACAGGCTGTTTACACTGTCTCCTGGCACTTGGCTAATGCTTTCCCGTGACACAATATTCAGGCAGCATTGTATTCAAGAAGGGAGAAGATATTACCCAGCAAAGCCACTGAGAAAGATACTTATCACTTCACTAGGACTTGATTCAGGTCTTAACTTGCGTCAAATATGACAAGATTTCATCCATGTTTTTGCAGTACCTGAGAAAAGGCTTTGTGAAATCAGATATTGATAAACGCCAGTTTCTCATTCTCAGACCTCCGATTTATTATTGTGCACATCACTGACCCATAAAGAATTTTAAGACAGGTGACACTGCTTATCTACTTTTAAAACTTTTTTTACTTATTTAGCATAAGTACATCCTTTTAGTACACCTAAATGTACTTCTGGTGCACCTAATAATTCTGTGCCTTCAAAGACGTAAAAGAAAGAAAGATAAAAAGTAGTTGTACTTTTTTAACTTGCAGGGAGACATTCTGCCAGTGTGATTATTTACTCTTTACTTAGAATCACAATTTGCCCTGCTGGCTTTATGTGAGTGGCTTGCAGTAATGGAAAATCTATTTGCTTTTAGTAGAGCATAAGGTACTCAACCACCATAAAGCTTATTGTCAAACTACTGCTGGCTCTGCACAAAATGCTTTCTAATGTTCTTCATTTTACTATGTTAAATGAATTCTCTAGTGCAATTATTTTGCAGTGGATCATGGGGGTAATAAGCTAATTGTAACTTGTTTTAATTGCTTAAGTATGAAGTGTCAGTGATTTATAAGTAATGAAGAAGCTGGGATGAAGTCATAAAATACTAAACGCCCATAAGATCAAGTAGTGCACTTCTGCAACAAGGAAGACTTTATTTCCCAATGGCAAAAATGCTGTATGCTCAGGCTCTCAGCAGTAAGTTAAGGACAGGAGAAGGAGAGAATTGTGGCTCCTTTCTTCAGCACGGTTGCTTTTCAAGCAATGGCAAGTTCCCCTCAGTAAAATCGCTGGTACGGTGTTAGCACTACATGTCAGACACTGCACACAGAAAGGATGACATGAGCATTACTCTGCAGGATGAAAATATTTTTGCAAAGCTTTATGCAGTCAATGGACCTAAACCAGTGTTCAATCAGTTGCACGTGTTTTGAACTGGAATACAGTTGCTTTAACAAGTGCTTTATATTAGCATGATCAAGTAGAGTTTAGCTTTGCGTGATACAGAACAAAGTCTTATTATTTGTTCACACTGTTTATAATGAAGCTGTCATACAGTGTATGCTTTTCCTTCATCCAAAATATATAACTATGAAAATCAGATGGAAATGCATAATTCCCTACTGCATTGGTCCACAGAGATGGATGAGGGAAAAGCTGGTTTGTTTCTTGACTTAATATTTTAAACAAGGTTGTAAATTTCAAAGACTTGACATAAATAAATCTCTCTGTGTGAATTTACAAACTATATTTGAAAATATTAGAGGATTGATGTTCAATAACTCTACAAAACTGTGCAAATTACAGAAAGTAGAATAAAATTTTGCAACATCAGAACAAGTTGATAAAATATATCTTTAAACTTGCTTATCCCCAGTGCAAACTGTAAACATACAGAACACAGAACTTTGATTCTAGTCCATAAGCTCAAGGAACATGGGAAACTTTCATCCCATCTAATCTGAACTTCAAGACTTTAAGGCTTAATCATTTCCAGAAATCAAATTTCTGAAATATGATCAGAGTATTTTTTACTTAGACTATCTGAAAGAAGAACATGTGGATAAACTAATCTGAAATTTCTCCTGTGCTAAGAAGTGAGAATCTTCTGCTTCCTCTAACCCGAATTTCCTAAGGGTTAAGGAGGGCTTTTAGCCCTGCACTACATAGCAAGAAAAGGATCCAAATACCCAGACCCACCATCAATGAAAACCAAGTCCAGAAGAGGATGAGAATATATATGGTATAGACTTTAGGGAACATTACAGTTGGAGAGTGGGAATTTTGATTTTTTAGAATGAGTTCCACATTAGGGAAGTTATTAAATATTTCTCATCAAGAAAGAGACCTAATGATAATAGCTACAGAGGAAGAGAATGGTCATTGACATAGCTCCTCCTAGATCTTGGATCTATTCTTTTGATGTTTGTGTTTTAAATAAACGTCACATCCCAGAATTAAAGTTTTATCAAAAATAACAGATTTGTATTACAAGTTTCACTTGTAATCACTGTTTTTCAAGGAAATGAACATTAATAAAAGGTCCTCTCCTCATCTTCATGAACAGGACCCATATTCACTAATTTGAAACAAATATTGAAGCCTTTGAACTTTTGTGCTCCTCTCACTACTATATTTATTGTGGGCATACTGACAGACCAAAATTTGTGCCTCTCTGCACCATACCTGGCCTGAGCAATTTGCAATCTGGTGTTTGGGCAAGAGAGAAAAACAGCAGCAGAAAGCTAAAGGTAGGCAGGAAACTTCAACCTTTTTATACTTACAGAGTATACAGAAGCTAAAATTTTCCTGCCCATTTTAGTAACTCATTAAAAGTCCATATGTAGGTGTGGTATTTCATCATTATGCCAAACTTTCAGTATAAAGAAAATACACATTTGTTACTATTTCTTTACATACACACATACAAAGCCCCAAACCTTCTGCTGATGGGATCCAGAGCTGCACTCAGCAGGAACAAATGAAGCAGAGACATTATTTTTTATCCTTATGAAATAAGACTTTATAAACTTTGGTCAAGTAAAAATATAAATGGAAACTTGTTTGCTTCAATAAACAAGATCCTTTTTGCTTGTACAGGTCAGAAGATTTCTTCCCATGGCTTCTGTTCTGCTTCTGTTGAAAATGATGTTAGACTCTCACTGAGTCTGCAAACCCAACATGAAGTATTTTGTCAAAGTGCCCCCCTCTCTGGGTAAATAATGAACTTTAAGATCAAAATAGGCATAAAAAGCCATGTTTTTTTGGTTTGGGGGGGGATTTTTGGTTGAAAAGGATGCCTTTCACACTGCACAATTCCTAATTCTTTCAAAGGTATAACACTGCACGTGTCCAGGGCAACGTGAGCACGGCACGGTGTCTGAACGGCTGTTTACCTTCTGTTATAGTGCTGAAGAGGAAATTGAGCTATATATGTTTTTTACTGGCTTGGGATATCTATCTACTATCTGAAATTACTTCTATTTCCATATCCATTATGTGAATTGGATGTGGAAATTATAGTCTCAGGTTTCTTGTGGCATCTGCACACTAATGCTGATAGCATGTGGACTCAACACCCCTTGGAAATAATTGTATGAGATCACTCACACCATTACATTTGATGCATTAGGTCCATTACATACTCCCAGAGATCTCTGTCCTCAGTACTGTAAGCAATATCCTTGACAGCGCTGGTATCAAGGAGAGAACTTCACCTCTTATTTAATCATAATAAATGTGATATTTCAGGGTAAAAGCAGTTCCTGACAGAAATCAACTTCTTGGTCGCAACAGATTCGCTGATCTCAGCCTACACAGGACAGGCATCTTTTCTCTCTTTTGTAATAACAAACATCAAGAGGAAAAGACCCTTACTGATCATCTGGTAAAGATGTTTGGGCTTTCTTCAGCCAGCAGAAAATCATGCACCTACATTAGTCATGAAATAGTGCACAGAGATAACTGGCCAAGTTAGAAGTTCTGCTTTGAGGGGTGTAGTACCTAAACCCACCCTGGGCTGAAAATGAGCTGCAGCTTGCTGTGCTTCAGGCAGAGCAGATTGCCAAGACAGAGTGTAGTGGGAGTGTTGTACCTATCTCTCTGTACATAACTACTCAGATTCTGTAGGAAAATTCTAATAGTTGCTGGTAAAACATGGTAATCCCCTGCCTAGCCCTTTAATAGCAAGGCAGGGAAGTTTAAGTTATCCTTTTTGCAAAGGAGTTGCAAACAAACAAAACTTTTCACACAAAGTATAATTTACTTTCCCTGGATTTCCTTGTCCTTGCTTTTTTGGGGAAAGTAACACCACAAGCACTGCTTCAGGCTGCAGTGATTTAAATCAAACCCATACAATGAGTCTCTTTCGTGTGACTTTGGTGGCTTGTTTCAAGTGTTATAAGGATTTTTTTAACTTTGGAAAGGCAGAACAGTAGAACACAGAGTATATGTTCAGCTTCTCCCACAGATGAATTAGGATTTATCTGAAAATAATGGCTTCATTCATCAAGTCCAAAGATGAAAGCCACATGATAGAATAGGTATCAAAGTCAGTGTGGGACAGTTCTTCACAAAGCACTGTCAGTACCAGGAGGCAGGAAGAAGAATACTTGAGTGAAAGTGGATTTCAAAATTAGGAGTAGTTGAATTTGGACAAGTATCTGATAACTGACCATGGTTCAATGTAAAAAGATTGACTGTGTGAGTAGATAATATTTTCGAAAGGCAATCTATAATTTTCATATCTATAGCTTTTAAGTCCTGAAAGATGACTTGATTTCAATTTCCTTCTATGAAGATTTTCCCCACTGGAAAATTAAAGGATGTGCTACATTTGACTAAATGCTTTGCATTCTACAGACTGCAGTGCTAACTGTGTTGCTGTTTTCAAAGACTTTTAGTAACACAAATACCAGAATCTCCAGAGTTTAGGATGAAGCAGGAAAGAGGGAACAATTTGGTTTTGGATTCATTTCTCTGCTGTTCTGGTACAATTGCATGTCCCTCTGCGGAGTGTAAAACAGATGTGTGAGAATAGAGAGAAGTCCTCTAATTCCTCTAGTGCTTTGGTAACCAGCAGGATTCTGAGATGGAAATCGTTCTGAAGTATTTATGCCTTCATTTTGAATTTTTGAAATTCTGTGTATATCAGATCATCCTAAACGTGCATACAAAAAATTATGCAGATGCCCCATACAAACACATTCCCTTTTGCTCTCAAAATTATATAACATTAAGGGTAAACGTTGCCACTGTTTAGCACAGTGAGGTTGATTGAAATAATGAGAAAACTCAAGATTGCAAGGCTAGCAAACCCATTTTGTTAGACACGAACCACAATTCACAGACAAAAACCAACCAAACAAAACACTGTTGAACAAAACAAACAAAGACAAATCGTAATCCAGGATCAGCAGTCATAGTCAAACCAAGTCACCAAGATCAGAAAGGCTTCATGCAGCTTTTATTGAGCTACTCAAACTCAGGCCAAGAATATCTGTTGAGCTAACAGTGCTTAGCTTAACAGTGAGTCTTAACTGGAAGGATTTATGGATTGGGGGGGGGGAAAAAAGAAACAAGATAAAAAGAAACTGGTGTATAGAAATCATGTTTCTTTTCCAGAGTCACATTGCGTTTCAAATGCAAACACACAAAGGAGCAAAATGCAGTTTGCTTCAGAGTACAGGCTGAGAGGGAGTCTGCAAACTGAGACCACTGCCAAGATACTTTGCATATCGTTTGGGCTCAATTTCTTTTCCAAGCTTTATAGGGGAAAAGGGAAGCAATTTTCTCTAGAGGGATTTTTATTTAATATTATTTTTTGAGTCTCATGTTAAGAGGAAAACATCACAGATGCCATAAGAAATTATTGATGAAGCTGCATTATTTTCTCACCATATGTTATTAAGTGACAAAACATCAGTTGAATATGTCTTTTCAAGAAAGATTTTGAAAGACTCAAGAGCTTTGTCAAACTAGTATAATCCTCTTAGATGTGCCAACACTGAAATAAATTTTATTGCTTCTGGAATTAAGAAGTATAAAATTGAATGGAGGAAAAAAATCATTAAATGGTTTGATTTTGTGTGTTCTTTTTCCCATCAATCTCAAATGTTCATATTTAGAAAATTTTATCTCTCAAATTTTAAGTACCAGCCATCTGTATTATCCACAGTGTTTGTGGATAGATAGATATGAGCAGTGTTTATATGAACATCTTAGAAGACATGCATTTGCACTTTCAGCTGTTGGAAAATATTAGTTGAACACATTAAGCATGATAATATGAATTCAAAGTAGATGTCAGCTCTCATCATGTGCTGTCATCGAAAGAGGAGCCCAAAATTACAGTTTAATGAGAATAATGACTAGGTTAAATCTGTGCCAATGCCCACTTTCATAATCATTTCATCTGTTTTTGACATCCTCTTTCAAAAAGCAGACCTATGGTAGCTATATTTTATGCTAGATATTCTGACTTAAACCTGCATGATATTACTTGGACCTTTCAAGAATTTGGGGAGTTCATTCCACTTGTATTGTGGGTTAGGTGTTAATGTGGGCACAGACGAAAGAAAGAAAGAAAGGGATGGACAGAAAACTGCAAAAAATATAATGGGAAGTATTTTCTGTTATATTTCACAGAGGATATTAAATAAAAATTCAACTACTTTTTAGTGAGGGACTGCTACTAAAATGGAAAACAGCACAAACAATCCATTGCTGTCGAAATATTTAGGATTTTTTTTTTTTAATGTTAATTATAAATGAGCATTCCCTATGGATATCTCAGGAGATATGTCTCAGTCTATTTCCTATTGACAGGTGGTAGTGTAAACCAAATGTGGTATTATGAATTCAAATTGGATTTCAACTGCTCATCATTCATACTCTGGCTTTGGAACAGGCTGAAGCTATTATAGCCTAAAAGCCATAATGAAAATTAGTATCTTATGTGCCATTTTCTAGTTGCTTTTCTTATTTTTTAAGAGGACAGATTTATGGTTTCCATTTAATATTTATCATCTCAGAAATGTATTATTCTGGATTTTATACATGTGTTACTTTCAATTAGGTGAAGCAATAAATGCATACGCCACAGTACAAGAATAAAAATATAGAATTAAGGTGGGGGTAGTATTTAACATGGACAAGTGTCAAATCCAGAGGATTTGTTTTCAGTCATTAGACACAGAGATGTTGACATAATGTTATAGTAGGGGTTACTAGTCTCAAAATAGCTATAAGTCCCTAGGGGGGAAAAAAAAAATATATATATGTATATACTCTGAACACAGGCTAATTTTGTTAGTGCAATAAACACAAGACATATGCAAACAAACTCCACACTAAATAACTCCATTCCTATTTCTCAATTTAATTTCTATCTTCCTGACCTTCCAGTTTGTTCCTTGGTTTAGAATTGTGCAGTCTGTAACCACAATTTTATGCCAGAGAATATAGACAGCAACACAGAACCAGAGATGTCCCTGCTAACAATGCAGAAAGGGCATGGAAAAAAATCACTTGCCTGTAACAATGAAAGAGAGAAGCTACTGTCAGAAAGAGAGAAAATATCTCCACTAAACTTCTCTCTCATGTTCACTCTGGAACTTTTCCCCTTACCCTCTTGCTTATCTCGGTGCTTTCTGCTGCTGGCTAAGGCAGCAGTACAAAGCCTCACCATAACAATACAGCTGGGGAAGAGGCAGCTGCAAAATGTGCTGGGATGGCAGCCCTGGGAGGCAGGAATCAGTGCAGAGACGCGGAGCCCACAGGAGCCAGGGTTCACTGAGATCTGTTTCTCCTGAAGGAGCTAAAAATAGCAACGCTTGGGTATTCCAAGGATGTAAATCATCCAGGTGACTCTGGTGTGACTACTGCCATGCATCGAGTTCAGCTGATTGTTTATACGCACACACAAAGCTCCAACTAGGATTTTAAAGCCAGCCATGCCAGAATTTAGCTTTGCAATTCCCCAGAAAGTGTCTGTGCTACAGCCTCTGCTCAGTGCAAAGGACAGACAGATAGTGCTAATTAATACCAGCAGCTGTGATGATTTTACAGCCACAGAAGCAACAGTTTGTCACAATGAGCCTCCATCTCATATTAATTTTTAAACAGAAAACTCCCACTATGAAAGTATTCACCAATTTTTAATTACTTGACAAGGAATCCATAGTTAGCACTTCATAGGTCTGTACAGAATAACTTAATCTGACATTTGAAGTTCCTTTCACAAATATCTTCATTAGCCAAAGCAAGTGAAAACTATCTGTTTCAAAATTAACAATAATAATAATAGTGATAAAAATCTCCCTATGTACAATTCAGCTCAAAAGATCAGGGAGTTTTTCTTTACTGTTGTTAATAAAATACAATTATTCGTGACATTTGAAAAGATTAAGCATAAATGAAGGAAGAGAAAGGACTTCTCAGCCTTTCTGAAGATGGAAAGAGCTCATGTACCTTTGTAATAGCCCCCTAATTAAATTAATACATTCCTCATACATTCTGGTCTGACTCACTCAAAATATAACAAAGTAGATCACAATTAAAACATTATAAATCTAACTCAACTTTAGAGTGAATACTTTGGATTATGCCATCATGGTTAAAAGCTGGGCTGTCAGCAACGTGACAGATGATTCCATGGAAGCTCATTCAGCAGACACTTTACAATGCTCTCTTTGTTAAAAGCATCTGTATATTGATTTCCATATTTGTATTTTAAGGCAATCTCAAGCTTAGAAAACAAGATCTCAATGTTCAAATGAGGCATGGAATATCTGTCACTTGTCAGATCTGGACTGAAATCTGGAGACATTAACTGTCAGGAAATAAAATGTTTTACATCTGCAGTAATTAACCAGGCAATTATTACTCCATTTCTTTTCTGGGAAAAAGGGCAAAAAATTGGAGGAAAAATCATATTTGGCTTAGTTTTTATAAGTCTTCTCTCCTTCCTTTTAAACACCAGCATATTTGAAAACAGCATCGTTTTGAGATGCACATACCTCCTTTCCCATTAAATTTTACTATAATTCAAAACTCATTTTGCATTTTTCAGTATTAATTTAATTTCCATCAAAATTTCTACAAATAGGCCTTACGTTATCAAAGTCCATGACCAGGTCAACAGATGAAGGAGAGACGCATTAATTGTATTTATCTATTTTTGGTCAAAAGTGGTTCAGGTCACACTGACAGAACTAGAATCAATTTGTAAAGACCCTTTCTTGTTTATTCAAATGCAAAATAAGTAAAATCAGAATGACAGCAATAATTACTGTTATTTCTCTGGACCATCTATTTGCAGATAGGATGTGAAAATATATGGATAGAAACATTTTATTTTTGCCCATCCCAAGCTCACCCTTCATTTTAATGAAATACAACACTGGTTTTTGTCACAAGCCAGGTCATTTTTCCACAAAGTGGGTAGAAATCAGTAATTTGCAAACATGATAGTCGTGTGAAAATTTGAGAATTTTCTTTATGATTGATCCACCAAAGACAACAATTCTCCCAAACACAGGTAGCTGGGACTAGTTCCACTGTGGAAATTATCACATGCTTCCCCAAATTGCTACTGATGAAGAAAACTCTTTAATTTCTAAGAGATAAGTAACACAAGAGAAGAACATTGCCTGGAGTAACCTTAAATATCTATACCTTAAGATATCTACACCTTAATATATCTATACCTTAAGACAACAATATGTAAAGAGTGATCATCAAGGCTTATTGTAGCATAAGAAGAAATTCTACCCTGGTCTATCAGAAACAGTAAACCTGAGGGGGTTTTTGCCTTTTATATGTACATTTCTTTCTGCTCAACACCTTTCACTAGAATTAAAAGCCTTCAGTCCATAGGGTTTGTGAGAAAAAGGAAGTCCTTTTAAAATAGGAGATAAAAAATTATTGAGGAATTGATACCAGATTTATATTTGCACAAGACACAGAAAAATCTCTCTCCTGGGTGTGATGCCACCTATTGAGAACCTGTAGGACATAAGTGGTAATATTTGCTTTAATTATTTTCTTTTTTTTTTTTTTTTNTTTTTTTGCTTTTGTTTCAAATCACAGGAAAAATGAGAAAGTGTAATAACAGATTAACATTACATTATTACATTGTCAGCAGCATCCATTTCAGTGCTGCGGGTGCATTTCCCCAGTCTAACTTTGACTCTGCTTGGGCTGCAATAGAAGAATATATTTGCATATTATCACAACCCATCAGAGAATCAGTCCTCCCCTACCCTGCCAACACAGGGAAAAGAGAGGTTTCTCTTTTCTACTAAAATCAGTTAATTTATCCTATTTAAAGTACTATAGTTTTGAATTAGATGTAATTGAAAACCTGCAAAACAGGGTGAAACGGAGTTTTAGCTGAAAATGTAAATAATGAGAGATAAAGTGATGCATGTTACCAAATACCATCTATCTAGATTTCCACCAGTTAAACAAATGTCAGGGTATTGATCTGTTCATACAATAGCTCAGGAGGCCCCATCTTGAATTTCCTGTGCCTCTCAGGAAAGCCGGCAGCAGCTCTCGTGTCGCACTGATTTTTCAGCCTTCTGGTGTGCCTCACAGTTTTTATATATTTTCACAGTTCTTGGTTTTCTCACACGAGTGTTATAAATAGAAGCAATGTTTTTGTTAAGATGAAGTTAGTTTACATTCTTTCTCTTGGAGGGATGGACAGCTGCTGGACAGTTGTCTTACCAATGTGCTGGGAGAGGTGTCAGCCTTCTCCCCCAGTCCCTGGTCTGTGTAGAAATGCTATAAAAATGGAGTCAGATGCTGCAATAAACAGTTCATGCCTTTTCACCAGACAGTGTGTGTGTGTGATTGTGTGTCCGACAGTGCCATCTCTCGTGCCAGGGCTGCATCCTGTGTCTGCCAGAGGACCCTGCTGGTGGAGCCTGGGGGCTTTACACCGAGGCCTGGCTGCTGCAAAAAGACACAAGATCTGATGGATTTCTTTGACAAACTTCGCAGACTCATCTGCGTGCTGAGGTAGGACACACAGCACCCTGGGAAGAGCATCAGCCCTCAGCAGTCTGTTCCCAGAGCTCTTCCCCTCTCCCCATTGTACTCTCTGGTGTGATAAATGCGCAGGAGGGCTTCACTGCTTTAGGAACCTCTTGGCCTTTGTCCAGTTCAGCACAGAAACTTGGCCACACTGCCTGAGGCACTAAACTGTTTTTATGTCCTATATTGATAGCTACAGGAGATTTAATAAAAGGAGCTAAATGCTGAGAGTGGGCTTGTGACAAGGACAAGGCAAAGCCCAAGGTGGAAGGAGCTCCCCAGGCCATCCCCAGACAGGGCGACCAGCGGAGAGGGCAGCTTCTCCCTGCGGGGAGCTTCATCCCTCACACCCAGGGCATATTGCTTCACCAAACCTCGCTGCATGACTGTGGAGCTCAAAACCCATTCTTTAAGGACTTCTGTGAATCAGCTACTAATTATTTAGTTGGGGGAGCCTAGATTAAAAAGTATATATCAAGTATACCTGGGACTCAAACTACTCTATCCAGTGCTGTTTCACTTCAAAGGAGCCAAATCTGAAACATTAGCAGCATCTTATTTTGAATATCTGCTCAGCCTTTTTTATGAGATGTATTTTACTATCTGAGGCAGGCACCACTTGATTTGTGAAGAGAATTTAGAAGCACAGGAGATATGCTAATTTCCCAGCTTATTATCCTGCCTGACTTCCCCGTTATTTTTTCCTTTTCTTCCCGTCATGAACTGAGAAGGTCCCAGATGGAATTTCTAAATGAAAGCATTTGTGTCCACTGCTCCCTCCAGAAAAAATGTTAAGGGAGAAAGTCGGTGGGAGTACAAAGATTGGGTGAGGAGTTAAAGGGAGGACAAAAGGTATCAGTGGGAATATAGATGAAAACAGGCAGGAACTGAGAAGAACAAAGACTGAGCATGAAAGAATAAATATTAACTGCCCTCCTATACATATATGCCCTTTCCACAGAATATGGAGCTCCTCAAACTACTTTTCCCCCACTTCCTACTGAAAGAGTCAAACCCAGTTTCCAGCTTTTATTAAAAAGTAGATAAATAGCTCTTTCAACAATTAATCTGAACCTTTTTCAGTTGTCTTTGCTTACAATAAATTCATTTCTCATAGAAAAATATATTTGGCTTCTTTGCACCCTATTCACTTTTAAATGCAAACTAGAGAGGTGTTGGGAGGAGAGAGGGGTTTGCTGGCAGTGTGAGTTCTTCCAGCTGTCCTTAGCAGTGCTGAGCCCAGCCCAGAACTGAGCCCAGCCCAGAGCCCAGAACCCAGGGCCTAGCCCAGAGCCCAGAACCCAGAGCCCAGCCCAGAGCTGAGCCCAGAACCCAAAGCCCAGAGCCCAGAACACAAAGCCCAGAGCCCAGCCCAGAGCCCAGAACCCAGAGCCCAGCCCAGAGCTGAGCCCAGAACCCAAAGCCCAGAACCCAGAGCCCAGAACCCAGAGCCCAGCCCAGAGCCCAGAGCTGAGTGTTGAGCCCAGAACCCAGCTCCAAGCCCAACCCAGCCCAGAGCCCAGAGCCCAGCCCAGAGCCCAACTCCCCAGCCACAGGCCCAGCAAGGCACAGCCGGCTCACAGCAGCTCTGCTCTTGCCCTTCTGCCTCCTTGAGGTTTATTGCTGAAAACTTCTGCTTATAAACAACATCACCACCATAATTTTATTACAAACACTTAGTGCAGGCAAAGAGCATTAGGGCAGTATTTTGCTTTTAGCTCTCTTGTTACTCGTAATGACCATAACAGGCAATAAAATATGTTATTAATGTTGAGTGTGGTTTAATCAACACCAGACCACAGCAAAGCGCTGAATTGCTGATCCAGTGACCTCCCTGTGCTGGGTTGAGGTCCTGCTTGCTGGTGATTTCCAGCTGCATCTTCCCTGGCCTGTATTAAAGTAGAGTGAGCTGACTACTTTCAGAATGATAACACTAATTGGGAGACTATTCCGTAGCTCCAAGGGAAAGGTAATAAAATGGATTCTAAAAGAATCTTTTGCTGGGGAGGAAGTGGTAGGGCTTTATATAATAAACTTGCATGGCACCGTGGAAGAATTCTGCCTTTCCCTGTCACCTCTTACCCAAACCCCAGCGAATGAAGCCAATGGCTCTGTTCCATAAGGTAGTGGGGGCACAAATGGGATGAATCGTCCAGAGCTCAATGAAATCACCTACAGAGCTGGAGGAGACAATGGGGGACACCCAGACAGATTTTAGAGCCACTACTATATTACTTTTCTTCTTCCTGATAGTTGCAGGGAACACATAATTACACGTAGTGATTTGCATTAGAGAGCAAATGTGTGTTTCTTTCGTTATTCAATCACAGGTTAGATTAACTTTGTGTATGAAGACATACATAAAAATGTAATCATTTCATTGTCAGGAGCCTAAAGCTAACGTTAATTGCAGTTTGAAACTTCGATTATTAATGCATCTTTACCTATTGAAGTGTGAAATAAGCAATAGTAGTTGGAATGTACTAATTAAATTAGCTTTTGAGATTAGAATTCATAAATAGGATACTGTGCTGTATTTACAGTTAAAATTGTAACACAGCATGCAAGAGGTGGAGGGTTCTGTATTCTAAACAACAATACACCTTAACACTCATTCAAAGAAGGAAAAATAATGGCCTTTTCCCATAAACCTATTGCTAATTTACAAATATTCAAGCTTTATGTCCTGTGGAAGCAGATGCTATAGCTATACTATTCAATCAACTATTACAAAAATCAGATTTGCCTTTTTCATAAATCTTGCATAATACAGACACCCTTGCCTCTTATGAAAGCAAATGGATTCTATTGCTAGAACTAAGAAAATATTCAATACAGGTATTCAAGAACAATAATTCAAAAAACTAATAAAATTCTGTTAGCTAGTAACTTTTTTTCTGGTCCATTTTCTAAGTTTGTTCATTTCACTTTGTTGAGTTGGAAAGTCAACAGTACAAAAGTGTATCACCTAATAGGTTAATATCATAAATACTTGAAGGAGAAAATGCATGTACAAATTACAGGGAAGCAGTAATGTTTTACCTGTATTGTAATTGTTTAAGGACAGAGGAAAATTAAATTTAATTAAACAAATAAAGCTTTAAAGAACAACAGAATTCAACTTCAGTATGTGATATCCCTTTCAATTCCCTTCAAAATTCCAATTCACTTGTGCCAGTTATTGCAGTTCTGAAAACTGCAATAACCAGAACAAAATTCCCCAGATGTCTTTCTTTCCTCATAAATTCTTTTTCCCTTGGTACTAAAAAATTTACTGAGTGGTAACTTGCCTTTCAGTATTTATTCTAGATTATTACTTTTTAAAATTAGTCTTTAATCAATTTTCCTTTCCCAGTATCCCTATCTTCCTTCAGCCAACTTTCCTTTCAGTACAAGACACCTGGGAAAGGCAGTGGAATTTCTAAAATGGGGCACATACACAGTTTTAGCAATTACTGGAAGGTCTTCCTGATCCTGCCATATAAACTAAGAAACCAGCCATCACACTGTACACATGATGAGGTTTTGGACGTGCTTTGAACAGATGATCGCTTCGGAAAATGCACTTGATAATGGGATCATAATTTTGGTCACCTCTCGTATTATCTTTTATGTGTTTGATACAACTGAAATTGCCAAATCATTATTAATTCAAATGAAATGAATTTTCGACAGGAAATAAATTGTAAAAATTTCATTCCAAAGAGAGATTTGAGCAGTTTATTAATATTTTTTTTTCTTCCTAAAGGACACTTGGCCTTTTTAACTGGTTATCATTGACAGCATGAACTCTGCACCTCAGTAGCCCCTGAACAGCAGACAAAGCATTGTTTGCTTAATTGACTTATCTGCCATCAAAAACAGCGTCTTTTTTTGGACATCAGTCCATGCATGAGTCCATACATGATTAAGTCACAAGTAGTTTTGAAACTTAGAAATCTTCACCATGCACATTTTAAGTTGTGAGGTTTTTTTTTAAAACAAACATGAAGTTCAAGTTACTCATTATTACAGACAGTTTTAATTGCAGGTACTGACTTAGACTGAGAGACAAAGTCTGAACAAAGTGATCTAATAAATTAGATTTGAACAAGACTATGAAATGACAACCTGAAATTAGCAACATAAAAGCAAATTGTTCTCCAAATTTTCAAGTAGATCATGAGCTTAAACTTAAACAAAGAATATATCTTTTTAGTGCCTCTTAGAAAACTCACTCCTTTGAATGCGACACCAAAAAACTTATTATTCATAAGGTATCAAAAAGTGGGGATGAATGAGCAATAAGGAAGTAGCAGTTCAGAGGAGGATTTTCAACAGCTTTCTGAAGGCAAGAGTACACTAGAGAGAAATCTTTAGAGAGTGAAAAGTGTGGAAATAATTCAAATCCTGCAGAAGACAAAACTTAATCCAACACAACATTAGTGACATGCACAGATGACATCTTATCTCCAAAAAATCCTCACACAAAATTAATCAGTCAAAACAATTTAAATGCTTTTGCCTTGGATTTATCACTATTGGGGTTTTGTTTCCCTGTATTGCTGATCCCCAGTTTCAGTGGATGACAGGAGAGAGACAGAATCCCAAGCGGAGCTGTGGTGACAGACAGTGGTTTAGAAGGAATCAATGATACACTAGATTAGTGGACAAACTGATTAATTAGTTTCTTTGTCAGTGTGCAGGGGATGTTAGGGGAAAACTGCTGTTTGAGTGTCTGGGGGGATCCAGGGCAGAGCTGGGAACTAGCAGGCCTGGCAGAGATCGCTCACTTTGCCCTTCTACGTACTCCTGTCCTATTTCATCCCAAACAGCCAAAATTCAGGATGCCAAGCCTGTTGGGTAAATACAATTCTCAAACAATAATGACTTGACACCAGCAACCTTCTTTTAAAAAAATATTCCAAGTCCTGTAAAACCATTCAGGAAACAGATTATTCTTCCTTTCCTCAGAGATTTAAGTCCCCTGATTTCTTTCCTTGGGGCCATAATGCCAGTGCTTTGACATGTCCTTACTGCCTTCCCTGTGTCCTTCATGTAAGAAACATCTCCTGAAATAACAAAGCATCGGTGCTCATATAACTCACCTTCCTGAGCAACCCTGGGCAGAATCTAAATTTTGGACAACACCTCCAAAGCTTTTAATAGTGCCTTGCATCTTGGCCAGACAGAGAAGCATAATCCCCCACCCCAGCTCCCTTCCTCTTCCTCTTAGAATATTCCAGTTATGGAACTTCATCAAGAAATTATCAAATTTTATCACAGATTTTTTTTTGGACCCAAAAGGACCATCTTAATGAAAGAGAAAAAAAATATGCCTTTATGAGAACTCATATGTTTCAATAACAGACAATTCCCACAAAAAAAATCCTATAACCTTTTAAAGAATTAAATAAATACTTTTCATTGCTCTCCTATAGCAATCCAGCTCAGGTTAAACATCTCTTGACCTGAAGATGTTAACTTTTCTTAGTCTTTGAACTAACTTTAAAAATTATTTCTTTTCTGCCTCGCAGACCAGCATTGTGGCTCTAAGCCTGAGTGAGCACAAAAGCCTAGTCAGTGATTTCTGTGTACAATGATTTCAAGTTCTTCAGTCTTGAACACAAAGCTCTTAAGATATGTCCCTAGGTTTTGGGAACACGATCATTTAGGTTAGATCTTTAAAACTTTGCCATACCCGAGCTGCATTTAAACCTCATTTCTTCCATGCCTGCTTCTCAACCAAACCCTTCTTTTCCTCTTAACTCCCAACTAAATGTCTCTTCAAGCCACAATCAATTTTTCAATCCTTCTCATCTCTGCTGCCTGCTCAGAGCAAGTCTTTTTATCCGCTACTATCTCATTTGCCAAGTTTCATTCCTTTTGCCAAGGTCTTTGCTAAGTCTGGCAGTTCCCTCCTCTGAGCCAACCTTGCTCACTGAGTAAAGCTACTATGGAAGTAACATGGAAGTATTTTCCCTGTTTTTACCAAGTTCTAGTTTCAAAGGCAGTCTATATCCGTGAGAGTAAAGTCAGCCTTTAAAACACTTTTCTGGGGGGAATTTGGTATTCAAAAGCACTGCTGAGTATCCCGTGGGGCCACGCTTAAGTAGCAGGAAATTGTGTGTTGCATAGAACTCCCAATTTGGAAAAACAGTTTCAGATCAAGTGAAATAAGATAAATAGAACACTACTACCAAAGATCCTTAAAACCCTACACAGAAATGTATATGGTGTTTCTGTATTTGTTTGAAGGCTTGGATGCATAATGCAACTCTCAGAGGACTGCAAAGGTTTCAGTAGATTTTCAGTTGAGCAAGTTTATGGGTTATGCGCTTATGCTCTGCCTGATGCAGGTCAGAGCCACTCACTCACTTCTTGGAATGTTGAAGGGATTCATTAAATTTTGGAAAAAGAAAGAAACATTCTACATCCAGATTTTACTGACAGTTCTTGTGATTTTGCTGCATATTTTATCTCTATTCGTTGACGAATAACTCAGTCACAACTCAAAGCCATTGCAATTCTAACAGCCTGCTGTTAAATGTAGCAACAACATATCTCAGGAAGACATAGGACTGGCTGAAGTCATGACCAATTTTGAAAAATGACAATTAAGATAGAAATAAGTTAGAAACAGTAATGGATGAATAGAAAAATCAATGAGGGCCACTCCATTTTGGGGAGAATTTTAACAGATAGAGGTGAACTGAATCTTATATAAACTAGCCTGTCATGGAAGTGAAAAGCATTATTGAGCTCCAATGTCTTCACCAAGCCTAGTCTGAGTCCACCCATTGGTATTTTCAGGAGATGCTGGATAGATTCTCTCAGCAGCTCCTGTGTTGTCTGAATGCCAAAACCCCCATGGCCAGTGAGTGGTGAACTTTCGTAAGGGTCAGATTGCAGAGGTGCAGAGACAGAAATAATGTAAGAATAAAGCTTTGGGTTTAGGTGGGGTTTTTCCCCTTCCATGCGTTCTCCTGGGCACACAACATGACTTAACAATCACAGAACTGTTGAGTGCACAAAGGTTCTCTGTGTGTGAAGGAAGAAAATTAGGAAAGACAAAACTTGTTTTATACCTGTGTTTTCTGAAAATGCAACAATGTGCATTAAAAGCACCACTAAACCTAATGAATAGATATATTTCTATTAATAGCCATTACACAAAACCACAGACCTGAATTATTTCCTTTTTTTTCACTACTGGATACAAAACACATGGGGAGTAAAAATGAAAAATTTTAGAAATAATTGATGTTCCATAATATACTCTAAGTATGAACAAGAAAAGTGAGTTATGTTTCCTTAAGTTAAACTCACTCACATGACAGCATGCCTGGTAGGAAAGAGCTCTTCAGTTTAGAAAACAAAGCAGAAATCCTAAGTTCAGGTTCCAGGTGGAAGAGGGAGCCAGGTGTCACTTAGAAATAATCAGAATACACAGAGTGTCTTAATCAGAAAAACAACCAGCACAACCCAAATAAGCAGAAAAGTAACCAGTGCAGCAAAGCAGCTCCTGTAGTTCTGCTTCTTACCTCAGTGATGTTCCTCCTCCTTCACCCCTGTAAACATGAACACCTTGATGACAATGGCTCATTAAGGTCTAAAATACCTCTGCTTCAGAGGTGGGTTTTAACACAAAATAAGACAGATATAATATACAGTTATATAAGGCTAGATACAATATACAGTTTTGTCATTAGCTTCTTCAACAACCAGCACCAGAATGTGCCAAGATTTTAATTATTTGAGGTTTTGTTTGTAAATTCTTACCATCAACTAAGCGCCTAACATTTGTGAGTCCTACTAAATACTTGCCTTCCGGGATAACTTCTTTACAAAACTTCTGCTTCTTTTTTAACTCCTACCTGAATGCTTTAGCTCAGAATTGGTCCTATTGGAAACAATATCTTCAAGAAAGAAAGCTAATTGCTAGGGCTCAAAAATGCAGTGATGATTTAAAAAAAAAATCACATTAAAGGTATTAAGTATGGCCATCAGTTAGCATCAGGTGACTTCAGAATATATTTTCTTTTTAATTTCAGCATAAATTCCAAGTATTACTTTGATCATGATTTAGCCTTCTACAGTTACATACACCACCATCTTGGTAACAGCAAGAAATGATAAATGGGTGTAAAACACGTATTAAAAACTTGAATTACATCCAAATTGCCCAGCCTTCTCTCAAAACCACTGCGAATCAGTAGAAGTGATAAAACCTTAAGTGAGTACCATCAATTAAACACATTTCTAATGAAATAAGCTATATAACAATGTCATTAGAGCAGTGCAAACCTTGTAGGATGAAGCCTCAAATGAGAAAAAGGGGCTGGGAGAGATTTCTAACAAGATGTAGATAAAACTTGCTCACTTTTGCCTGAAATGGGGACTTACAATCCCATTTTACTTTATGGTACAAGTCTTCTAAGTTCTCCACCTTCTTTCTTCATGCCCCTAAAATTTGTGAAACACCTGTAAATGAGAGTGCGCCTACAGCAAACTGAATTCAACACACTTCTGACTATAAAAGAGAAAATCTTCAAGGAAAATCCTCAAGGAAAGTGATAATTTAGCATTTTCTTTGAGTTCTGTGTTCTGCTGGTTCTATAAGAGAACAACTCCAAAGAAGGGATGCAGCTGTTTGAATATTAGGTGAAATAGTGAATAGATTTTATTCCACTTGTAAACCACACTGGATCACTGAACGGAAATAAAAACAAAAAGTGGAAATCATCTCAGAGTACTGATGTGGCCTCAGAAGATTTCCTTCCCCATATTTGTTGCTTTGGGTTATGTCAGTTTGTTTTATAGCTGCAGTAATTTTAAATGCATTTTTCTCTCTTGTGAGATGCACTCTTTCAACTTTCCTTGAGGAAGCTTGAGGCACTGATTTATGGTCAGATATGTGTGAATATATCTGACCATAAAACACCTCGTACTTCAGTATTTACTGCTAGAAGGCAGACAATATTCCAGATTCAATGTCTGAGTTATGTCAGCCCTCTCTCTTGCTGTATGCAGGTACCATAATATCCTGTTAAAAATAAAACTGCATCTGGTTTATTAAATTATTTCTAAAGGTTTTGCAAATGTAGGATTTCAACCTCCATTATACTAACAGGGAGACCCACAATATTCCAGTTTTACTTAAAAAGGAATTTTAAGTTTGGGATTTTCAACCCATCTGTTGTTAAAATATGGATGCTGATAATGGCAGTAAGGAGTCAGAAATGTGAAGCTTCATCCGAGCTCAGACTGGGGGGGTTCTGTGGCAATTGTGCTGCATTTGCTACATGGTTGTGTGGTGGGACTGCCATTCTTGGTCAGTGGGAGGGTAGAAGTAAATTATTTTCTTTGAATTCTATTTTTTATTTAATGTAGTAACATTTGAATTGCTAAGAAATACAGGCTCATTCATGCAATGTGACTAGAAAGAATGAGAAATTGCTCTGACTTTTTAATTATGTACTCAGATTTCAAATACTTAACCCTAGATATGTTGTGTGATCTAGATTTGTGACTTCTGTGAGAAAAATAGTAAGCAAATAATGCAGCATGAGAACTTGAATCTTATGAAAAATATTAAATATATGAAGAAAACATTTTCTATTAATAAGATCTCAAGAATGTTTTTAATAGCAGCTGTATAAAAACTCACAGGCAATAAATGAGACTTTCATAGAATCAAGGAAAGAGCACCAGACTCATAAGATCTCTGAAGGATCAGTCCCTACCCTTCCTATCATAAGACTATAAACCAAAGACTTGTGACTGCAATGCCTAAAACAGAGGTAAACTCTCCAGCACACCAAATTCAATGTCTCTAATAATCTGGAAGTTTTCAGTGCTGCTATATCCTTTTACAAATCATAACTGAACTCGTATCTGATAGAAAGTGCCCACAAAGCACCATTTTCCTACTGCAGATCTGCTTCCCAGACCAGCTGTCGTTCCTGGTTTTATTATCAGTGCGTGGTCAGTCAGGTGCTCACAGCCATAGATGCCAGCGATCCAAAGTGCTGCTCTAACAGCAAGCAGACAGAAAATTTCCTCAGTGTCCACAGGCAGCTCAAAAACTGTCACATGCCTTCAGCAGCATGACTGGGAGATCCTTGGGGTCAGCTTTAGGGCTTCTTGCATGGAGGCAGGCTTGTCCTGGAGGAATCAGTCTACCGAACATTCAGAATATTGCCCTTTCCTTCGTTCTTCTCCTAATTGAGGAACTTTATTAAAAAGAAGGAAATGTGAAGCACAAAAGATCCAAAAGTTATTGGGGGATATTATACAGATAACCTAAGGCATGTCTTGTGTGTGAACTTAAGGCCAAATCTGGTGACCCATACAGTTAAGAACCCGGTCCCTGATTCCTCACAAGCTTACAGGTATTATCTGTGACAAGAACAAAGCTGGAATGAGACTGCATGCCTCATGTGGAATAAATAGTGCCTGAATTCCGGCCACTTGACTGCTCTGCATTTAACTGCCCTGCTAGCTGCATGTGCTGAGACATAACTATTTATGATCCAAATACTTCTCCTAAAGTACAGTCAGGAAGAACTAATTTCGGCACCAATGTAGCTAGTTAATGTTAAGGGATGAGTCAAAAGCATTTAAAAAAACAAAAAATCCCCACACACACAACAAAAAAAAAAAAAAAAACCAAACCAAGCAACAACAAGAAAATCTTTAGGAAATAAAATTAAATTAAATTTAAATATTTAGCTACTGAAATCACTGAGACAGTAATGCAATAATTTGAACAGCTATGATGAGCTGTCATTTCTCTGCTTCCCTCATGACAGGTATGTCCCAGCACTATCTACACACTTGCACAACAAATTCCAAATTCCTGAACCTACTGAGGACATCAGGTGTGCAAACAACAGAAGGACAGGCACACTTCTTGTTCCTGTCTATTTGGTTAAATAACTGACCTATATAGCAGAGAAGACAGGCCAGAATTCCACAGCACAGTGTGGGGAGCATGGAAAGGGGGTCAAACTTGATATAGTCCAACCTGACCAGAAGAAGGGTTTTGTGTTTGCAGGTAGAGACCTCTGTAAATCTGCAGTACCACTGACAGGACTGAATATGAAATTACTTTTCATTAGCAAATGCCTGCCTTGCCACCCCATGGATGTTTGGCTTAGAGCTTCTGAAGTTAAGATTTGACCCACAGAAAGTTGGCACAGTTTGGCCAGACTTGCTATCATAAGGATTTCTTGTCTGAAGAGCAGTTCCCGCAATACACCTTGTTTAGTACACAATACATTTTATTCCTTTTTTTTATGTTACAGCTAACAAGGTTCAGGATTCGCTGAATCTGAGCTTCTATGTGTAAAAGCACCTCGTAATTCAGAACCTTTTCATATATAAAACATATTGTCTCAAATGTAGACATCAGGCTGACATTTTAGGCAATTGCCTGCTTTGTTTAGCCTCTAATCCATTAATGGAAAAACTCCTTAATTTTTTGAATTGTACCTTCCTCATTGAAAATGCTAGAGTGATTTTCTAACCGAGAAGCTGATAGACTCTTATAGAATACTTGATTGAGGCATGTTCCTAATTTATACAACTCCTCCATTATGTAAACGAGAGCAGTATAAGTGGAACAGTTTGCATCACTTAATGCAAGAAACCATTATGGAAGCCAGTGCCTGGCTGACAGAGAAAGCTTCATTAACAAGGCCTGGGTAGCAGCAATAATAAACAGGCTTTTCTGAATTGTTCATTACCTTTTAAAGAAATCTTCAAGAAAAAAGTTACCCCTTATATTTCAGATTGAAGAAAATACCAAGGGAGCCTTTTCAGCTCATTTGAAGTCTGAAGGCTATTGTACACATTTTTTAAACCTGATCAAAATTCAGTCTGCTGTTTGTTACTAAATTATGTATCTCTGAAGCATAAATGTGTTAGCTTTAGAAAGTTACAAATTAGTGTATTTCCATACAGCTTGGGAAAATATAATTTTAACCGCTTTGTTTTGGGTAGGAAAAATATTGCTTGCATTATAAACACAGGGGAGCTGTCAGTAAACATGGCCAGACAGTTTTTTTGGCAGCAAGAGTCTCAGGGCCTTACAGGAAAATTACCTAGAATCATTAACAGTATTTCATATAATGGCTGGTTTTACCAAATTTTTAATAGAAATACACATTTTATCATTGAATTGTCTATATGAAGACATTTTACTTTAAGGTCCATTTTTTTATTCTAAAAGAAACTACTTTGACCCAGACTATTTGCTTCCTCTATGTCTACTTGAATCTATAAACTCTGAGCATTTGTAACTGAATATTTTCCTACTCGTTTATCTTATAGTGACAATCTGGTTACACTGCCTAAACTCTTCAAGCAGAACTGATGACTTCTGAAAGTGCCATCAATAAAAGAAATAAGGGCCAACTGTTACTGTAATCAGAAAAGGTTGCCATGGATTTCAGTGGCTTTAGGATCAGGACTTATGGCAGGAGGTAAGAAGCAAACTAATTAAAGTAGATGACATCTATGGAAAAAAAAAGAAATAATAAAAGAGAGACAGATTAAGAGACCAAAGGGAAAAGGAAGGAATTCAAAGAGTTAAATCAGGAGAAGCTGAATAAAAGTCAGAGGAAGAAAACTAGATAACCGCATTGTTAAAAAAATAACATCTGCAAAATGAAAGAAAACTAACAGAAAGAAGTATGAATAAAAAGACAATTCCCCTCCTCAAGCATATATTTTATCAGACTAAACAGCAGAAACCCAGGGCATATCATAGTAGTTTTAATTTCTAGTCTTCAAAGCTGTGAAAGGAAACAATGACTTAAAACTGGAGTAACAAAAGGAAAATTTGAGATTAGAGCCCAGCTTTTCTGTTGCCACTGTTTATTTGCACTAATGACTACAGTATTAGAATCTGTCCCATTTTTGACACCCACAGTATGACTTTCCTCACAAGTGTGTGTCAGCCATTGTTCTAGAAATGTTTTCCCCTTTTTTGTCTCCAGGATATGAAGGAATAATGTGATTTTTGCAATTAGTAGCTGTGTAGAGAGGATTACTGGTGATGATGATGATCAGAACTCATAGTTTTAACAATAACTCTACTGAGCTAGCAAACAAAGGACTTGCTTGAACAAAATCTGGAAATCTGAAGGATGAGTAAAAGCTACAAATTTCTTTGTATTTATCCTTTTCTGTCCATGGAAGATAAGTAAGCTAGTAAGTATGATGGCTGATTTTTATTTCTGACATGACAATTGCAGCTCTATTCAAAAACATTTGAACGGCAACAACAAAATCAATGACAAGGATATTTTTGTTCCTTTTTAAGAACTCTTTTTGTGTCACAACTTCAGCTTCTTTGAAACCATTTTCTAGTGAAAACTATTTAAAACTGCAATCTGTCTTTGCAGACTCATCTTGCTAGCAAGATAGGCAGTGACCTCGCATCTTCTTTTCTGATAGAATTTTATTTAATTTGCAAAAGTGAAACTGGTAAAGCTTTGACTCACACTTATCTTGCCTATTTTTTAAGTAATTCAATGCTTTTAAGCAATTTTTAGCTTTCACTTGGTAGTTGCAAAGAAATGCTTAAGTGTAGCATTTGAAATATTTTTTTTTTTTGTCACAAATGGCAGCAATGCCATGTCACATTTTCTTGCTGGTCCAAAGTCTACAGCAGTTAGGAGGAAGGCTGCAGTTCACATGGGTTCTATCTCCATGGTAACTTGTTTACAGGGACTGAAATACATGCTGAAAATTCAAGGTTAGCTTTCCCTTTGTTCTTGTTTTGATGTTTTTGGCAATATGAATAATGTGGGCATAATCCTAAATTCAAACAGTTTCATGGCAGACTGAATCAAAACAAAACTCTAAACAAAATGTGCCTTCATCACCCCTATTAGAAAAAGACAATTCAAAAGGGTGCTTAATCAGACCCATCAGGTTGCCTCTTCCCTTCAGTCTCCAGAACAACCAGACTTATTGTGCAAGGAAGGAGACTGTCTAAAGATTTATATTTTTATACTGTCTAAAGATTTATACTTCTCTGGCATGATAACTCAGGGTACATGAGTGTCTGTGTTGCACGTATGCCGTAACCTAAAGAATTCCCTTTGTCTGAAATCATTGCAGAAGTAAAAATGAACAGGCACCTTTTCCAAACTTAAGCTGAATCACATCATGGGAGTCTTTTGTGTTCAAAAAACTCAAACTGATAGCAACACACCACGGTTTTGTAACTTCTTATGAGAAAACTCACATGAAAGTTTCAGGCAGTTTCTTCATCCCTCACTAAGTGAAAACAATGATTGGAAGTGCCCCCCTTGCAAAAACCTTCAAGGGCTGAGGTGACCTTGCTATCTCATGTGATTAGTTTAGGTCTGACTAGAAATCCTCAGCATTCATGCAATGAAATATTGGAAAGCAGCATCCTTAAAAAAGAGTTTGAACCTTACAATCTTTTTTTTTTTTTACAGCTTAAATATAAAGAAGATAAATTATGTTGTGAGTGATGCACCCCCTAGTTTGGCCTTACCCTGTTTGCAGCAAATAGCTTTGATTTTTACTCAGCTGATAATATGTTTGCTTACTGTATATTGTCCCAAACAGAACTTTACAAAATCAGCTGAAAATTATATCATAACTTTGATGGCACAGAATGCAACACATCGTATTATGATAAAAGATTTGGGAGACTTTTGCCAAAGATCCTTTGCAGTACCTTTTTTTTTTTAACTCACCTTACTTCTCCTTCCTATTCATTAAAACTGGAAATTCCTATCACTCCCTTTCTGTTAGAAGAGAAATGCTATAAAAATGGCTAGATAAAATTCACCTTTTGAGCAAGGCAGTTATTTTATAGCTGCTCCATCTGATATACAGTGCCTGCTCTTGATGTACTCATTAGACAAACAGTTAAAAGTTGTCAAGCTGCTGGATAGATCAAATTCTGCAGGATTTGGAACTGAAGCTACTGAAACAAGGAACGGCATTAAGAATTCAGCCACTACATTAGGATCTCTATCTGAAACAGAATATTCTGTGTGTTCACAGCTACACATGCAGAGCTCAACTCTGGCTGTGAAAAGAAAGGGAAGAAGATATTCCTTTAGTTCCAGGTCTGAGAAAAGCAAAAAGCCTTTAGAGCCATTACTGTCCAGTTCTAACCTAGACCAGGAAAAGCTGTGTTAGTACCATGAATGTTTTTAGCATTACTAATAATGCTTACATCACTTTTCTAAGCATTTGGGAGAGTATGGAAATATCTGTATTATGTGTCTTGATAGTACAAAATAAATACTAATTATAAGAAATCAATGTAAGTTTGAAAAAAAAAGTGTATTTGTTCTGAAAATAGTTTTTAATAAAGCTTTCTAACCACTACTTTACCTAACCGTATCGTAATTGTACTACATTAGAAATATTAGGCATTTTAATTAAATTAGCATCCATGAGCTGTTGAACAGATATCTCATAGATAAGTAGGAGACTTTACTTTTTCCTGCTTGGTACTAACTGAAACACTGAAGTTTTTATTCTGTAAAGGAATACTTGTATCACATAGTTAAGGTTCAGCTCCTGTTCCCATTGCCATATTTCTTGAAATATTGCTCTTTGTGTGGTTCCTAATTGCCACTGGGACTGCTGGCTGCTGCTGCCATCCCAAGTCAGCAATCTGCACACAGCAGGACTTGACACTTGGCCTAGCAAGACTACTTGGACAGGTCTTTTATAGCAACAATAAACATTCTTTCATCCTTCCTTTATATATTTCTTGATAATTTTAATTGAGGTTAAAGAGTCAGATAACTTAGACATTGTTTGTTAACAAAAGACATTTTAAAATAATTGTCTTTTTCCAAATTCAGCTTTTCTTCCATGTTTACCCTTCAGTATGGCATGGCTGAAATGGGAAATAAAGTGCTGGGGAATTTCTTCGTCTGCTAAAAGTTGCTACCCCGGCTGTATATTATTTTTTTGTATTGCTAAGAAATCATAAGATCCAAAGCTTTTTAGCTGCAGTGCAAACAAAACAGTGAAAGAAAATAGCTTTTGGTCCCCTGATGCAATGCCTGACAGCTGACTCGGCATAGCACAATGAACAAGACATGCATCGCTTGAGAGGAGACAGAAAATGTCAGCTGGGGCTATTCATATAGTGAATGGGATGTGATAACCTTTAAATACATATAAACAATGTGTCCTCACATACTGTGCTTTGCCGTTCTCTTCAGAAAGGTACTGTCCAACAGTTCTGCCTTTGGTACAGAAAGCAGCATGCCTGCCCATGGAAAGTTAATGGCTTGCTTCAAACACAGGAATAAAGCTTTCTAAAGGTCTAGCTGGTTATCATGGCAAGGGGAGGTAGTCAGCATTTTGATTATTGACGTGGTCCAAGCATCAGATAAACATAATTCCAATCTGGATCAACAGAATTTATAGCAGGAAATGCTGATACACACACTCAGAGCCATGACTTTACACAGCCTCCCTCCACCACTGTTTACAGAGGAAAACCAATCCCACAAGCTCTGATTGGTTCACAAGGTTAATGAGTGGAAAAAAATTCCAGGGGAGCATTCTAGATTTGGCCTGAAACTTTGCCTGGGGTTAGAAATCCATCAGACATGCTCTCCCTATCTCCAATACCCACGGTCACTCGTGGAGGAGCTGTAATGGATTCTGTGCCTGTAGCACTCGCCCCCCAATGACCATGAAAATCTCTTGTGCTTATCACTGTTTAATAAAACTGTGACTAATTTAGTATATCTGGATTATTTTCATCCTTAAATCTATATTCAGATTTTGAGGAAATCTACACTCTTCTATCTTCAGATAACATGCTGGTGCCTTCTGTAGGATGAATCCTTCTCACTCCCATCAAGCATTTGTTATTGCCTGGGGAAGATTACAGTTTGTACTCATTTCCATCATAATAATTTGGAAGAGCTATATGAGGTTGGGGATACCAAAGTCTGAGGAAAAATGTAGTATTTTAAATAGCTGCAGCTAAAAAAAGTCTGTGAAGATGTCTAAGTGACAGTATTTGCTCTGGGAAAATACAGTAAAGTGACTGATTTACAGAAAATAGTGTAGGATTTGCAGTGCTTAAAAATATGGTAATATAAAAGTGTAGATATACACATATTCAAATAAAGTAACAATAAGATTTTAAGTAACTAAAAATAAACCACTAGAATAAAACCAAGCAGTATTTGGATGCCTTTGAATCTGTTGATTAACACTGGTTCACTGACCATTTCCATCAAAGCTAGGAAGTCACAAGGTGAGGTGATAAACTGCTCATTACATTTTCATTTATTTTGCATAAATTCAAAAGCCTGATGCAAAAATAAAGGAATGAGGAGGAATCTTGGTCATCAAGTCCAATTCCAAACTGTCACAGACATTCCCGTTACATAAGACCATGCACAAATTTTTTAGGGTTCATCACAGAATGTCTCCTCCACCTGAAGGACTATTCCACAAACCACCATTCTTATGGCAAAACATCCTCTAATTTCTGCCCTGCTTTTGGTCAAGTCTGATGATAGCTATTTACCACTATGCCATTATCATTCTTCTGCCTGAAGAGTTCTTTCCCTTTCACTGTGTTTATGCCCGTGATACATTTACAGACAGAAAATCACTCTCCATCTCCACCCCTTTATGCTATTTAGGCAAGGCAAGTTCATCCAGTTTGCTGTGGCACCACAAGCTCCCCACTCTTCAGATTGTTCTAATGACCTGCTTGGGTATTTTCTCAGTCCCCCCGTACTCTGCCTGGGACTTACTTGCTGCCTGTAATTGTTGCAGCATTCCTGACCTCTGAGCACCTGCAGGTAACTGCTTTCTTTCTGCCTCTGTTGAGAAGAACCAGAAAATATTATCTGTTTCTTATAAAATGTGACATACCTATTCCCATAAAGGTGGTGACTGATGTTGTACAAATAATTGCTTTTCTGGTTTGGTGCCTAAGCCAAACTACGTAAGGAAATCCAAGCAGAAATACTTTCTGCCCAAGTTTGTTTCTGAAGCACAGAATAATTTGTTACCTTCCAAAACAGTAGAAGGAATTAATCCATGTATTTGTTGACAATAAACTAATCTTTACTAACATTATTTGGCTTTAATTCCCTTTCTTGATTTGGTACCTACATCCTGCACCCCAATCACCACGTTTCTGGAAGGGCTGGACACCCTTCAGCATGGCTGAAGAGCCACAAGTTCTTTTTGTGATGTATGATGACACTGGAGACTCAGGTCCCCTCCCTGACATCTAAATCTGTAATTTGGGGGAGCAGTTTCCCTCTCGTTCCTTCTGGACAAACCTGTGTTACAAGATGTGGAACACTTGTACTTTCACTCCACCCACAGGACTGCTTCCTCAAAATTTAACCAAGCTTAGACAAAAGTTCTGGTTGATTCCCTGACTGACTCAGAGACTGAAAATTTTGCCACAGAATGATAAAAATCATAGTTTCTCTTTGTCAAATTTACACATTTGTTTAATTATTTCTACATCTGAAAAATACTACTAATACTTAGACAGATATATATGTACACCAACATGTATACATATATACCTATATACCTATATACCTATATACCTATATACATATATACATATATACATACATACATATATACATATATATTCTTGCTTCTGGTGGGTGACTACCTCGAGCACACAAATCCTGAAAGGTAGGCTTATCAATGCAATTATTTCAATGTAGTGACAGATTCATACATTTCACACAGTTTTGCACTTAAACTAAGACAGGAGTATAAATTTTCTCTTTCACCTTGAAAAACTCAATATTTAAACCACTCTTCAAACAACCTACTTATTTCCAGCTGAGGAAAAAATTCTGACAGTAATTTTTTTTTTTTTTTAGAATAAACGGAATTATGACAACACCTTTCTTATTTAAATAAGGTTTTACCAAAGCTGACAAGTTTATTAAATTAGGCAATTGAACACTTTACTTGCAGAGGAAGAAATGGCACATGACACTTAAGTAGAGCTAAGGCTTTCAAATCTATCTCAGAATTCTTCTTGTCCTCAGGATTAAGCAACAGATTCAGCACTTGACTTTATTTGCCCAACCCTTGGCCTCTCACTTCCTGGGCCTGCCTCCATTCCCCTTCTTTCCATCTCGTCACATCTCCTGCCTGCTCCCAGGCTGGCCCTGGCGCTGCTGCAGAGCTGCCTGCATGGGTGTGTCACTGATGGAGGGCACACAGCCTCCAAAGCATGGTCCTGCTCTCCTGCATCCCCCCTGTACTGGCACTCCAAATGGCTCAAAGTTAGGCTTGAGCCCTCCAAGTTCCCTCACCCAGCTGGTTTCACTTACAGGGCTCAAAATTAATTTTTTAGGGTCGGTTTAGCTTTCAACCTTATTGGTGCTGATCCACAGACTGGGGCTAATGGGTTGCAAAACTGCGCCCTGGACTCAGCAGGTCTGGCTTGCTCTGATCAGCTTTTCTCCCCCTGTATTGCAGCACCCTCTGCAAACAGCCCAGCTCTGGCTCAGTTTGCTGGGATCCATTCCTTCCAGCGAGGCATCCATCACACAGAGCTGCCCCTCTTCTCAGCCCGAGCCCTGCTTCACATTAAACCAAGCAACAAAGCCCCACCAAGCCTCCTCCCGTTCCCTCCGCAGGGGCACGAGAAGCAGCAGAGCCCCCGGCGGGGCTGCGGGGGCTGTGCCACCCCCAGCCCTTCCTGACGGCCAGAACAAGGGACAAGCAACGCTGACCTTCCCCTCAGCACACACGCTTTGTGTCTGTGCACACTCAGCTGCACACACACCTAATTGTGTTCTATAGAAATAGACACACACCCCTAAGGATGGCAAGTAACTTCCAGTAGTTACCCAAATGTTTTTATTAGGAGTTCAGTGCATAAAAAGATAATGAATCGCTATGATTTTTCTATTTAAACATCACATATTCTGCTCTCTTCAGTATGCTGTTTTCATAGATTTGAAGATTTAATGGCACCCGCTATAACCCCCAATTTTCAATATTCGGTGTCCTCTCTTGCTCCTGTTTTAGGCAGTGGGAGTTTTGCTGTTATCTCAGAAGAGCAGGGGTGAACATGTGGTTAGTATGGCATTTGCACGATATTAAAATAACCTCTCATGATTGGAACACTGTGCCATAGTTAATTAAATATATGAATGACTTGTTTGAACAATCTTGTGTTTGCATTCTGGATCGTAGCCATACAATCTGCTAATGGTGCCAGGGTTATCTCTGCTGCTGCTTAGACTTTCTCTGGTTTGTTCTGCTTACTGCGGTTTGTTCAGCATATGTTCTTGCGAGTGTTTCTAACCCCAACTTCCACTTTTTTTTATACTTATATAAACTGAAAGTGACAAGCCATTTGTTTACTGTGGTTCTAAATTAATTAGGATTCTCCAAGGCGTATTTCATACTGTTTGCTGCAGATCCAGTTTACTAAGCACTGCAGTAGCACTTTGCACCTTACACATAATTTTACAAGGGAAAAATTACATACTTTTTCAAAGAATCTCAGAAGATTTTGTTATAAAGTGTAATTATATTATAAAATATGAAGATACACAAAAACAGAGAGATGAGGCATTAATGCGCAGCAGTTCAGTGACACAACTGAGGAAGAAAGCTTGCATGTCTATATTATGTTCATAACTGATGAGTAATTACTGCAATGATGATGCCACATGCTTTGTCTCATGCCCCTAAGCTCATCTTGCTACAGCAAAGACTCTTCCAGATCAATGAGATGTAAAATATAAGATACTGAGGTTCTAACTTTGTTAACTCCTTGATTTCAACCTCAGCTGAACAGCATTTGCCATTTCATTGGCATTATTTGTAGGGGACTTCATGAAACATCTCTTTTGCAATGGTTAGATCTGTACAACCCAAAAGTCCAAGGATTAAATTCCTATTGGACTCTCACCCCCAGACACTTAATTCTGCTGTTCACCTTGAAAAAAGTCCACTAATGAAGGGAGAATTAGACCATCTGTAGAATTCTTCTTGTTTTTTTTTATTTTGCAGTTAACTACACAGTCAAGTATACTAAAAAGTCAGTAAGTATAAGCAATCATGAAAGCATTCCTATCTACTAGTCCTTAATAAAATAATAATTTTGCTAATTTGCTGTGGTTCATGGCTTCTGGACAATGGCAGACTGACCTGTCTAGAAAAAAGAAAATGATAAAACTCCTTGAGAACACTCGTATGACTATTGGCATATGTCTTACCTCTCCTACTGAGCAAGCCAAGCCACCTGGCAACTGAAAATCGAATATTAGCAACAACTTCAAAGCCTAACTTGTGGAACATCTGTAAGATCTCTTCCAAAAGCTTTTCCAAGCCCTAAAGCTGCACTGCTGCAATTTTTATGGTGATTCAAACAATGGAAGCTCTCATATTAGAAGGCCCGCTGTGGAGAAGTTCATGTAGGACTGTCTCCCACGGAGGAGCAGGGGAGGGGAGGGAGGAGTCCTGGCCCTGAGGGGAAGGAGCAGCAGGGACAGCAGGGGATGGACTGGGGAACTGACTGCAGCCCCTTTTCCCTGCTCCCCTGTGCTCGCGGGGAGGAGCAGGGAGGGAAAACTGGGAATAAAGTTGAGCCCAGCAAGAAGGGAAGGGTAGGGGGAAGGTGTTTTAAGGTTTGATTTTGTTCCTTGTTATCCTTCTCTGATGTGATTGGTAATAACTTAAATTCGTTTGTCCCCAAGTCAACTCTTTTGCCTGTGATGGTGAGGGGTGAGTGATCTCTCCCTGTCCTTTCCTCAGCCCAGGAATCTTTTATATATTTTCTCCCCTGTGTAGATGAACAAGGTGGGGAGGAATAGCCTTGGTGAGCACCTGGAATCCAGCCAAGGTCAGCACACCACAGGCTGTTAGTAAGTACCAGATCATTATATGTGTGCAAGCAGGAGATAAATTAAATATAATATAAATGCACATTTTAAATAGGTATTATAAATGAAAAAGTCTGATTGAGTACTAACCATCCACTCAAAAAAAATTAAAATAAAAAATTATTGCAGTTTTATGCTCAGTTTTATTTGCTTTCTTTATACAAGAATGGTCCTGTCTGTAGGCTTTAAGCTGTTTGCTCACCCCAGACAAAAGGCATAGCACCTGTTAATAATGAGTGTATCTTTTCCTTCTCCAAGCAGGATTAGGTCGCAGTAAGAACATATTTACGTTTTTTCCCTGGAGCTTGAGTTATTTCATACCAGTCAAAGGCTTGATTCAAAGACTGAAATCAGCTCATAAATGAAATCCAGATTGATCAGAAACAAATCTCATGTTGTGTAATAGTACAATTGAGATTCTGTGATAAGGAAGATCCAAAACGGCTAAAAACTGTGGGGAGGGGTTCTTCATCCAGAGGATACAGATAGAGAATGATTTTCTAGAAAATTAGAGTGCAATTGTTTTCTGTAAATGATGCAAAATGTGTCTCTTGATGAAACCCTTCCTGCCATGATGCCTTACAGTGCAAACACTCTTACCATCAGCATCAACCCCCTCCCATGAGCAGAGATTTCATTTCAAAGAGAACAAAATAATCGGGCTCCATACACTAATAAATCATGCTGCTGGTATAGGTTAGGTTGTGAAACACAATTCTTTTGTAGAATCACAGAGAACAGTGTTTTTGCCTTAAAATCTGTGCAATATCTAGTACAAACCTCACTGGAATGAGCTTAGTCAAGTCTTCCCAAGTAAACCTCAGCCTTTAAAAACATCTGCTCAAAGCTGAGTCACAAAATGAGCCAGCTGTCCATGCAGGCCAATATTCTGGCCTTTACTCTGAGCTGTGCTGGTTGCTGAGAAAAGGAAAATACTCAGCTGGGCAAGCAGAGCAAAGAGAAAGCCTCCCCACCTTTCAGTAAGCACTGAACTCAAACATCTTTAAAACAAGAAAAGTCACTTAAAGTGATATGGGTAAAATGCAACATCCTTCTCTTGGAAAACTGCTATTTGTCCAAAGCAAATGCCCATGGAAAAAATGATTCTGACAAAATCACACAGAGAAAAGCAATTCAGAACTTTTCTTTTTTTTTTTTTTTCTGAAAGTGAAAGATAATATTTTTAGATCTTTTGTGCATTTCTTTTTCAGAATTTTTTCACCTCCTTTTTCTAATAAAATAAGACATAGACCTGACTGATACTTTTGTGCAAAATTTCTCTGTTATTTTAATGATATTTTAGAATAGAAGAAGTGTAATTAAATCCCAAGTAAAAATAGCAACATCTGGCTTTTGGTCTACTTGATCTGTAGATGTCAAGTGTACTTAGCTGTTAAAACCACGGCTACACCTCTTATGTCTGTAATCTTTATCTCTTTTTAATCTGACTTTTTAAATGAAAGTTATATTAATACAATAATATTGTTAGGATGTTAGTCCTAATGTCCTTAGCAATGACTTAAGAAGAGAAGAGAGACAGCATGTAGCAGTGATCCAGTCTCTCGCAGTGAAAACTATATGTAGGGACTCTATCTGATTAAGATGCTATTCCATTAGCCATTTTGGAGAGGAAATCTCTTCATTATAATTTAAAAATCAGTGTCAAAAGCCATTCATCAAGACTTCTCTTCTAGTTTAGTTACTTATACTCAACTTTATGTACACAAATCATCACCATTACTGTCAGAGCAGACGTGAGCTTCTGCAGCAACACTTGGCTTGAGAGTATTTATTTGAGTTTTGATCCAATTACTACCTAGACTGCATGTAATAACAGATGTCCTGGCTTGGTTATACATTGCCTCATTCTGTATGTTCAGTAATAGCAAATGCCTGCACTTTACATTTTTTTTTTCTCTCTCCAGAAAGCCCAGCACTGTTCCTGGTCCCACGGTGAACCAGCAAATTGCCTGTTTGATCCTGAATGCTGCAGAGCATTGGAAATGGTGACGGCCCAGCCTCTGACAAGAACAGATTTGTCTAAGTTTGGGTTAATTTTGAAGAACCCAGAGATTTGGCTGTGGTGGCACGTGAGCCCCAGCAGGTTAATGACATTTTCCATTACACTGCAAGTTAGAAGTAAGCTGGGAGTTGGAACTCTCCTTTTACAGCCCTTCAGGGTTGAAGTTTTTAATATTCCTATTTTCCCAATTAGGTTTCAAGATCACAGTCAGTGATGAAGTAGTTACTGTTAGAACTTTGCATTCAATGCAAATCAAAGGAGACAAACAATATCAAGGAAGGTGTTTAACTGATGATAAGAATGATAAGAATCATTGTCCATTGCACACTGGTTTGATACCAGAAATGTGCTGGGAAAAAAACTTCATCAGGCAGTTTCCAGTGACACTGCAGTTACACAAGGCTTCTTAAATAATATTTCACATGTATTTCCAACTTTGAAATTCTTAAATGTAGTATTAGACTTTAAGCATTTGTGAGTGCAGTTTTGCCCACACAACTATGTCTCAACTTCTAAACTAGTTAATGTTTCATTCCCAGAAAAGACTGGCACAATCTTGATGGGTTTTGAAGCTCAGCTATAATGCAAAAATAGGGTACTTGTCTGGCATTCATCTGCTATCTGTCAGCCTCCACTTGTTTTCTAACACAGTTCATTTTCTACCGCTTGATAGAAATATAGAAGAGACAGGCAGAGAGAATGTCTATGTACCAAGGGAGAATAGTAAAAGAATGAAAGACTTATTCACAATTATGCCAAGCTTCACTTGAGACAGCAAGTGAGAGCCTTGCTTGGAGGCTGATGACAGCATTCCCCTCTGTGACAACTCTCAAGTGAAGACTGTTCCAGGGGCCACAGACTTCCAGTGCACAGATACCTGGAGTTTGCCAAGTGCTGTCTGTGCCACAGCTAATGATTAATAACAGCAGTGTGGTTACTGGTTGCACCATTAATGAGCCAGAGCAATATTAGGTACTCCAGAAGCCTTGCTTCAAAAACAAAAAAGCTCTCATGTGACCCAGAGCTAAAACGTAAGAACTTTCTTTGCAAATAAACCGACCTTTCTGGAGCTGGGTAGAAGTGATCAGATTTTTGATCACTTTTGATCAGATTAATAGAGAACATTGTACTGTTGCTGATTATACTGGCTGGTTTCTGAGTATTTTTTCTCTATCTTTCAATTAGTCATTGTAATAAAATATAATTCCAATTTCTTTTCATGCTGCAAGATATTTATTGAGCTGGACTCTTGTGCTGCAGTGTGAAAATAAGAATATGTAAGTTCCCTTTCCTTAGAAAGGTAAGCTAAGCTCAAAAAATCAGCTATGGTATATTCCTGGACTTAAATTTGCTAGCTGTGAGATTTATACATCGAAACTGTCTAGGTGTTTTCTAAATCCTACCCTTGTAAACTTCTGTTGAAGATTTTATACACACAGGGGAAAAAAATGGCTCCTGAAGATTTGAGGAGTTTTGAAGATTTGAAGGCACATTCAGGACATTCAACTATACTTCTTTGGATACTCAATGAATTCCTCATGGATCAGAGAAAACAGCAAATGAACCAGTACTGCCATCAGCAAAGAGCAGCAGGCTGCAAGATGTACCTCTGTACTTCCCCATATGGTTTGAAACATCATTCCTGACAACTTCAGACACTCAAATATTTGTGAGCAAAAGGAACTTAATATGCATGGAATGATTCACTTAAAAACAAAGGATAATTAACAGTATAGAAAAATTACTTTATTTACAAACTACCAGTGAACAGGCCTTGCACTCCAGTTCTAACTAGCACTAAAATATTTATTAAAACTATTGATGAATTAGATCAAACTTGCATGCAACAAAGTACAGCACATAAAGCAACATGTTTGTCACTTTGAGTGGGGGGAATTGAGGATCCTGGTTAGATATTACAAATATATTGTGAAACTGATTAAGTAGCTCTAAAGCCTTCACAGGTAAAGGATAGGATGAATATCTCTGAGGAAAAACTGGTCTATGATAATGCAGGAGTCTGTTGTAATAAACCCTTGAGGTTCTTTCAAACTTAATTTTGTACTTAAAAATGTAAAAGCATTCAAGATACAACAGAAAAATCATTTGATTACCATTACAAAGATCAAAGTCATCAAAACTGTGTTCATGAAATTAACAATTAAATTATTTAAAGCAAATAAGCCTAACTACATTGTTTTATAGGTTTCCCAGCTTATAACCCCAAAATTTTATCAGCAGTTTTATTACCATTTTCCATCTGTAAATTTATATAATGTTAAGAAGCTATTTCCTTCAAACTAAGTGGTTAGAGCTGAGGAATGTTCAATAGACCATAAACTTAGAAATCATTGTTCATACAACTATTGTTTTTAAACAAAATTGCTGTCATTTATATAATTGCTGTAAAACTCAAACGGTGCCAATTGGAAAGCAAGGAGCATTTGCTGAGTCTTAAGACCATTTAGTTGTTTTCAACTTGGCAGGTTCCTGGATGATATTGCTTAATGCAAACTTCACATGATTAAGAGTGTACAAATTATCTTCTTTAAAAACCACTTGCTCAGACTTCAAACAGAAACTGTTTTGTTCAGTTAATTGTCTCCATTGGTCTCCCCCACCCACCCCCCAAAAAAAANCCAAAAAAAAAAAAAAAAAAAAAAAAAAAAAAAAAAAAAAAACCCAAGCCAACAGTGTTCCACATTATCATGGTTTTCCTTCTTTTATTTCCAATCAGCCTACAAGGGCAAAACACAAGGGGAGCAGTCCCTTTGATGTCTTGGGAAGGCTGACCTGAAACAGAGACTTGACTGAGCTAGAGAATAAAGCTGGGATTTGTTGAAAGGCCTTTAGGATACACCTTGGGCAGGACAGGAGCCTGACCAGGGCTACACCCGAGGTGGACTTAGAATGGTCACAAAATGACTGGCCAGTCATGAGATCTTTCATTTTTATAAGTTTTGGTCTATTTGCATATTGGGGTTTAATTGTCCAGTTACAGCTCCAGGCTGTGAGGTCCCATCCTTCTTGTTCCTCCCTCCAGCCCACCCTTGTTTGTGCTTTGGGCTGAAAGTTGTCCTTGGTCTGCAGCAGGAGAAGGATTTGTTTTGTGACCCTGCTCTGTGCAGAGCTGAGTGACACTGAGTGTGAGCTCAGAGCTGCACCCCTGGGCAGCACAGAACCTGAAATACATGGAAGCTCAAACTGAAGGCATCACCTCTCTAAATACAGATGCTGGACTTGTGCCAGGCACTGGGGGTACTGCAGGTGGTGATGGCTCTGCCTTGGCTGAGCAGCGGCAGCACGCAGTGAGTTACTGGTGTGAATTCCCTGTTAGAGCACACGGAGGCACTGCCAGGCTCTGAAGGGCAGGCACCCCCTTTAGCCGTGTCCTGTTTGCTCCCTCTGAGACTCAGATGGTTGCCAAAGGGTGGCTTCCAGCATTTCCAGCCCCCAGGTCCCCACAGCGCAGGGTCCTCACTCTTAGCATGAGTTATGGAAACCTGGCAGGGCTTCAGATTCACCAGCCTGGTGCAGGGCTACACAAGGTGTGATGAATCCTTATCTCGGGAGATTTGAGACCGGGACCCACCACTGCAGCTGAAGTACTGAGCTCACACACACACACGTGTGACTTTTGTCTTGTCTCTCTCACAGATGTCCTTTAATTCATTAAATTAGTTTAACCAACTCTTCAGCCCAGTGTGCTACTCGGACCTCGGATTCTTTTGATGTGTTTATATTCCAAGCAGAGAGTTTATTAACCAACCGTTCATCTTGACTACTGGGTAAAAAAAAATAAAATAAAATTAAAAAAAAAATTAAAAGGTACAGAGAGGATTTTTTTTTTTCTTATCTAAATGTAGGGTATACAATTGTACAGAGGCAGAAATTTTATTTTGCATAAATTGTTGCAATAATTTAAAATACTGCCTTACTTATGATACATTCATCATAAAAGCTTTTAAAAACTGCTAGAAAATGCTAGAAAGAATATGGACATGATATTTATATCAAAATGTGACATTATCAAAATGGTATCTTAGAGAAGCGTTGGTTCAGATATACAAATCTTACATATTGGATCTTTTTGTCGCTGGCGATGAAGAATTTGGCTTGTGCTGCAGAGCACTGTCCTCAGCATCACGTTGCCTGTTATTTCTAATGTCAGCATGTCACCTGCTGTTGCAAAAAACACTGAGGAAAAATCCCCATTTTTTTTTGTCATTTAAAATTGCACACATTTTGTCAGAAATAGCTGACTGCCCAATCTATTTCCAGATTGGCAGGGACCCAGGGTTTGCCATTTCCCAAATCATAATTGATTCCTCTGGCAGACCTCTAGCTATGCCACTGCTCTCAGTGCAGTGAGGACACAGAGCTCTGCCTTGTTTATCATTCTTAAAAAAAAAAAAAAAGAGAACAACAAAAAACAAAGTTAGAGGTTAATAAATAGATGACCAAATAAGCTTCACAGAATGCTGTTGTAGTAGGAACAGCAACCAAAATAAAGAAATCCAGTGTAATCCAAACACGGGGTGTTAAGCCAGTGTAAAGACAGTATGGTGTTATCAGCCTCCTTATCCTGGTGGGCAGCACTGCTGCTACCCCAAGACACTCTGCAAAACTCAGAGCACCTTGTCACTGCAACAAACCGGAGTTTGTTACTCTGGAGAACTGCAGGACATGTGCCTTCGTCTGCTATATTTTCCTCATCAGTTAAGTGAAAGGAAAGGCTGCTGTGAAAGAAGGTCCACCTAGCATACAGCACAAAAATAGCTGCTCTGAAATGAGACATTTTAAAAAACAAATCAGGCTTAGTTTCTCTCCAGATTTGTTTTAAATAGGTGTCTTGTTAGCCGTGTCCTTCATTGAGGCACTTGCAAACTGAAGTGAAAGGTTGATTTTGCCACACAGAGCCTCTTGTTTCAAAATACATATCTGGTTATAGAAAGTCTGGCAGTAAATTAATAACATTTTTACAAGTCAGACTATTAATCCCTTGCTACCATTCTGAAAAATCCTGCTCAGCTGAGCTGACTGTGTGAACTCATTAACTGTGTCACCAAAAACTTTTGCAGTGAAAAACATTTCAAATTCATGTTACTCTAAGTTATGATGTATGTAAAAATAATGGGTTTTTTTGGTCATCTCTTTGTTTAACATTTGGCATTCAGAATTCTGGAAACTCAGTCTGGATCAGAGCAACTACTACTTGAACCAGAGTATAAATAATTAGTTAAAATGCTCTTAATGCAAGAAATCACACTGACAAAAATGAAAGAGAAATCTCATAAAGTACTTTGAACCTGCAGGAACACCCATTTTATTATCAGCAACAAATATATATATATATGATGCAAGGTGTAAACAATCATAAACAGCTAGAAATTATCGCAATAAACCCTAGTATGGTGTCATGAAGGGAAACACGTTGGTTTATAGCCTAAGCAGGACAACTCAAACCCCCTGAGCACAGAGGTGCCCTGGATCACGGGGGTACATCAGCCCAGCAGTGCCTGCAGAGCAGAGAGCAGCCTGGGGAGCTCCGGGCCAGAGCTCGGCTGGGCTCTCAGTGATGCTGCTCATCATCCACAGCTCATGGGTGTCTCTCAGCGCTGCGATTACATGCAAAACACTCACGGAATGTAAAGTACCGAGCACTGAGCAGCTCACCCATAGCCTTGGGTTGAATTGTAGAGAATGTTGCTGCCAAGGGAGAGGAAAGGAACAAATGTGTGAGTGACACCCCTGATTACCCCTCTAAACCCCTGGGTGTCAGACTGGACTTTGTTCCTGGTAGAGGACACACTCTTAGTGCTTTGTGTGGATCATTGTGCACCAGTATTTGTGCAATTAATTCTACCAAGATAAGCCAAGAGTTCAAATTTATAAATATTTACTTCTCACCTCATTGCCTTTCTATTTATTCCTTTGGCGCTGCCATGACGAGGTTGTAACTCTCCTTTTCCCGGCCTTTGCCTGAGCAGCTTTACTCATCCTGTTGTACCAAGGTTGAAAGAGCGTTACAGTGCAACTCACAGAAGGCTTCTAAGGGTAATAAATGCCTTTCCATTGACCTGAACAGCCCAAGTGTATAACAAGTGCATTCCTCTCTCCCAACTAGAGCCCTGAACAGCTGATCATTCCTGGAATAAACAAGGAGAGAGAAGAAATTTTTCTTAAATGGTTAGAGCCAGATTTTAAAGATGCTGGGATTGTCCTGCAGCTTTAAAATATTCCTTGCTCTTGGACAAGATAAAAAAAAGTCTAACTTCTCCTGAAGTGTTTGTGCAACATCCAAGAGTGCATAGTGCAAATTCAAGGTACTTTTTAGCAGGTATAAGAAGAAATTATTGTCAGCAAACCATCATTTACTCCAAACACAAAGATTAACTGTTCTACTCTAACATGTGACAAAAAAATATTTAAATTGTCAGTGAAACAGATTAAAAAATGAAACTTCTACATGTAATGAAAGTCCATCTAAACCCATACTGGTGTTTTGGGCATTTTCCTTCCCTGAGCAATAGGATAAATCTCTAGTATCTTTGGTAATAATAGGCTATTGAATGTCAAGAAGGGATGAAAAAGCAGTAATTTCTGCTTGAACTATTGCACAGCTAATTGTTACTGCGTGGTGTCTGGGGAATATCTTTACCAGAAATGAAATATAGACATAAAAGTCAGAGGGTAAAAAAGAATATTTCTTTTTGTCTGATTATGCATAATCTCATTAATCTTATATTAAACTCTTTTTCCTAAGGTAATGTTTAAAATATGAAACTGGCACGGCTACTGAGGAACGATGCAGAGGAGAAAAACCAGCAGAGAAGTCCAAGTGAAGAAACCACACTGACTTGGGAGCAAATATTCCTGTAATGGTTACACAAATGTAGGGCATTATTTTTGGACATGATGAATTCTGCCATCTTTTCCCACTAATGCACTTATTGTAGTTACAAGGTACAAATCTTGTTCAAAGTGCGCCAATTCTTTTAGAGAGTAGCAGGCCATGCCAATAACAACATGTGCTTAATAGAAAGGTCTAAGCAGAAGTTTGAGTATTTATTGCATGGAAAAAGCATCATTGGGAAATTGTTTCCAGCTTTTAACTGGCAGTTTTTTCTTTTCAGTGTTGAACTCCTTTTATTTTGCTGTTTTAAAGGGCTCCAAATGGTTGCTGCTTTATTATGACTCACAAGGGAAAAATGCATGTTTGAATTATGAAGCTCAGCCATTCTCTGGGGAGCTGTATATGTATTACAAGAGTGGGTTTTCCACTGATTGATTGAAAACTATTGTTTCTGAGATGCTGATTGCAGGATATGTCAATTTACAGACTCACTAAAAGGTTTGCCACAAAATTATACACTGCATTTAAAATAAGCCCACTGTAAGTACTTTAATAAATTAGCATCAATATAATATTACAGAGTGGTTATACTGACACCAAAAATCGTATTTGTGAAGCTTTAAGGAAAAAAGTCTAAGGACTGTGTCAAGTTAAAAGGAAAAAAAATTCTATTTCTTTATCAAATGAGGAACAGAATTATTCCAATGCTTCTACAGTCTGATCTTGACCTAATACTGAAGTCCTTTGTACTAAAAAGTAGAGTTTCAATGTAGAAAGCAAAACCACCAACCATATGTGGATTTCTTCTCTGAAAGATGGCAGTTTACATTATATATCAACATTCACGTAACCTTACTCTGATCCTTATAATTCTCTATAATCTGGAAGAAGAAAAATCTCATGCCTTATTTTACAATGTAAACGTAGTAGGAAAAATTGGCTAATATGTTATCTAACTTCAAATGTTGTTTTCTATTTAGAGTTTAGACAGGAGTACAAATAAGGCACAGTAGAAATAACCTTTGAATTTTATCAAAAGCATAGAAAAATGTACTAGCGCTATATCTTCCCATGTGGCCAGTTTACAGAAAATCTTCCAGAATCTCTGGTTTTCAGTATTTTATAAGTTTGACTGATCTCAGCCTTACTAGGATGTAGTTTTGGGCTGATGCTTTTAGCAAATATCCTGCATGCTGTATTCACCTTGCCGTACATGCAGGAGGTTGGCAGCAGATAAAAACTCAAAAACTAAAATGTCCTGTGACCATTTTTCACATTTTGTTAAAATGTTCTGCTACAGCATTGTTAGCAAAGAGAACAGTGACATAATTCTCTCAGTGCTTTAGCTCATGGACTTTAAATGATTCTCTTGTTCAGCTTAGATAATACAAACTGGAAAAGGTCAGTTGGAGAAAATGAGTAAAGATTTGTAGGCCTAACAGAGAATAGGAGATGACATTCCCCCATTTCAAGAAAAGAACAGTAGGTTCAAACTGTCCTTTGACACATATATTTACCAATTTAATTTGATAAAAAGAGGGCAAAAGGATGAAGAATGTATAATTCAGGCAATGGGTAAAAGCTGCTCTTCATCTGCAGAAGTTACTTTTGAATAAAGAAGGTAGTGCAGTTTCTTGTAGACTTTATAGAAAACACAAAATGTGAAAATAAAGTGTAAAAAGAGGATGAAAATTCATCTGAAATGCCAGCAAGACTTGAAGAACTCAGTTTAAGTTGCACTGTACGTTAAAAAGGAAATAGAAAAGCATATGGAATGCCAAGGATGCAAAGAAATCTTTTCACAAAAGCTATCAAATAAGAGATGGCATTTTAAGACTAATTAGCTTTGATTAAAGCTGTTATATCAAAGTGCAAAGAAAGCCATTGCTAGAAATGTCTTACAACAAAAATCCCAAGTTCAGCCACCGCTGGTGCAGCCTGTGAGCAGCTGGCAGAGCTCCCCCAGGGCTCACTGGAGTATCTCCACAGCAGCTCTCCTCCCGTGGACCTGCCTCAACAGGTCTGTGCACACCTGAGCCTGAAATGCTGCTGTCACCTGCCCCAAAAGATGATGAGGAGACCAGGCCAACTGTAGGTGTTCTTCTCTCATCACAACACCACCTCTGTATGGAAAAAACTGATTCCATGGATTGGTTAAATAGGGCTCCACCATGTGAACAAAGCACACTTGTGCAGTTGTATAGAATTTGGATTAATTACTCTCAAATTTCATTTGTCCTTCGCTTTTCAAAGATGGAGGGGCTCTACAAGCTAAGAAAGGCAACACCTAAAATCAGCAGAACATGGAATCATTAAAAAGGGCTATAGGTTCTACCTACTGTAGGTTCTACCCTGTACAATCTATTTGTCTTGGCTGTCCATACATATGGGTAAAGTTTTCCATTTCAGGGATTATATATATATATATATACGTGTGTGTGTGTAAATAAGCTTATTCTAGAGTTGGAGGATGACTACTGTTCAAAGTGAACTATGTGTAGGAAACAATCCCTTAATTTGCTACAGTAATTTCAGGGCTGATTCAAAAAAATCAAAGTCATGGTTATAAACAGCACAGCAGAGTGTCTGTCTTTCATGTACCTCATAAGCATTTTATTTTTCTTGATTGCTATACTGGTACTGCTGCTTGTTTCCAAGTTACAGAACACCATAGCTGGAAATTCATGAATTTCAAAACATTTGCGGTTTCCTAAGCTTAGGCAGGGTTTTTGAATTTTACATCCAACTGTTTTCAAGGATTATTTTGTATTATGTTTTCTGCATAACAAATTTAGCTAACATCCTTGCACTTCTCTGCTTTCTCTTGATCACATTGTAAAATAACCACAGTAGTTTAAATACAACTGTGGGAATAAATACATGAGATTTCCAGCCACCATCTGAGATAAATATTTGCATAATGTTTAGTTAAATCTCTCCTGAAAAGACTAAGACCTCTTATCACTGTCCAGATGGAATCCTGAATTTATCAAAGCATACACACCTTTGCTGATATTAATTTACGTATTTATAAAATCTAAAGCCAGTTTCTGTTCACTGAGGTTTTCTAGAAGTGAAAGGGCACTGCAATGATCCTTAAAAATCATCAGAGACAGTTTCATCTCCAAGAAATGCATAAATCCTTGGTGTATTTCATTTTGCCACAGACAAGTGCAATATTAGAGATTTTAAATCTCTCTGGATGAATATATGTCATTTTTTTTTTTTAAGAAAAACATATAATTAATCAAATGTCAAAAGAAATGGTTCTTTATGAAGTTGATAAACACAACTAGCTCCTTCTGGAAACTTTGCTCTACATCTGATTACCTACCTAGATATATTATAGTCCCTCAACACTCACTAAACATCCAGCAGTAAAATAGAAGAACATTTAACTCACTTACGAAGTCCCAAAAAATAATAAACAGAAGAAAATGTGACTAAATGTCAAATCCATTGTTTGTCCCACCTCCTGCAGCTCCTGGAGATAAACTGTTCCATTAATAATGACAACCAACAATGCATGTATGTGTGCTGGGAAATAGCCAAACTATTCCTTTTACTGCACCAGCACATTCCATTTCCAGACAGAAAAAATATCCTTAACATTTAAGGAACTGAGGGCAAATTTTTTATTTCATTCTCATAACAGATTTCCTTGGTTAAATTCCTCTGGTGGCAGTGGGTCTGTTGAGTCCCTGCTATATCCAACGGCACCGACTTCAAGGAAAAGTCAGTCAGGAAGCCAGGCTGCTATTGGAGGATTTTCTACTTTCTATGGATAATATTTAGAGTACTATTGATAAAAAGAGCAGGTGCAAGCACAGTAAATGTTTCAGCATTTATTTATGGCAACTAATGTTTTGGGAATAATTATTGTCTTTTTAGACTGAACATACCTCCGGAAAGGGAGGGCAAAGTGTTAAGAAAGGGACTAAATTTCATCTAATTAAAAGCCTTCATAAATATTGAATAGAAAGGACCAAAGTGATGCTACTTTGGTCTTGGCCTATTTTTCCTGTAAATATTTAGGTACTTGACTCTGTAAACCTTAATGTTCTTAAAAGTGGCCCACATTTGCACACAGATAGACTGCAGTGATGGGTAATCCCAACATCGATTACAATGGCAGGAATTGTTTCTTCTATTACGGTCATACCCCACAGTGCCAAGGACAACATCACTGCACAGGATGGAGAGAGATAAGATTACAGCCAAAGGCTACAGAAATAGGGATGGCAGAAGATTCCTTCTCTAGGATGGAATTCAAAGCTAATGAAACCTAAAGCATAACCCTCCACCAATTATGCCAGCAGGTATTTGAAAAGTGCAGCAGAATTTACAAATTTGTACATTTTTTATTTTTCATTTCAAAGCTTGTAAAAAATATTTTGATCCAGAATTTTATTTTGGAGTAAGTGAAAGGATGTCAATGATTTTGTTTAAAGGTCTATTTGAAAATTACACCCTATAGTACAGTTAAATAGAATATTCTATCATAATGATGTAGTCACATGTCACATTTATTTATCACTGGTAGAAAGCAATGACACAAGATGCAGAGCACAATGGACTGAGGCCCAGGATTCCTTTATAAGAAGAGCGGCAAGGCTGACCTCTCCAGGTAATGAGCCTTTCTCTGTACAGACTTCCAGAAGTTTGCATCCCATTCACTCACTTTGGCAGAACACTGAAACAATTTGACAGTTCAGTTTCACCAGGGCAACTTGGACATGTTTTGACCTTGGACTATCCTATATTAAAAAATAATGCAATGGATACATATTAAAAAACCTCTACTTCCCTTTTGAGTTCAGCGCTGCAAATAGTTCTATTGTTATGTGGCTTTGGGTATAAAAAAAATCTAAAACTTTATCATTATTTCATTTTATAAAAGCTACAGACAGAATATATGCAATCCAGAAATGCATTTATGTACATATAAGTGTGTATATGTAACATACACACTTATATGCATAAATACCTTACAGAGATGGACAACAACCACTCAGTCAAGCAGTGCTGGTTTTGGAGCCTCTTCTCAATTTGCTGGTTGCAGGTACAGTTGAGGCTCTTGTAGCTCCCTGGAGGTACATTCTCCAGACATTCTCATCCATATGAAATTATTTATACTCCTGACTGTTCTCTCAACTAATTGAGTGTGTCAAATGATAAACCTCAGCAACATTGGCTCTTGTTAGAAGCCCTGTTTCAGGGGCCTGGCTTAGGGAAGCGCTCTGCCAGGAGCTGATCCCCTGGCATGGTGACCCTGCTGTCCCGGGAGCTGGCAGCAGAGGAGCAGCCTGGTGCCTTGGAGAGGAGTTCTCCATGGCTGAGGGCGCTGCAGGAGGGCAGGCTGCAGCTACAGGCTGTGTTCAGCTCGGGCAGCACTGCAGGGGAAAGGAGAAAACACCGCAGCAAGGGCTGAGCCGTCCTGAGCAGCCCCTGTGCTGCCCTGTCCCCACCAGACACGGGCTGGAATCTGTCAGACCAGGCACCACAAGCTCCAGAAACGCTCTAACTGAGGCATGTGAGCTTTCTGTGAGCAGGGCAGGCATCCATACCCCAGTGCCCTCACACTCCTGACACTCCTGCAGCGCTGCCAAGGTCAGGGCTCCTTGCAGTCCACGTGCACAGGGCACTTTCACCTGCCTCAGTAAGAGAATTCCTGCTCAGTCATAACTGGATGCAGAACTTATTCACGTCCAGGTCAGGAGGAAATCACGTACAACTATTTAATTTTTTTTTCATTTATTTAATCAAGTCAATAGATTTTTCCAGTGACTTAAAAGAAGGCGCAACATATATAAGGCTGAAGGAAATGGGTTTAAGCCTATGATCTGAGGCTTGAATATCATTTTTTCCAAAAGAAAGTTTGGGTTTTGGAAAATGTAAAGCTCAAGAGGAGAAAGAAAGCCAACAGAAAGTTATACTTCTTCAAAAACTGTGAAATCTGTTGAAGTTACCTCTTTCTGAACAAAGAGGTGTTCTGGGTTCCTTTAGAAGCAGGAAGATCGCTCCAATAAAACAGAGGTGCAGGTCGCCCTGGGCAGCACAGTATGTGCATTCTTCCCCACAGATCCATGTGCTGAGCCTGGAGCTGGATGCAGCAGCTGTGAGCCTGCAATGCCTTGCACAGGTCTGGGTTTGTCATTAGAGCCATTTCCAGAATTATGATTCGTACAAGGATGTGCTGGCTTGCACAGGGGACAAGATCAATACAGTGACATTTTGTCCAAGAGCTGACTGTGCTCAGGGAGGTGGACAGATCCTTGTCACAGTGCTTCCAACCCTGCTAATAACCCCTTCCAGGAGCGAGCCTGGCTGTGCTCTGTGGTTCCTCTGCATCCCCAGCACAGTTAAAGCGCAGTCTGGATAATGTGCATGCCTCTAAACAGTTCCGCTTTAGCAATGAATATTTGTAAAACCAGTGTGTGAAGCCTTTCTGCTACAGACACTAGCTGATCTCTGTGACATCTGATTTCATATGACTGCAATCAATCATTTATGTGCCCTTATCACGTCTCATTTTCTTTCCTGCCTTCCCCCACTGAACTTAAACCCTGACCTCTTCTCAAGCAGCTGCAACATTTTCATTTGGTGCTGGGAGCAATCTCAGAGCTATTGCCACTGTTTGAAGATAGCAGCATTACTCATTACCTCTCTTCATGTTCGACATTAAAATGTATTTTTGGACACTCAACAACTTATTGTTTAAATTAATCATGGACAGATATACTGACATCCTTTTTTCCCTTTGTTTCACTGAGCTGAACTTCCTTTGATTCATGTGCTAATGGAAACAAAACGATATAATCCACAATGAATAATTTTGCTCTGCTTGAGATGTGCAAGCAATAATAAAAAAGTAAACAGAAGTTATCAGAATTTCTTGTAAATGCGACAACTGCTTTCTTTGTAATGACAACAGATATTTATCTGCTGCCTGCTTTTCATTTATATGCAACATAATGAAGCAAGTGAAAGTGTGTTTCCTTTCGAAAACAAAAATTTCCAGGATTAACAATTCATACCAAACCATGGATGATCATTTTCACTCTGTGTATCAGCATTGTCTATCAGCAGGTTAAATAAACTTCATTTAAAATTCTTCTCTGCCTGTCACTTACATTTGCATGATCCAGATTTTGCAGTGGGAGGATTTTCAGAGTCATGTTTGACTCAGACCTAATCTATATCTAATTTTATACCTAGAGTGAGGTAGAAAAGGGCTTTTCTAGGGTAAGGATATATACAAGAGTTTTTATATTACACTAGACAGAATATTATAAACAGGGTGAGCGTACAAAGGGGATATTGGCTGCAGCCAACGCTATCTCATCAATATTTCCCATTCCTGCAAAGGCCCACGCTACAGGCAAACAACTGCAGGCAAATAGGAAGGGGCAAGTGGGGATAACAATTTTTTGAATCCTCACTGTTATATTTTTGACAGTTCACTGATTTTCACCCAAAAAGCGTTTGAACATCCTCCTAAACTGAGCCCTTCGGGCACAGAGACCAGTCCGGTGACTTCATTTCCCCAGATCAAACTTCATCTACTGCCTTCCCATCTTTTCAACCTCCCCAAGCAGGACTTAGACGCTGCTGCCAGAAATACCTGCTCACATTGCTATTTCATGAAAGAAACTATTTTTTTTTTGCCATGAGTATTTGCTGTCTAATTCACTGTCTAAAAATTATTGAAAGTACACATGACCATGGATAGTGAAAAAATGCAATCTAATGTTTGGCCAAAGACTTCCTCTTCCTCCCTCTCTCTCATTTTTTATTTTTCAATATCAAATCATTCTTCATATTTAAATGAACCAGATTATTACCTCAAATCAAACAAAAACACTCAAGTCTTAATTATAAATTAATGAGTCTAAAACAAGAGCTTGGAAAAGAAGCATTTAAGTGGTAGAAAAATATTCTTGAATAGTAAGATATGCTCTACTTATTCCAATCAAAATACTTCATAAATCTGTTTAATATTCACAGGAAAGCATACAGAAATGAAACCAAGTGTTTTGGTTTGAGCATGTATAAAGGGAAGAAAACATGATGCTGAGGGAAGGGGAATAAACAAAAAGTAATCTATGTCAACTAACAAAAGCTGATTTATATTCCCAGTCTGAGAAAACGATCAGAAAGAAACCAAAATAAGATTGTTTGACCTATGTACCAGTCATAGCATATGCTTTAAAGAGGGGAAAAAAAAAAAAAAGAATGCAATGTATCCCTTATTACCTTCCATTGCTTTGATATGTCCAGAGAGAAGATGTATGAGATACATTTCTGAGGCCGAATTTTTCACAAACAGTTTGACAAATTAAACAATCACAGAAATATAAGATTTCCACGATCTCAGGTAGAATTCTCCGTAAGTGATATATTGTTCTCATTAGAGTTTTAAAAACAGTTTTATGCACAAAAACAGATGCTCAAGAAGAGGAAAGAAAACAACAAACAAAGTTATATAGAGGGGCTTTTTCCCCTCTGCCTATGAAATGAAGTAATAAACCTTTCCCAAGTTTTGTAAAGATTTTGTGGAGCTCTGAGGGAACAACCTTCAGGAAGACATTCTTGCAGCTGTATTTTCTCCAGCATGGTGCAGAGTATATGTGATTTTCTTAGAGATTAGAATCAAGAGTATTAGCTTCCACATTTACCATTTTTGTTTTGCATATGATAATATTCTTCCAACTTCTTCCATAGGTCTGGATTTAAAGCTTAAGCAAAAACTCCCCAAAAACCCTCTGTTAATTTCAGTTCCTTCAGTCTGGAGATTAGCAGACTTGGTTTTGGAGGGGATATGATTATCTATTCTGGAAAACCTGGCCCATTTTTCAGGCTGATTCTACAATCCCTCATCATGTGTGAAAAGTCATTGCTACCATCTTTGTTAGGTGGTGCAAGAAACTGGGAAAATGACTTCAAGGAAAGTGTGCTCCTAATTTCAGTAAATTAGAATGAAAGAAATAAAAAAAAGAATCTTCCCTTTAAATCCCCAATGAGAAGAGTTTGTATAGAGTAACAGCATGGTTATTTCCTTGCAGAAATATAATTCATGTCAATGGGACCGACATTTCCCAACATTAATCAGAATGCAGATCTTCAGTCATCTATTGTTCCAGTAAACTATATGAAATTCTCTTCCAAACTCTTAGGTTAGAGATAGAAAGTTAGACTTGAAGACAAGCACAAAAAATATGCATTTCAATCACAAGACCCCCAAACCAAATTTGTTGTTTTGTTTTGTTTTGTCTTTTTTTTAAAAAACTTTGGAAGAACACCTTACTCTTGTACCATATTTAGAGTTTCAGTTTTCCATTTAAGAAGATGTCACTGTGATATAAAGGCCAAAAATGACTAAACAGTGAAAAACATTGAAGTGTTTTTCTCTCACAGCATTCATCAAGGGAAAAAATTTTCAGGTATCACAAGATTATGAGAAAAGAATGTTTCATTGTCTCTTTGATTTAGTTTGTAGAAAATAGTTTTTTTCTAGTGGCCAAGCAAGAACATTGAATTCAAGAGAGAGAATGATACTGATACATTTCCAATAAATCAACAAGTTGAATATTTTAATGCCTCAGTAGTATAAAGTGAATAATTGATCAATTTGTGTTTATTCTCCTGTTTAACCTAAAAAAAATAAGCCCTTCAGTCATCACAGGTACTTAGAAAGAGAAACATTTTTCTTTCATTCACAAATGTGTGGGGCTTTTCATTAATATATAATACAAGGCTGTATTTAATTATGTTCATTGCAATTTTACTTTTGAAGGTTCCTAATTGTATTCCAACATAAAACATTCTGACATGAAAATTCAAAGCAGTTTAATCATGTCCAAATGAAATATTTGGATTTAAATTCACCCTCCCCATTTTGCTTTCTTTTCTATTTTCTTCCTTTTTTTTTTTAATAGACGACAATTATTTAAGTGCTATTACTTAATTATATTAGTCTTGGCAAAAATACTTTTCTTTGAAATGTGTATTGAGTTATATATCTGAGACACCTGTAGATTTATATGAATACTGAAATCCCAAACATGTATAAACTGTTGTGTCACTTCATACACAATAATACTTGTATGAAGTAATGATAATTTGCAGGTGTTTATGTGTTGATTTTTTTTCTGTGAATCTTGACTTCCCTCTAATTCAGTGGATTAATTTATAACTGCCCACTTTACCTGAGATTAACCTTTCCCTCTGTTCTCTGATAGCAAAACTGTCCCTGTGACTGATCGCAGAGAGATAATATTAACTAAGGAAGCCTTCAAATCAAAGTCCTTACTACTGAGGGCAACTTAGAGGACAGTAAAGTTTGGGAAACATTATTATCATACAATACTGGACATATTCAGCCTTGCAGAAAGGCTTGCCAAACCAAAAGGTGATCAGCATGCCCAAGCTGGGGAGGGAAGCCTGTGTGAGGCAGGAGGCAGCATTCACAAACTGTCCAAGGGAAGAAAAAGGGGCAATACGTTCTGGCCACTGAAACAGGAAAAAACCAACAACAAAGCAAACAAAAAAACCCAGAGAGAACTTTCTCTAAGGGGAGTGAAAAGAAAACATTAGAAAGGTCGGTGTCATTACTGTACCATTAAGTCCTTTTTAGGGCACGGTGGTGCTTGCACACTGTGCACAGCCCTGCCCCAAAATGGTAGAAGTTTACAGAGCTCTAAAGCCCAAGGCACAGATTCATAGCTATAAAGGTAGGAAGGTCCACTAAAAAAGGCTCAGCAAAGCCCTGAACCACCTGCTGCTATGGGGTGGTACTGCCATGGACCGCTTCTCCCCCCACCTTCCGTCCACAGCAGCACTGGAGACAGAAACTGGAGATCTTACCCCTAAAATAGTCATAATTGTAACAGATACTAAAATTACTTTTCTACAATTTCTGTCCTCATTTGTTTAATTTTACTTCACAATTTTCCTTTAAAATTAAGTGTTTTGTCACCTGAATCAATGTTTTCAGGTAATGGATGCGAAGAGAAATTTGGAGGTCTCAGTTCTAATGCAATCACTTTTCAGCAAACAACTTTATAAGCTATTTTTCAAGGAGTCTTTAGTTCTATGGCTTAGACCTGACCAATTTTATTAATGACTGTAATTATACAGATTATTGGTGCAACACCCAAACATATAAGCAGATATATTTTACAGTTACAGCCAAATACAAGTCTCCAGTTCAAAATCCTGTTACCTGTTATGCTGTACCATTCAGCTCTTCTCATAAGTGCTCTAATCTATGATCAGACCCTGTGAGAGCAATATTGATAGACACGCTCTTTGGCTGTTTAATGACACTTGCATAATTGGAGACACAGGGGCGAAGAGGAAGGAATGATTGATTTCAACTCACTATTTGCCTTGTGCTTTCCGGGGCTTGGGGTGGTCACTTCTGCTTTGTTTTGGTAGAATCTGCCCAAGCGGTGCACAGTTTACAGCACAGCTGCTGCTCCTCTGGGGCAGCTGGTTCCCAGCAGAGGAACCAAGTCTGCTCTTAGCTTCACAGGCTATCACTCAGACTAAGGTGCCCTAGAAATATGAATTTCTGTATTTTTAAAAAACCTTATTCTGTTTTTACTCCTAACTCTCAATCTCAAATTTTAGCGTGTTTCCTTTGTAAAGCTGCTTATACCTGTTACATGAGGAGCATTAGGACTATGAAAAACCCAGTTTGTCGTTCTACATCAACTTTTAAACACACTCCAGACTGGCTCACCTCCCTCCCCCTTTGTTTTTCTCTGGTAAATCCTAATCAGAAAAAGGCCATCACTAAGGTCTAGAGAGAATATCAGAGTGACAGTGTGACTCAAGGAGATACCTGCACTGAAGACATCGTCCACGTACTAAATCAGCACTAATTCATTCTTTCATCACTCAAAGTTGATGAATATTCTCTCAATAATTGGAATGCCACTGTCAAGTAAATAATTATAAAAAGGCAGCTATATTTAGAGTATCACAAATATATAGCTTCAGAGCTAAGGCTCTGCATTTTACACAATACCAAATAATCAGTAGCATTCTCTTGCATATTTCAGGCAAATACCACACAGAAGTTAAGACTGTAAAAATTTGAAACCATCTCAAGGTTCCCTATAATTTTACAAGTAACATTTAATGATACAGTTTTCTGAAATTACTAACTTTGACATTTTTAGCTTATAGCATTCATATTAGGTATTCATAGCAAAAAAAAAAAAAATCACTTGGTTATCTAATAATCCTAAAATAAGAAGCACTGGAGGGCTGACTTCTATTTGGTGCCTTCAAGGGGGGGAAGTACAAAACACTTCTGAGGGGGGCAGATATTCTGATACATGCAACAGCTGCTTATCTGAAATGTAAAGGCTGAGTAATTGTGCTATAAGGGAAAAAAACACAACAAAACAACACAACCCAAACAATAACTTCAAGAAGGAAAATACCCATTCTCAGAAAAGTATGAAAAGAACAAAAGTACAATTCCTAGTGTAAGGTGGATTTTCTGTTCTCTTTGTATTTGAGATAATTTCTGTAATAGAATGATGTTTCCATGCATGTCGCATAAACACCCCAGAGTTATTGCTCAAATGATCTCCTCAGAGACATTTGAATGTTGTCTACTTCTCCAGTCAATTGCAGTTCCGATGTTCCACACTGTTACCCCACTTGGATTCCATTAACACCTAATTTACAAGCATAAACCATGTAAATGGTTGGAGCAGATGCAGAAAAATAATTATAATTTCGGCTGAAGTCTTCATTTCCCAACCTAATTCAGTAACAATAAAATTCCCTCTCTAAAGAGTAGACCGGAAGACTTTAGGCACAGACCCAGCTAAATAAATAGTTACAGCCCTGGGCATTTAATTTCTGGAAGCAGCCCATGAATGGAAAAGCAGTGTCCAAAATTATGAGACAAGCAATGCAGGACATTGGTCTCTAGATAAGGATTACAATGATAAAATAATTATGGAATAGGAAATTCTTAGTATCTCCAATTAAATTTTTACTCGTAGCTTTAAAATACACAACATTTGGTTCCAAGGTAAGTTTCTTGGGTGCTGAAGAAATTTTCCCCTAGGTCCTACCTCAATCTACAGTTCGAGAAGCTCTTTTTCTTTTTGATTTTGTGCAAGAACTTAGGATCACTTATCTCATAAAACCCAGCACGAAGCACAGAGAGTTCTGCTGATGGCACCTGGTAAGGAAAGGACAGTGTAACCTCCCAAGGAGTTCAGCCCTGATCCCTGAAGTCACTCTCAAGTACTTTTCAGAGGCAAACACTTGGGAGGTGGAACAAACGCTGTCTCATCTGTATTAACTTCCTTCTGGCAATGAGCCTGAGGTTCGTAATCCAAGGTTGCATTGACATTTATCCATTCACTGCACGATTTCACCATGTCCCTTTCTTGGCCTCTGCCACATTTTGTGCACTGCACTAGCCAAGTGCCAAAGGCCACTTTGCCAGGACATGAGCTCATGACTTTTAGTCAGATGAGAGATGCTGCAGCCTCACTCCAGGGTACACAAACCGCATGAACCACGGGAGAAATCAAGAGCATGTGAAGAAAGGAAATGCTGTAGTTACACAAATGCTGCAAAAGTAGGTCATGATCTCTGCACATAAAGCTTTACTGTGGCAGGTTGTGGGCTCGATATTTCTGAGCCTGAATTTTAGCTTGCTAATCATTGCTGGCTCCTTTCCCAAGGGAAAGCTGCCAACAGTTTTTTCTGTTCAAAACATCTCTCTCCATTTCTCAGCACAGGTTCAGCAAACAGCGCTCCCTTTGCCAGAACAACTGTCCCAGGTGTTGTTTCCTATTCCTGAACCAATGGAGAGCAGTGTCAGTGCCATGGACCAATAACAGACCTTTTTACACAGCGTGTTCTAAAAGAAACTGTTGGGATTGTAAATAAAACCTTCTTTCTCTTCTGACAGCTCTATGGAGTCAATCTATTCCGTGTTCTACCATGATAGTAGGTTACTTTGGAATTAATAACAATGGTCATTGATGATTAGCTAATTAAAAGAACAGATCTAAATTAAATTAGTAAAAACTTCCACAAACTTTTTAAGGATTAAAATTTTTTATATATTCAAAAACTCTTGTATACTTGCACATTTATTTAATGTATTAATTCATGCGTGTGACTACACTCAGCAGCCTTATATACCATTTTCAAAAAAATCCTGATAATACCAGGATTCTTATTTGATGACAATGAAAATACACTGAGAACCAAAAAATTTGCTACACATCACCCACAATCAATTAATGAAGTTTAAAACTTAGACCATAATATCCTGTTTATGCTTATTTCACAGACAGAAATGCAAAATTACTGTTTACGTTACTTGTGATGCATTATCTGTGTAATTTCAACAATAGCAACTTTTATCTATTTCCTAAATTGCAGGGAAAATTAAATAGTCAATATTTTCTATTTCAGAAATATAATTGCTAACACAAAAGACCTTGTACTGCATTTCATACTGCTGAAGGTCTTGATGGGGATATTCAAAAACCCCTTCATTTTTCAAAGGATCCTGAATTTTAAAAATCTCTCAGGCTTATTCAGGATAAGCAAACTAAAACATTATAAGAATGAAACAGAAGAGAGGATCTGGGTGACATAAAAACATATTTGCACACTGAAAGCCCAGAGTCTGCATCTGCAAAATCTCTTGTTCCAAGATAATCAGTATTTATAGGACACTGTGTATGTCACTTGAAGCCAGTTTAACCTTTCTAAGGAAACACAAAACTCATAATTCTAGCATTTACATGAGTGTTGACTCCTTAGTGCTTTGAGCAATTTCAAGAGAATATCACAGATCAATGAATTAAAGATGATCTCTTCCCTAATGAAAGCTGATCTCTTTTCTAAGAACAATAGGAAAAAAAAAATCTGAAACAAAAATCCCTAAAATTTGGCTTTTCCAGACCATCATTTTATTCCTCCAACTCGTGGGGCATCTCCCAGTGGCACTGTCTGAGAGAACTGGCCAACACTCAACAGGGTATTGCCTGTGCCCCCAGCTCACTGGCATGGAAAAGCGGGATCCAGGAGTCTCTAGAAGCAGAGATTTATAACCCACAGAGACCACAGAACCTGCAAGGAACGGCACCACTCAGCCCTTGTGAGGAGAACTGCTGTGCTTCATTTGACTGACATACTTTATGTAATCATGACATCATGGAGAGAGGGCAAAACAAGTGCAGCCAGCTTGGAAGAAGAGAGAAAACACTCAGAGAATTCAAGCTCATGAGCTTGAGCACCAATCACCATAAGTACATGAAATACCACTCTAAGCAGTACACTTGAGCTGAAAATAGGACTGTGGCACATCAGCTCTCCTACACGACCCAGCGAACCCCAAGCACAAACAACAGAGAACTGAGTTAGGGCATGTGAAATTGAAAAGTTCTATTCAGAGATGGCCTTGAATCTCAAGCTTTCAACAGCTCAGAAAAGTTAGGTTATCTCTCTTTCTCTAATAGAATATATTTTTTGTTACTTTTGCAAACCCTCTGTGTATGGCTGAAAATTTAACAAGAGCAAGAAGGAAGCTGTCATCATGATTGGTGGGGAAACCAGTATTTTGAATATTCACTATTTACTATTAAAAAAAATTACAGTAGGAAAGAAAGATACTGACTGTTGGGTAACAACACGTTAGCATGGATTTTTCAGAAGATTTTATCCTAATTTAGAATAATCACATACAAAATTAAATCTTGAAAACTTTTACAGATTGTAAAAATTGGTTCCCAATTCTGTCTTTTCTTTAAACTGAATTTCATTTTGTATCAGCTCAAAAACATACAACAATGCAATACCATTACGTGGATCCTTAGAGTCTGTAATTATCCTTTATTAATTATATAATTACTTTTTACTTCCTACTGTATTTTCTCCTGCCTCCATCTCTCTTTCTTAGTGACTTCCACAAATTTGTTGAAATGTCCTCTTTGCTTTAGCTCCTGACATTAGCTACCAGAAAAGCTTATATTTCTGTAGGGGTTTAACAGAGAATATTCTCCTGTTCATGCCATCATTTATGTCCCTTGAATGGTTGTTTCTGTTGGGCTCAGACCCTTCTGCCTGTCCCCAGAGCTCCTGGACAGATTCAAGGGAGCTTCTGGCCGTGCAGGACTCCCTGGCGCACCTGCTGAGAAGGGAACGGGTGCCAGGAGTGTGTCCATGGCTTCCTTGTCCTAAGGAGCCCACAGTAGATTCAGCACTCAAATTGTGATCTCAAAAGTGCAGAATAGAGGGGGAAGATGACTCCTCTGAAGTTGCTGGCTGCACTCATGGTAATGCGGCCCAGTATGGGGTCAGCCTTCCTCACTGCAATATCATCTCTGTTGTATTATATGGTCTCCCACAGCCTTTCCAGGGAAGAACTCCTGCTGAGCATAAAAGACTCAACTGTCCTCTCACAGCATTGCTATAGCAATCAGTTTGTTTGATTTTGGCAGCTCTGAACATTCCAGGAGCTAAAGAAATGTCAGTAATTGAAATAGAAATTGTGGTTAGAGTCGAGGAGACAAGGGAGGTTGCATAATAACCTGCCTTACTTCACCAAACAATTCAAAACATGATTGATTTTTTTTTTTTATACTATGAGTAAAAAATTGCAATGATCCTGAAAGCTACTCTATGACTGAACACAATAACTTCTGTTGTTTTAGATACCTGTTACTTACAATAGAGACTATTGTAATTGTTCTGTGACGAACTTTTAACTCCCACTTAATCCTTGTATTGCTTTTTTAACGTCCATGTGGTATCAACCTACTGGAATATTTTGGAAGACACACTTTAGCACCGTGCTGGAGTGAAATCCATTTTCTGTTAGACTTTCAGTGCTCCGTGGGTCTGTGTAGATTGTTTTGCTATCTGACTTAGGCAATCTAAACAGATTTATGCAATACTATTGCATCATTGGCATCTATATGACAATTGATATATTTGGTCTTTAATGATTTGAGCAAGAGGCAATAATTCAAGTTTTTTTAAATGATTCTGAGTTGAAAAATATTCAAGTGTTTCTAATATTGACAAAATGGGACAGCTATCAGCTCAAATTGATTTGGTACTTAGTACAATAAATTCACGGGAATTACGTGAATTATTTAAACCAACATCAAAGCTCCAACGCCTATTTTTTTTTTTTAATTCCAAAATTCTATTTTACTCAGATTGTCTTTAATTTATTAAAAATTAATTTTTACAAACTTACATATTAATATAGCAATTTTATTTGCAGTAAAGAGAAAGCAGGATAAGAGCGCCAGTAAAGCTGAAGTAAATACTACGAATAACTTGTGGGATCAGAGCAGGGAGAACAGAATTTAACTAAGTAACATAGTTTGTAAAGTAAAACATATGGGTTATTCTTACCTCTATATCAGATTTTTTTCCCCTTTTTCTTATTTTTCCCCAGAGCTTTTTCCTGAATGATTAGCTATGGTGATAAATACCGTTTCCCCAACATGGGGACATTACTTATGGTTTTACCATCCATGTAATATAAGACCAGGGAGAAAAGAACTTTAGGAAAAAAAAAAAAAAAAAAAAAAAAAAAAAAAA
>WBMY01001050.1:1167363-1207703 GCA_013397315.1 Donacobius atricapilla | reverse complement strand
CCCCCAAACAATGAACAAACCTATTAGAAGATGTCAGGGAGAGGAAATTCTGGTAGTACAGCTGGAAATTCAAGTTTCAAAGAGACATAGGCAGGAAAGAACACAAATCAAATCATAAAAACTCCGTGTTTACACATAGAATCTCATATCCTGCTTTCATTCTCTACGTGACTCAGGACTAAAAGCACATCTCTGGTTTAGTTTTATAAGATACTTTTTCTTTGTGCTTTTATTTAAAATCTTTTTTTTCTGAAATTCTACATGATGTGACACAAATTGCACACTGCAGAGAAAACTCTGTCTTGGTGAATGAATCCATTTTAATCTCAAGGGCTTTATTATCTGTTAAAATATATTTAAATATAAGCATTCAATTTTATATTGCTTGACTTTTATAAAGGGGCTGTTTTACTAAAGCAGGGTTTTGAAAAGATCATAATAAATACTTGTGACTTTGACATGTAAGATCCAAAAACATGAAGAAAGCATTACCTTAATTTTCAGTTATTCACATACACAAAAATATTTCCATAGGCCAGAGACCTCCTAATAGATTGTATTTGTTATGCTAATGCCTTCCAGTATATAATGTAAAACTGTATACACTTAAGAGACACACAAAAAGCCAAACACACAGAACTGTTACATTTAAAACTGCTGAAGCATTTTAACAATTAATTTTATAATTCTATTATTCCTCTTGAAGAACTATTACTTGACTGTTCAGAGATTATTGAACACAATACATTCACATATTAGGGAATAAAAAGGATAATCTGGTAGAATACTGTTTCACTTTTGTTTTAAGCAGAAGGTACAAAGGCAGCTTCACTTCTGCGAAGCTATTAATAGAAAAATACTTTTTTTTTTTTTTTAACACACTGCAGCAAGAGGCATCTTCGCTGTAACACTTGACCAAATTGCCAGCTCTAGACTTAAAAGGATTGAAAAACTGGACTTGATACATTTGGTTTTCCAGTGCACTAGGCTCTTCATGCCTGATGTATGATAAAGAGAAACTAAAATTCTTATGAAAAAGTAAAGAAGCAAATCATTGCAAGGCATTAAATTACATTGAACATTCTGCATGAAACTTCAATCCATCAAATGGCCACTGAAAAATGAGGTAATTACCTAAAATAATTTGCATGTTAAGAGCTGATACAATATTACAAAGTAAAGTCCAGTTGCACATTAATTGTGAAAGCAATGCATAATTTCCTGATTAATGTTTCATACCTAATATTCTTCCGTGCTCTGTCAGATGCTAAGTAACAATTTGGCCAATCAATCTACAGAAAGTACACTCAGGCAGGGACGGAGCTTGGTCTCCATAAATCCTGATGCAACAACTGCAGCTACAATAGATGATGCTGTGAAATTTATAAAAACAGCTGCTCAAATTGAACTCAAGTGATATTTTAAATAATTAAACCTCGCAGTAAAATCATCTGAGGCACAATCCCTGATCGTTCATACACGGGAGCAAACCTCAGCTTCCTCCCAGAGAGGGAGAAGGGGCTGGAGGTGGGGAGGGAGCCAGGAGAGGGCAGTGCCCTGTCACCCACACGCAGTCTGGGCTCTGTCTGGCCAGCAAAGGCTAAGCACGTCAAAGAAATGATATGTTCAGTCTCTCTGGAGCGGGATTTCCATCCATGCTCCTCTGTTGAGGCAGGAGGCAGTATTCCTCAAGGACTGAAACTCACCTGTCCTGTCAGCCAGAGACAGGGTGTCACAGTTTTGAAAGGGCATCAAGCAAAGAAATGAAAAGATGACAAAAAATAAGGAAAAGCAAAATCGCCACTAAATAAATACTGCCAAAATGAGAGTAGCATTAACTGTCAGCAGCAGAAAACAAGTATGGCCTGGAATTTCTCTCTTCTATAAGAGACAATTCAATGGCCAGATTTTTTTTTTGGCATTAAAATTTAAAAGAATATTTATAGGACCAAGAGGTCTTTAAACTTTAACTGGTTATCTGGGAAAACCCTCTGAAATATTTGATAGGCAAGTTACTAACTTGGCGTCATTCAAACAGAAGAAGGTTTCCCAGAACCTAGGGAGGGTGTTTCTGTAAATTCTCAAAACAGAGCTTCAAGACAGTAAATAATTAGGCCTAATGGTTAGTCAACAGGAAAACCCAAAACTGTCAAAACCCAGAGAAACTGATGTTATTGGAAGTACTGGCCACCTGCAGAAAGAAGAGTCTTCAAATAAAGAATATTTGACTTTCCCTGGGTGCTGAGAAATTTGTTGGAGACTCTGTGATCCAACGGATGCAGTAAAAAGGAACTGGAAAATTTTTAATGAGCTATGCCACCAGTTTAACAATTTAAATGACCTTGAGCTAGGCATGTGACTGAAGTGTGTCACTTCCCTCATTTGTAAAAGAGGTATTAATCTACCTATTTCACAGGGTATTTGGAAACTTGATTAATTTACAAAAACTGCCTCCAGACTCTTGAGGGAAGGTGACTCTTAATTGATCTCCCCTAAAGCAGACAATTTTGATTAGAATAAAAATGGCACTAAAGCAACTGCAGATTTCTAAAGCCAGACTCCAGGGACAGATTCAATGTGTCTGTTTTTTAATCCTTAACTAAACAATAAATATTTGCTGGGGTGATAGGAATATGTTTTGTTTTAATTTTCATGCCTACACAAAAGCTATGTGATCAGCTCTTCAGCTGTGAGAGCCGAGATTTCACACTACCCATGTGAAAAGGCATTTCAAAATTTAATCAACCTGACGGGTATATTTTGAACCTTTCCTATAAAACAAAATCTGTCACCTACTGATGAAAATAAAAAAGGGAACAAAAAACCCAAGACCCTAAAATGCGTTGTGTGGTTTAAAGATGTTCTGAGAAACTCAGTGGTAATTTTTTATATTCTTGTACTGTCATCCTATATCGCCTTCCAATCTCCGGTCGGATGTCTGCAGAATCCTACTGGGAATCTCAGAAAGCAGAAAAGCTGAACAGCTCACTGCAGCAGCTCCAGCTTTACCAGCAGTTTTCTTCTTTTCACCCTTTCTCCAACTCTGAACTAGGCTTTCTTTGCTGTTTTTTCGAGGATGGCTCATTGAATTCAGACTTTCAGACCTGGCAGTTCGAATTAGTTTAGCCACACTTCTGCTATTATTTCACTACAGGGTCAATCAAATGGGGCTTTTTTTTTGTGGCCATCATGACAGTAAATGGTTTTCTAATTAAATTTTTAAACAGAAGCACTGTTTATTAACCACTGCAAACATTTGAACTTTGAACTTAATTTCCAGATTTTATGGCAAATCCTATTCCTGTCAGTGAAGGACCACACAAAATAAATATCCTAAGGCATCAGAAGCAAGAGAAAATAAGAGGAATCACAGTTTATTTTACTCCTTTCTTATATAAGAAGCAAAATGCTTTCATCCCACTGTGGTTTGCTTCTAAGAGAAATTTAGAGATGTTAGTTTTCATTGTCCTGAGAAAATTCAGCTTTCACATCCAAGCTTGTATGATGAAATTATTTTGATAATTATGTAACATTTTGTGGAAAGTTGCTACAGAGAAATTTCTATATGATACTAAAAGAATTTATGTGTACTATGCCGTACCTTAAACTCCAATGAGTCAGGAATTGATTGATGTAAACACGTGCCTTCAATAGTCATAGAAGTAGAAAAAAAAAATCCTAAGTGCTTTTAAACATAATATGAAAATGGGGAATTTCTAACCTAATAAAGTTTCAAGCGTCTCCATCACACACAAAATACTTTAACAGCGCATGTCACTGGCTGTTAAATTTTCTTTTTGGATTGAGCATATGCAATTTTTTCACCATTCTCTTTATCTTTCTTTATTCACCATTAGCTAATATACTTTGATTTAGTAACCCATATTGCCTACTCTTAAGAGCAGCTCCAGAAAGAAAAAAGACTCATTTTGTAATAATGTGTGTCATAGTGTATGATCTAAATAAACTTTTCCACATAGAACATCCTCACTTATCTTTTTAATTGCAAGTAATGCGAAAGTATATTCTATTTATCTTCAGAGGAAAGAAAATTCACTAAGCTGGTTCCCTCAGCAATTTATGGAAAAAAAGAATTGTGAAATACACAACTAACTGAGAAAGTAGGGGGAAAAGAAAGAACTCCAATCTATGATAGACAACTATCCACAGAAATTATTATTCTATTACTATAGCTACTCACACTGAAACTGTTCTTGTTTCTTGCCACTGCAGTTGTTTCTCACAATTGTTGTTGCAGTAAATGAACATCTTTACATGAAAATAGATGGAAATGGAAATGAGAACACAATTAGAAAAAACAGTACTTAAATGTATTCAGAATCTGGTCCCATAAAGATGATACTTCGCAAGGAACTCTCAGTAGAGTAAGCAGTGATATTACATAAAAGGTAAATAATTACTCATCAGTACTTATGGAGAGGATGAAATGGGTAGTTTGGGAACCAATACTAGATACATTCAAAGAAAATCTTTACTTTTCCCAACCAGCAGGTTCTGCCTGCTGTCACTGCAACTGTACCTCACTATCTACCACACAGATAAAGTGTCAAGGTACTTTTCCTTTTAATCATCTCTCTAGTTATAGTCTTGTCTAGTCTCCAATTATTCAGCAGCCTACAAAGACATGGAGAGGCCAGAAGCAGTATTCACTTGTTAATTATCTTAACTGTAGGAGAAATTGGAGTGCCTTTTTCCTTTGGTACAACCACTACTACCTTCCTGAGTTACAATAAATACCAAAACCCAGTAGAGCATTTCAATGTTTTATTGTTTAACTAGGAAATATATGCAATAGTCTTTATCTAAATACACATAGGCATATCTATGCATATTCATATATCAATAGAAAGAAATCAGCTTTCTACTGCCAGCCTAGAACAAACCCTAATGAAAGAGCTAACCTTCCGTTTCCTAAAAAAAAAAAAAAAAAAAAAGAAAAGAGTTACAAGCAAAGATAGAATTCAAAACCCTCATGATTTATAATTTAATTACAGAGTAATAGTTGACAGTGATTAAATAGCTGGACTGAACCTCACGCTCAGTTGTCTGCCACCGTGCCTCCTTTCACATCATCCATTTCCTTTCCTGGCAGTATCTGATCCCACCTCCCTGACCCGTGTGTGCTTCCCTCAGCTGTGCACCTTCCAGAGGCTCAGCCCAACGCCGTGAGTCTGTCTGGTCCTTGCACTGGGCCCAGAACCAGGGGTGGGCAGGCTCAGGGCTGCTGGAAGATGCACACAGGCTCCAGCCTCTGCTGAAGCGGCAGCAGTGCCGTGACCAGATCCCAGGTGCATACAAGAAAGCCTGAACGGGAGAAAGGCCTACACAAACAAAACCCCTCACCACTCCTGAAGCCAGACTTTACTAGTAAGATATTTACATGAAAAAGTGTCCAGCCCTATTTCCAGAGAAGGATTCTTCCCAGCCAGCCATCACCTCGCTCCCCGTGCTCTGTCACCTTCCTCAGCCTGGTCAGGAAAACATTGACCTTAACTCAAGCTCAGGATGTTGTAACCAGATGAAACTGTTCCAAGTAAGCAGCTCCGATGGGATGCACCCTTATTGCACCGAGGTGTGTCATGCTGTGCCAGAAATTCATCAAAGACAAGATAAATAACCCTCTCATGCTCTTCTGAAACTAAAGAGAGCCAGCTTCCTTCCCGCCCAACAGACTCAGAACCACCAACTGCTGTGTTAAAAGAGAACTGCATTTTTGTATTTTTATGCCCATTATGACTATGATTTGCTTAAGGACCAAGAAGACGCCTAATTTCATTCAAAGCGAGATACTTAATATTTTTTGACTAAAAGCCTTGTAATGGTTATAAGGTATGTACTTTCCTAAAATGGACCCCGTTTTTTGACCATTCACTACCACTGTCAGAAGAAAGTACATTAAAATCTATTTTCTCCATGACAAAACCCATATTTTTTGTTCAGATGTGAGAGAAACCCAGATGATGATGGAGACTGCAACTGCTTAAACGCAAGGGACTCTATGCTATTGCAGTTCTGGTTCAGCCTGAATCATCTGTTGATGCTTTTATCTGCTGCCACATGAACACTCAAAAGTTCTACTTGACTCTGCATATAACTTAACCATGAACTTATGGGAACAACGTAGGACATTTTGTAGTAAAGTACAAGAGAAGATATAAAAAAATTAACCTAGAATACATATTATTGATCCATTAAGCAACAATTTTAAATAAGCTTTGCAGATTTCCTTAGCGCTACAGCCACTTTCTAACACTTTCCAGCTGTACACCTTGAAAAGTAAATTCCATCAAATAAGGGAGACAGTACTAGAACCTGGCAAACAAAACCAATCTCAATGTAAATATTGTTTTAATTGTAATGTTTATACTGGTTCTGACTTCTAAACGATTTTCACTCTATTCTGTTTTAAAGAAACAAACTCAAGTGTCAATGTCATTTCTGTACAACAATAGGAATTAATAGACTCCAAGCTTCTAGCAAGGATATTTTGATAAAAACACTGTCATGAAAAGAAAGGAGTAATAATGATGAAAGCATTTGACAGATTTTTTTCAAACTCTGGGTCAAAATCCTTCTGAGATACAAAAAGCCTTCAAGGAACAGAAGACAACAAAAAAAAATAAGTATAAGCATGAACTGTAGGATCACATACATTCTTGCAGTTTTCTTCCCATCTCTTTCTTTCCCCTTACCCATTCTTTTCTCTCTTTACCGCCTGATCATTATTATCCAAAAAAGAACCACCCAGCTGGGATATGTTTCAGTGACAGCTGATGTGCAGGGTTTAAGTGCTGTCTCCCCTCCGCTCTGGCACACAGGCTTGTCCTGGCTGGCATTTATTTCCAGGAGGTTTGCAAGAACAAATTCAAAATTACTGGGGAGGGCTAAAAGAAGGAAGAAGCAGAAATTATTCAGGCACTGACATTGAAAACACTGTGATCAACTCTAGCATTTACAGCAGAAGAGAGATTAAAACACGAGTATTATGATTCCTGGATACCGCTCTGTCTTGCAGATTTACACTCTGGTACAATCACTCTTACTTTATTTTGGTCTGATCCAATTTACATGAAAGCTGCAGGCAGCATCCTGACAAATTCAGCAGCACAGCCTTGTCTCTGTAGATGAATATATGTGCACATAACATCTTATACTTCAGCCTTTTTTAAGCTGGACTTGAAAAGTAGATGACACTGTGTACTGAAACAATGAAAATATATTTCTACATGTGTAATTTCACTGTTAAAAAACCTTCTGAAACCTTTGTCTGTCTTCTTTACTTCTACAGTGCCTGAGAACAACTGTGTTCAGTTTCATATTGCTTTGGTAGCTCAGATCAAGCACTTGATCAGCACATTTTGAACCAGAGCATTGCTCTTTTGTCCAGCATACCATTTTCCAAAAATTTAGACAGACAGGTAATTTAGACCAAAAAGTGAGAAATTTCCTGGATATTGTCAATCCCAAACCACAGCGGCTGCAGAAAGTTTTGGCAGGTAATGCTTGAGGTCTAAACTACTTACACGTTTAGAAAAATATCTTTAGTGTGAGCTACCTGATTTATGGGCTCTTATCCAGGGCTTCCAAAGCATGATGAGCAGTCAGATGTCTAAACACAATGATGTGCGCTTCAGTCACACCCACAAAACTGCAGACACAATAACAAAAATCCTACTGGCACATCCTGATTACTGCAGCCCATTGTCGTGATAAGAATGTATAGCTTAAATATGTATAGATCAGGAACGTTTCTCACCCTTTTCTGATTCCATCCATTAAATAGGTTTCATAGCTAGAATGAGCCATCTATTCTTCTGCAGATGTGAAATTCATTGGCTCATTTATGTGTACTTGATTTGGATTTACAATAGTTACTTAAATGCCTCAAAATATCAAGGAAAGAGAACTATGCTTTTATCCATTATTCCTATTGATTTTTCTCTTCCTTGATTTCCAGGAAAACCTTTAAAATCAGATTTTTCATGGTCTCTTGCTTTCAAAACACCCATAATTGAAAAAGATATTTATTCATCATACTTAAAAAAAAAAAATATATATACATAAAAATAAAAAAAAAAAAAAAAAAAAAAAAAAAAAAAGAGAGAGAGAGAAGTGGAGGGTAATAATTGAGAGAGAGGGGCATGTGGAGCAAAAACTGGACTCACACACTCCCATAGTAGCTCTAAATTCTTCAACTTTTTTTTTTTTTGAGGATTTCTAAGATCACACATATATACAATAAGAGGGAGGAAAAACGACTAAACAAAAACAAATAACTCAGAAATTTTTGTGTATAGCTGACCAGAAAAATTTGGCACTGATAAAAGGTTTTTAATTCTCTTTATTAAATTTTCCCTATATTCAATGACCTTACTTCAAGTGATTTCATAGAGAGCAAGATACTTTTAGTCGTAAACAATATTTTGACCTTCCATTTTCCTAAACAGTCTTCACTAAAACAGAACCCCAGCAAGGGCAAACCTGGTGTCAGCTTGATGTCACCATCTGTACTAGTGCAATAAAACAGAACAAGTATTACATAGGAGAGGGAGTTCAGATGTGCAAATCTGCCAGTCAAAAATCTACTGTCATACTTCATCCATTATCAGAGCTGACATAAAATACACAAATCTCTAAAGACACCCAGGCAAAACCTCACATGTTCCAAACATTTTTTTCTCTTAGTGAGAAAAAGTTTTTACTACATAATTAAAGATAAAAGCAGAGATGGAAAGCAGCAGGCCAGGTGTTGGTCTCCTGCGCCAGGGCGATGCAGGAATGCCACTCAAAACCAAGAGTGCAGGGAAAGCTCTTACAGGTCCAAGTGGATGTCCCTGAAGCCACACAGCCATGTCCCTTACAGTTTCTGATGCAGGCAGGCACAGCACCAAACCTGACATTACAACCTGCCTTTGTGAGGAAAGTCAGTGACACAGAAAAGTCTGTTTGACAAGTGCACAGTGAGTTCTGCTAAGAAACGTGTAGTTTTGTGGGTGTGTCTGTGTGGGGTCTAGGTTTATTTCTTTTTTGTGGGGGATGCTTTTTTCTTTGTATTCTCAGAGAGATAAATAGGTAGAGAGGGGATGAGTGTATACAGATGTAAATTCTCCCTTTCTAACCTCAATTTCTATGCAGCTTCATTCCCCCAGTACTGAACAAGGTGTTTGTTGCTTCAGCTTGCCCTGAGCAGTACATCCGGCTTTGCTCTGGGGAGCAGACTCCAGTTGCTCCTCAGTTATCCTAATGTCACTTTCCACTACCATCACTGTAAAAAGAGGCCTTGAAGAAATTACATTTATGTTCACTGTAAAATCTCTTCCAGGGCGCTGACTTTCACTGGTGAGCCTCGTGCCAGAGCCAGCTGACGTCACCTGGAACAAGGCTGAAGGCTGCTACTGGTGAATGTGTGAAAACTGCGTGAAAATCTTCTTTGTAAATGTGTTTCTGTGGTTATGGAATGAGAGATGGAACTGTACACTATCCACTTATGGGGATATATGGCATGCAATGGACAAAGAAAGAATGAGTCTTGTCAAGAGATAAAGTTACAAAAATCAGGGTGGATAAATGCTGCATTTTAGAAAAGTTTGTCTCCTGGGTAAAGCATGCAGTATAATGAGGAAAGATCTTTGGGTTTTGCATGCATGCATAAGTTCTAAGTGCAGTATTTATCATCTGCTAAATCACACTCATTTTTCTGCATTTTGCCAGCAGTTGCATCAATTGTCATTTAACTGCCCTAAATAATGTGTTCTCTTCCCTGCTGTATTAAACTATTTCTATCAAGGCTAATGATTTTCTGATTTCCACATGCTAGTGAGCTTGGCAGTAACAAATGATGCCTCTCTTTTGCATGTTGCAAGTAGCTTAAATTATATTTTACATACCCATTTAAAGGATCATTAGTTAAGTTAATATTCGTGCTATTCAGGAGGATCAAGCATTTTAGTAAAGGATAGTCTCACAGTACATCCTCTGCTAGAGCTGAGTACATTTTCAGAGCCTTGGCTTGTTAAACTCACACCCACTACATATGGATAGGCTGTAGGAGCCCTAGATATCTGTTGTGTCCTCAGTTATCACAGCTTACTCTGAGACTGCTGTTACCCCTCAACTGAGGAACTATGTATTTCAAAACAGAACTCCAAATTTTTCATTTTTTAAATTCTAAAATATTTTCTAAAAGTAATAATACAAAGCAACAGCAAATAAAAAATTGTGTCAGACTAGGAGACTAGAGCATTTTTGAAGGCAAACATCAGTCCCAAAGGGGCACATTTATAGGCAAGGGCTTTCAAAGCTAAAATTGTGCCCCCGTTCATTGGTGCATTCCCCAAAATTGCGTCCCCACTGACTTTGAGGGTGTGCATTATCCGAGGCAGTGTGACACAGCAGGCAGCAATCTGCCAGTGCAATAGTAACAGCACTCACTGATGTAATCATTGACAAAATAAGCATTCTGAAATTGGGATCTATTTATTTCCATTGAAGCAGTTTCATGGGACATGGAATTACCTCTCATCTGAAATGAATAGCTTCCAGCACACTTGGTGACAATGAAATATAAGGAGGGTATTTTGGAGGCTTACACAAAGCAAATGCAACAAAATAAATTTTCTCACTCCTCGAAAGTGAAAAGACTTTCATTCTAGTTCAGGAAAAATATTTTATTTAGCATTAAAATCTCCTTTAATCCTCTTTTATATATGTAACTTATGTAAAAATTTTAAAAGGGAAATAAAAAAGACTTCCAGATTTGATAAAAATGTTTTTTCTTTAAATTTTTAAAATTCAAATTTTCAATTTTCATAACAGCTTAAAATCTAAATTATTTTGCTCAATAAACAGACTATTTGTTCCCCTTTCCCACCACCACCCCCTCCTGTTAATTGTAAAGGGAAAAAAGGGGAAAAGGCTGGCTGGCAGGGGCTGAGTTAATGTGCAGAGGGAAATGGTATAAGCAAATGCTTTCTAAAAATTCAAATACAGGAAGCAATTCCCTTCCTAGTGGCAGCATCAACATAGACAAAAAAAGTTTTGCTATAGCAGAGTACTTTCTGATTTTCAGAAGACACTTCTTGTTTTGGGGTCTAATTATCAGGTTTTTATTTGTCAACTGCCTTGTATCTCAATGTATACATAGATCCTGTACATTTTTAAGTTGAAAAAAAATTAATCCAAAACCTGAAGAACAACAAACTTTGAGAGGTAACAGGGCTAAAAGAGACCAAGCTGCTGTGTGAGACACCACTCAGCTGGAAAAGGAGCTGATGTAGCTTCTGATGGCCACGGGTTTGTAATATGATTTTGACTATTTATAGTTTCAGCAAAAAGAAAACATTTGTGCTGAACTTTTCAGCAGTTCATGCCATCAGTTTTCTTTTTCTGTCACATTTACAGAGGTCACATTTTTGTCACTTCCACAGTAGGTCAGGTAAGTAGGCAGGATTGTGTAGCCCATGCTCTGCCAAGTACTACAACACTGCTTCCAGAAATGTATTTCTAGGGATTTTAGTGCTGTGCTTCCCCAGCATCTTTATTCCCAGCTGTGCTGCCGCTGGCACGGGGCAGGCCCCAGCAACATGCACAGGGAGGGACCCTGTCTCACCACACTCTGAAACGCAACAGACCACAGAGCAGATTTCAGCTGTCCTCCAAAGCAGGAGGCAAGAAATGCAGTGGTTGGTGAACCACCAACTATTCTGCCATTTATCAATTTTGCAGTTCCACTGCGGTGATGCTCTCTGGTACACTTTCACCAATTAGCATCTGATTTCAGTTTATCATAAAAATATAAGCCTAAGTCACCAATAGAAATGTTAATATGTATGTATTTTTTCAAGTTATAAAGCACTTAATTAAAATTCAAAATTCTGATCAACTGAAAAAAGAATTGATAGGACTCAAATATATCTTCTTAGTAAACATGCAGCCAAGAATGTCAGCTGAATCTCCCTCCCATTCATGAGATTGATTTCCTTGGTGAGTGCACAAAATAGCTAAAGCAGTCTCTTAAACATTTACTCACCATTAAGTGACCTTAATCTGTTATGGCCATTGAATAATTGCTGATTTATGACAAGAAGCAGCATCCTGGCCATACTCTCTGTGCAAAGTTTGACAGCATCTCTAAAATACCTCTTGCTGACAGCTTATCTCCCTTGCTTCACACCCTCCTCCCCCTGTTTCTTACAGAAAATATTCAACTAGTGCAACCATGTACAAACCTGTAATTGCACCTGAGCAACATACAGCCCCTAAATATTAAGGAAAGAGCACTAATTGACATGGTTAATCTCTGAAGGACTTGATCAGGAGCAGAGGATAGAACCTCTCCATTTGCCTCTGACCTGAATTTCAGAAGCTGTCATGTTTTAACCCCATGCAGCCACTCACTGTCTCCTCCCTGGTGGGATGGAGAGGAGAACTGGGAAAAGGTGAAGCCTGTGGGCTGAGGTGAGCCTCAGCCTGACAAGAGCCTCCAGCCCAGCAGGGCGCTGCCTGCCAGCTTGCACAGGACAAGGCTCTTCACCAGCCTGAGCACCACAACTGAGAGAACAAAACCTCAAACCAGACACGAATATCTGATCACAGAAGCACCAGAACTGATCCAAAAAGGCTCTAACTAGGGTGTCTTAGAGCTTCCCTTTCTGGCCCAGATGATGCTTTACTTTTCCCAGCACAGACTCAAAAGCAATGAAACACAGGATTTAGAACCCTCACTGCTGCCATTACTGCACTGCAGGGTTTTTCCCACAGAATGGTTATATTCCTCACATTTTCAAATATTCAGGAAAATAACAAATTAATTCATTTAATATTACCAAATAAATCCCATTACTCTGCACTGCTTTGAAGTATTTTTGACTTTAAAATGCAAATTAAATCTGAAGATTTCAGTTTGTTCACAAAAAGATACAGCCAGTCTACAAGAAAGTCAAGTTAGCGTGCCTATCTTCCAGTATTACTCTTTAAGTCTTGAGTTAAATGTTTGCAATGAAGAAAACATTGGTTCCCTCAGGTATAAGCCACCAGCTTTTCTTGTCTGTCAAGTAGCCCCAGTAAAAGGAAAGCCTTGTTAAATCATTATGCTGTAAGCATAAAGTGTGTTCTCACTACCAATTTCTTAGCACTATAGCTCTTATAAAGAGATAAGAAATACAAGATGTATTCCATCTAGACACCAAGGAACAACTGCATCCTTGTGTGACTCTTAGGGGGTCTTTTTAATTGAGATGAACTTCAGTTTTCATATGCATTATCAGACCTTTCATTCTTTACACCCCTTGTTTAGACCCAAATTAATTCAGGTTTTCCACTACTCTCACTACTGGTATAGTGTTGGTAATAGTGCTGTAAACACAGCATTGCTATTTTACCTGTGCCGTAGGTGCTCCCATAGGTGTGAATAAGATTGTGGCTCAAACGCTAGTAAGAATTTACAAATCTAAGTTCTTGAAAAGGATAAAAGCATTGCCACAGTCTCACTGTCAGCACTTCCCTCTTTGGTACCCTTGGTTTGGAGGTTCACCAAGAATGTTGCTGCTGGACTTGCCTGTTCCTGCCTATGACATCCTGACACAGAACATTTTTATACCTCGGGGCTGTGTTTAACAGAAGTCAGGCTGGCTCTCTTATGAGGGGTCCTTGGTCCCCCTGCTCCCTCCAAGATCACCAGTTTCATGGAGCATGCAAGGCTTGCTACCTTTGATGTTATGGGAAGTTTCCTGCCTGACCATCCAGGAGCCACTGCTGCCATCACAGCCACACCACCCGAGCTGGGCTCGAGGGCCCTTTGCAGGGACAGCCCCAGCGAGGCCATGTATGCCCTCCTCCCCTCTCTGCACACCCCCCCTCACACACTCAGACCACGTTTCCTTGCTGGGTGCCCTGCTCCCCTCCCTGCACACCCCCCCTCACACACTCAGACCACGTTTCCTTGCTGGGTGCCCTGCTCCCCTCCCTGCACACCCCCCCTCACACACACAGACCATGTTTCCTTGCTGGATGCCCTGCTCCCCTCTCTGCACACCCCCCTCACACACTCAGACCACGTTTCCTTGCTGGTTCAGCCCCAGGTTTCCCATAATGGAGTCTCAGATCTTTAAAATAGTTTAATCATGCTGCAACAACAAAATATCAGCTCAAGCTGGTGCCTCTGAGGAGGGACCCAGAACAAAGGAACTGCTGGGCTTTTATACCCAATCTAAGTATGGCATGGTCTGCGTGTCCTTGTATCCTACCACGTCTCCTCCAGGGGTCCCTGAGCCCTTTGTTGTGCAAAGGGCAGCAGGTCACAGCTTCTTGTCCCAGGTTTTTGCCACCCAGAGCTAAATCTGCAGCTCCCACTGCAGCTTCACCCAGAGCCAACTGCACTGAACAAAATCCCCAGCATTTAAATTGCTAACTCAGGGGAGCTGTGTCTGGCCCATCCCTAGAAGTGTCCAAGGCCAGGTTGGATGAGGTCCTGAGCAACCTGATCTAGTGAATGGCACCCGTGCCCATGGCAGGAATGTTGGAGCTAGCTCATCCGGAAGGTCCTTTACAACCCAAACCATCCTGTGACTGTGTGATTCTACTTCCCCTGTTTCAGGAAGGTCCTGCCATTTTTATTCTAGCAAGTTAACCTGTCCTTCTGTCAACTATGCAAGCTCTCAACATTTTAGCTTTTCTCGACAGCTTCAAAAACTTGGGCAGTGATTCCCCAGAGTCCTATCACTGAAGAGCTCCTTTGCCTTCCTCTATTTAATTAGGTCAAATCAGTAATTCTTTCAGCACTTGTTTTTAATCAAGGGCAAATCAGGTACCAAGCAAGATACATTGGTCAGAGGTTGTTGTCACTGATTATTTTGAATGTAAATGAATCCAAAACGTATTATGGACACTTGGCGCTTGAAAAACCATTAGCATTTTCTAAAATGTTCTGAAGGTGGCATACAATGTTTACCTCCAAATGGAGTAGAATGAAAGATGATTTTTATTTTGCTTTTGGCCTCAGAAATGAACAAAGCTAGTGCACAGAAACGGTAATAAGGAGTTATCATAACCTGAGGGAATCTATTAAATTTCAATTAAGAGTGTAAACTTCAGGCTATAAAACTGAAAGGGACAAACATCCCTTCAGACTAGAATGAAAGGCATCTTCAAAAATCAGATCCTAAAGGACTAGATAGATTAAATCCTTGCATAAGCTTAAAAATCCCAATTCACAACCAGCAGAAAATAGAGCTAGTCTAATTTATTCATGGTGTATTTTATTGTATTCAACAGAGTAGAACATTATTTTGCTATGTTGAGTTATAACCTCCTACTCATAGAGGTAGCTTTTGATTTCAGTTCCATTGCCTTGGGCAAACATGGCTGAGGACCCACAAGGCTGTGTCAGATGCTGATTGATTCATTTGAAACTGGGAGATAATAGAAACTGCTCAAATTGGCTGCAAGAAAAAGAAATTGGGACATCAGGCAAATTACAAAGCAGCTTTGTAATCTTAATTTTAAGAATTACCCTAACATGAGAAACACAAGGATTTTAATTCAAAATTTTCACATAAGCTTACTAGCGTCCATTACAATTATTGGCTTACATTCTCTAAATTTCAGGGAGATTAGAGACTATATGAGGCCTATACAACTGAAAGTTAAAAAGGCATGTTCTAGACATTAATTTATCATTTTTTCATTCAAGGTCAATTCCTTTGGTGATCAGCATGGGTTTCCCAAATAGCAGAGGGAATGTGGGAAATGGATTTGTAGAGAATTCTCAAAGCCTGACAGAAGGCTCACATAGTATGGATCTGTACGCAAACTCTGAGATAAAATATGCTGGCTTAGAAATGCCATGGAACAGGACAGACATTGTTGAGAGAGAAATGGAACTAGAAGCAAGTTTCAAATTATGACCTTGCAAATAAGACTACTTTGGAGAAATAGAACTATGAACGATGCATTGTAATAGGGCCCACGAGGGCTAATTTTAGATGATTGTCTTTAAGGCATTAACAGCATTGTGTGGCAAAAGCTGATAGGCCGAGAAACGCTTATAATGTATTGTAATTAAGAAATAGTTTAGCTTCTGATTGTGATGATGTGAGTTGTAACATCTGTACTATCTCACCCTTCACATGAGACTGAAAATGGAATAAAAGTCTTTAAAATGCCTCACAGGAGCCCTGTCTCTGGGTCAGAAAAAGGGATAATCCAACAATGGGACCTCATTTAACACATTATGTTCTTAGTCTTTTTAGTAAGATATCGCTGATTTAAGCCCTTGAAGTTTGGATAATGCAGCTAGGGAACAGAAGAGGAGCAGGAGCAGCAGCACAGCCTTGTCACTGACTGGCCATGCACACAAAGTGACAACAATCACTGAGCCCATCCGTGAAGCACAGCCAAGGTGAGTGTCCAGGGGTAAGAAGTGCTTGCAGCAAACTCCACCTCTGGCAAATGTAGAAACAACAGGGACACACCTCCATCTTTAAATACTGAGAATAAAGGAAGGGGTAATTTCCCAGCTCTGTCCTATTCCTGCTCCTTAACCCCCAGCTCTCTCATTGTGCCATCAGGCATGTCAGAGATTACTGCTCACAAGAATTCTCCCCAGGGAGCAGAGGGCAAGGACAATTAGTTGGACAGTTTGGCATAAAGACATCCTGCCTTTCAGGAGGGGTTGTATGTGAGATGGAGATCATTCTCATGGATTTTTAACATCAGGTTTGGTGCCACTACACAACACACGTGCAAAGAAACTTAACTGGAATTTAACAGGAAATGAAACATAACTACTATCAACAAATAAAGTCTGAAGTACTGACAAGGCACAATCATTGTTTTGTTGAATTCTATTAAATTGTAGATTTCTGCTTTGAAGACTTTGTTTAACTTGACAGATAATGCATACACCACTATGAAAGGTGAACAACAGACACAAGATAAAATACACATTGTCTTTTATGACAGTTTATTACATAGGAGTCCATTATTTGGAGAACAAATTTAAAATAAAAACTTACATTTTTAACTTAAATAAATATTCGTACAGAAAACATAAAAATTACTTATAAGGTGAAGCTGCTGACACCGTTATTCATACTTGTCTTACAGCTGAAAAGTAACATGAATATTGAATATCTGCCATGCAGATACTCAAAAATAATATGACTCACTGTAGATTCCAAAATTTGTCATATCCTGAGTCCCCCTGTGATGCTTGAAGATGCATTGTGTAGAATGATAATAAAGCATTAAGGGAGACAAGGAAATTGCTCTTCATACACAAATGTTCCTTTATTTTGGCTTTCCTATTAATAAGGGGTGATGTACCTAGGCTGTTTCTCTGTGCTGTGATTGAGGGCAGTTCAGATCCCAAGCGCAGGGAAACCTCAGATTCCTTGACTTTCCCTGGGGAGAGTTTTGCAGTCTTGGACAAAGCAAAATCAGAGCCAGTTAATTCTTGCTAAGCCATTCTCACTCATTAATGATTATCACAGAGCAGTTTGGGTTGGATGGAAGACCATCTCTTTCCAATCCCAAGGCAGGGACACCTTCCAGTAGAGCAGGATAACCCCATCCAACCTGGCCATGGGCACTTCCTGGGACAGGGCATCCCCAGCTGCCCTGGGTAACCTGTGCCACGGTCTTGCCCCCCTCACAGAATATCTTCCTTTTATCTATTCCAGTTTGAACCTCTTGGCCTATAAAGTTTTCTGTGTGACATTGCAGTCCCCTGAGCCACCTGGGCCTGCAGGAACAGCCGCGTTGACATCACATTTCCAGATCCTGACTAAGTCAGAAACCCTGCTGCAGACTTTGCCTAGAGTGCATACTGAACTCCATACTCTTTCTTTCCTGAGAACATTTCTGTACTGATAAGATAGTCTAAGATACCGTTTTTTTAAGATTTTGTGGGTTTTTATTTTAAATTCAGATGTCCAAATCCTTTTAAACTGTGTGTATGTTTCAAGGCTTTGCACTATCAGCAGTGTCCTCCTTTGTTCTTTTATAACAATTGTAAATTTACAACCACCTCCTTTCTCCCCTTTGCTCTGCAATCGAGGGACCACTATTACGTATTTTTTTCCCTACCAGCTAATACAACTGCTCTAATGTAGGCAATTATGTTTACATTTATTATCTCTCTATGACTCTTTTGCTTCACTGCCGTAGAAAGAGCACTTGGATATTTCCATGGGAAAAAAAAAAAAAAAGTAGGTGAAGTGATCTAAAGAATTTCCAGAGATTTGTCATTATTTTTTACACATTTACAAAAGTTTTATGTGCAATACAACATATAGTTAACATAGATCAAGCCAACACCTACGTAACATACATTACTTTGTTATACTGTGCTTTAACACAAATATTAAAAATTACCTTCTAGATGCATTAAAAGTAATTCTTAAACTTTGTTTACACCCCACTGGTGGTGTATATCCTATGGCTTTAAACACAGCACTGTACCTATGGCCTGACAACTTGCAAATTTAAGTGCAGGGTCCTTTTGCTGCACTGCCAGCAGAGGGAAAAGCCCACTCCAGGTGCTTCAACAAGCAGTACAAATATTCTGCCCCTCCGGCCCTTGCTCAGGAGCAACAGCTTGAAGACCAAAACCAAACAACCCTGATATTTGAATTTACTTTCCTGGAGCCATAGCCCCATAAGCCATATGGGAAATTATTTCCAGCTATGGCTGACTTTGAATTTGTGCAAATGCACCTCCAGCCTGTGAGCTGAGAAACAACAGAACAGGCCAAGGCTTTTAGCTCCTTGTGCTAATTATACTGACACCCTTTCCAAGGACAGGGTGAAAAATAAGAACTGTAGGCACCAAAAATAGGCCAAATATTGAATTTGAATGGTGCTCTGTGATTCACAACCTCGATCTTACAAATGGTTTCATGGAATCTTTTGTCATGACAATCACACTTCACCATTTTAACTCCTAAAATGTGTTGTAAGGGCATGATTTTTCTATTCATGTTAGTGTAAAATCCCCATCATTTGATTATTAAAAAAACCTAGGCACTCTCAAGTCAATGACAAAATGTCCTATTTTTTGTGTCATTTTACGATACTCCTAAAATTATACATTAACATTAGAAAAAAGGAAAGCACAAGTCATGATTGAAGGAAACAACAGTAAGTAGTGATTTAATTTAGCTTTCTGAAGAGCTTATTCCACACTCTGAGATTAGTGAGGATTCACTGCTTCCATACACACAAACTTTCTTCCTGCTGGGGAATTTTCCAATGTACCAGAAATGAAACACCTGTTAGTGATGATCTTATTTTCAAAATTTGGGCGATCTCTAAATCCTCCTTTTGCTTACTCTGTGTAATTAGGGAATGGAGAGGCAGGAGGCAGACTTAAGACAAAGTGGTAGAGCTGCAGGCAATTTCCTTAAGGTCGCCCAGTACAAATAGGGAAATTTTAAATAGGTAGGATGCAAAAGTAATGAAAATTCTGTAAGGATGACTCTGAAATATAACAATATACATTTGTCTTGGGGAGGGATGAATGAGGGCTTGGAAAGTCTGCATGCAGAAATGAGAAGCAGCAAAGATCCCTGAGCATTAAACAACAGCTTATTTATGCCCTGTTCTCTCACACAATGCATTGAGTTGAAACACCTTGAGAATTTTGATAGCAGCAACTGAACCTGAGTAGGAGTTGATGATGCTGTGCTGTGAAAGATGGAGCCAGCAGTGAGAACTGCCAGGCCCATGTTACTGTTAGCTCAGGGAATCTCTAGACTGAGTTTCATTCATTTCACAACAGAGACATGTCTGTACAATGCACTGGCTATTTCTGATGAAATCTTTATTCTGAATATATGAATATATCTACAGATATTAGGGACAGAAATGAGAATATAAAGTGCCCAAGTGATGGCCATAATTATACAAAAAAAATGTATTATTAAAAAAACCCCAAACAATTCCCTTTATGGACTTGCACCATGGTACTTAAAGAACTTCAACACAGAAATGCTACTTTCCATATACCTCATCTAAATGGTAGCGATGGTATGCAGAAACCCTCTGCACAGCTATTAGATATTCAGATTCTCCTGTCTATCAAATGGCAACTCCTTGTGTCAACTTCCTTAGTTCAAATACAACTTTTTTCATCTGCAAAACTTGAGCTGCATAGTGAAGTGCTAAGCAGAACTGTAAAATACAAATAATAATGAGGGGTAAACAAATTCCAAAGTTCACTTCTTGCATGGCAAAGGGCAGAGTGCTGGATTAAATCTGACAAATCTCATCCTTAATCCCATTTCTCTCTAGCCCACTTATTATTCTACCAATATTGGAAGAGACAGCATCTTGAATGACATGCTTATCAGAGAGATTACGTAGTGTCTGTGAACCTTTCTGCTGAAAGGGAAAGGTCACCATGGGCTATTATTTGCATAATACATGAGGAAATGAAAAATTAGAGCTTCTTCAATTGCTTTCAAAAACTCATTTTTTTGCTGCCATTCATGTCTTGATTTAAATGTTTAAACATCCAGCATAAATGGTCATAAGCATTAATCACTATGCAATTAACAGCTGTTCTTCAGGTGTTCATTCATACCTACTGTCAATTAGAAATGCTGTGGTAGTAGTAAGCAGCAATGTTGTCAATTACAATCTTTGTAGGTTTTACAACACAATGAAGCTAAAGATTTTAATTAACATGGGGATTCCTAAAAAATTTGGAAGGGGATCTCTCTCATTTCTCTTATACCTGTTGATATCTGTTCACCTGGCAGAAGCTCCAAGGAAACACATATTGAAAAGCTGGAAAACCAACCAGTCTTGAGCTGTGACAGCCTAAAACTATGAAAAAAAATCTGTTCAACATAACATATAGAAGTTTCAAACCACAATTATAAGGCAAGATTTTCAACCCAAACTTGACTAAAATAGAGGACTGCATGTAAATGTGTGTAAAATTGGTAAATGAAAGCTCTGATACATATGCAGAGATACTGTAAACCACAGTCTGGGCAATTTATAGCTGTAAATTATCTGTCTGTTCTACTCAATGTGAGCTGGTACAGGGAGTAGGAAAAGGGATGGCAGCACATTAAGACTTTGACCCTCCTTTTCTACTTCCTTCCTAGACAGTTCTGATGATGAATATCAGATTTTAGCTCCATTAGTTGCACATCAATGTCTCCCTGATTCTTCAGCTTTCTGGTGTGCCTCACAATTTTTAGATATTTTCATAGTTCTTGGTTTTCTCACACACGGGTGTTATAAATAGAAGCAATGTTTTTGTTAAGATGAAGTCGGTTTACATTCCTCCTCTTGGAAGGAGGATGGACAGTTGTATTGACCAATGGGCTGGGAGATGTGTCAGCCTACTCCCCCAGTCCCTGGTCTGTGAAAAAAAGCTATAAAAATGGAGTCAGATGTAATAAACAGTTCATGGCTTTTCACTGGACAGTGTGCACGTGTGTGACACTGTGTGTCCAACAGCGACNGCCTTTTCACCAGACAGTGTGCACTGTGTGTCCAACAGCGATGCATGAAGGCAATCTGACTATTCATTTTTCATTGTGGCCTCCATTTTGCCCTATTATTCCGTTTTCTGGAATCCCTGCATGTTTGATGGTGGCACCACAGCAAGCAGCGATAGTGACATACGTGATTTCCTGGCTACAACACCTACCCTGGAGCTCTCAGAGTTGCTGCCAGTGACAGGGCTTGTTGAACCATGAGCTCCTGTGATCACCCCTGTCCATCTGCACCACCACGCATGAGGCACGGAATCGTCACAGTTTACACCAAAAACGACACAGTTCAGAAGGCTACAGTGTCTAATGTCTACTTTATTTTGGGGATGATCTCTCTTTTATACTATTTTACACAGACCGGTTTGATTGGTGAAACAAAAGCAAACCTCTTCAATCACATTGGTCAAATGAGAGGGAGATCAAGAAGTCCCTCCTATGAGAAAGGAATGAATAACAAAGGTACAGTACCAAAACATTGCTCTTGTTTACAGAAAATCACTTGGGAATGGAATTTCAAAAAACTAAAACATGTCAGGCATGAAATCAGGGCTACAGGGAATGACAGAGGATGTGTGTGCAAACCAGCAGTAATAAAACCAGGGTGGACCCCAAGTTACCCAGCAGCCCAAGAAGCAGGAGCAGGGAAAAAAACAGAGGAATTAATTTCACAGGACCAGTAAGAGCAGCAGATAAAACTTTTGTTTCTCCATTTCAGAGTGGCTCTTAAAATGCTTCCATGTAAAGGTGAGAACATTATTTTCTCACCACCTTTCCACAGTCTTGTCCTGAGTGCTCCAAGTGTAACGAAATCCCTGCAGGGGTTGCCTTTCCCCCTTCCCAGCCCAGCTCAAGCGGAACCTTCTACCTTCCTGCAATTGTACAGATATTTTTGTAACATGATCGCGTAGAAATGGTACAAGGGACAAGGGTAGGACTGCAGCTGCAGGCAAAAGGACAAGTCAGCTTCTCTTCCGCCTGCTCATACTAAATCAAGCGGCGCGGCTCCAGCCCATGGAGAAGGGAGGCTGTCGCGGTGTGTGGCTGAGGGCTGAGTGGTAAATGTCTGTCCACACCTACGGCAGCCACAGGCAATGGCAGTTCTCATACAATTACACAAAGGCCCCTTATTTTGTAATAATCAAGTGAGACATGAAGCAAGTAGTGCCATGAGCAAAACAACTAAATAAAAACTGCCATGTTGCCCATGAGCAATGGCTTGGTTTGCTTGAGTGCACACTGCACAAACTTATTCCAACAGACCTTGACCATTTGATTATTCCAGATTTTTTCGGTGTAATATTTTAAACAACTCCCTGGGCCATGCTAAGACAAACTGTGAGACTGTGTTTGCAGTCCAGGCCCCACAGAAACATAAGATGGTCTTGCCTATAGAAATAGCCAATTAAAAGGTTTGGGTAATTTTTCTTTTTTAATTAAAGGAAAAAAATTTAGCATGACACAGTAGACAGTACCATCCTGTGTTCCTTGTGAGAGTGTGGTAATGCCTATAGCAATGATAAAAAGGCAGGAGGGCTCCACTCTTATCACTGGGAACAAAAATAAAACCAACAAATAAATAAATTAAAAGGTCCAGAAACCTGCAAGGCCTGTGCCATTAATAGCAGAGCTGCTCACTGTGACCCAAGTGCATGCGACAGGATGAAGGCACCTTAACATACCTCAAAACAGGAAAGTATAACATGCACTGAGGTTTTCCTAATGGTAGGAAAGCTTGAGGTGAGAAATTTATGATCTGAGATCTGCAGTTCTTCTTGGTCAGACTAATTCTCCAGATTTTTCTCCTGTTCACCAATTTGCTACAGACCAAATGGTGAGATGATTATGCACATTTTGAAATCATACAGATATTTCCAAAAAAAAGAAAATTCAAATAGCTGTAAATTCACAGTATTTCAAATTATGAATTTGGAGTCATTTGGAGAAGCTGTTTCGAAGCATCTCAAAGTCATTCTGCATTCTAATCATGTAGCCAAGTATACATCTGTCACACGTAAATGAAATATAGTCACTCTTAATTCTATTGTCTGTGTCTCATGGAAATGTTCAGTTGTGCCACCTCTCTCTTTGGAACTGCACCTGATGCATTTTTCTGATATGACAGTGAACCACTGAAAATTGCTCTGAGAATTGTTTTGTCAAACAGTTTGTCAATCATAATGATGATTTTTCCCCTCCAAAGCTGAGGAAGATTTCAAAGTATACTTGGCATGTTTAGAAATTAAACTACATGTGCTGAACGTGGTAATTGTAGAAAATTGTATGAAAATAATTTTAGCAATATCCACTTCAGCAGTCTTTAATAACCAGATATGTCTGATGCAGGAAAGAAATTAACTTTTACAAAAAATTAATTGAAAGTTCCATAGAGTGCAAAGCTTTCCTCAAGTAGAACTTAAATTTCCTTTTTTTTCTGTTACATGAATCAGTTCTTCCCTTATGTCTCTGTCCATGTTTTCTCACTGAGTACACGACTTTGTAGAAGTTCAGAATAAGTAGTTCTGTAATTCTTCCATTCACCATTCTACTGCAGCTATTCAATAAGAGGCTGTTCACATTCTCACGCTCCGGCTGGTGCTGCCCTGCAGCTGCACAGCAGTTGTCACTCCTTACACCCTCACTCTGCCAGCTAACAAGCTTCAGGTGCCATTGGCTCCTTTGTTTGTTTTTGTTCTAAGAACTGACCTTAATGAATATATAGAAAATTACATAAACAGAACATATTCAGAAAAAAGTTACAATATTATCTTACAGAGGCGGGGGAAATTATTGTTTTATTTGGCCGCTTGTCTTAGTAAGATGTTTATGTACACCTGCTACAGAGCATTTTCAAAGACCCCTTAACACCAAACAATCTGGCCTCTTCTTTCTCTGCTATCTCCATTTATTGATTTGCCCTACAGCTTGGCACTAAAAATTAGGTACTGATCCTGGATTTTTCACAGTCTTATTGCTTTCTGACTTCCTCATGAATACACAGATAAGTTGAGATGAGCAATAGTCCTTTGTTGAGCTCCTCAGTAACTTTAAAGTTGCCATTGGCAGTGCGCTGACAGGCAGTGTAGGATGTTGTCAAAAGATGCATTTCTTACACCATTTCCTTCTCGACGTAGTAAGGACTGACAGTGGAGAGAATTCACTTTGCTTACAAAATTGATTAGTTTGGAAACAATCACTTGTGTAATTAAGACAGGTCAGGCCAAGTTTCTTTATAAATAATTCATCAGGAAGCTACTCTATAAAAACGTAGAGAAATGTCACTCCAGGTGCACTCTTTTAAACTATTTCTGTATAAATCAATTAAGGTGTTTTATTTTGACACCCGGTGTCAGTATTTACAAAACTTGGATAGACAAGTCCATCCCTGCAGCATGCATTTGCAAATAACTTTACTCATTAATGTTTAATTAAGACAGAGGAAAACTGTCCTTGATATTTTGCTGCAATTAGTGCTCTCTATACCCCACTGACTTTCCATGATGAATTACTTTTCAAATGCAAAGTGAAGTGATTAAATAAAGCTGAAGATTCTCCAGCCACTGCACATTGCCCACCCTACACTTTTAAGTAGATACAAATTGTACTGCTCTGCTGCAGCTGATAACTATTTGGTAAAGCAGTTATAAAACACCACACTAACCATCTAAACAGAAAAAAAAAATTTTTCTACATTCTTTCCAAACCTAAACCATGGTTTCAAAGCCCTGAAAATCTAGTTGATATGGAAAAAATAAATGTCCAAATTCAGATTGTATCCTGAAGGACTCACTAGTTTTATTTTATTTCATTTCATTTCATTTTGTTTTACTTTATATTTAAATCAATATTCTGTCACTTTTGTGCAGTGGTAAACTCAGGGACAATAAGCTTATTTTCCTGGTATAACCACCATTAAAAATGCCTCAGCTGTTTTAAAAACTGCATTTTAGTTCCACTACACTTTTTGTCATCAGCAATGTTTTTCAGACTGAAATAGGGTAAAATGCCAATGAAACATTTCAGCAATGAGTTGTGCAATATTTTGCTCCAGATGCCCTGAAATAAAGTCTTTTGAAATAAAAATCCTTGCCCTGAATGGAGCCCCTGACAAGATTGTAAAGTCCTAGGGCAGAAAAAAATTACTGTGGCAAAACCTTTTCCTTATGCGCAGAACCTTGAACCAAACTCCAAAACACTTCAATTTTAACAGAAAAAAATATAAAATCTCTCCTTTTTTTCCTGGCTCTAATTCAAATATAATAGTTTCTCTCATGACATTTTAGTTTTTCCTTTTCCTGAGAAATCTTAGAATTCTGGAGAAAAATCAGACACAAAACTGGAGACAGAAGCAGCTGGAGGCTGACTAAGGCCCAAGAAAAGGAAATAAAGTGATAAAGGGATGCAAGGGATTATTTCAGAAACTGGACTGATATTTTGACTGTGCCTTGGGATCAAAGTTCTTTCAGCAGAATGAACACCTAAGCCAAGGTTTTAACTTGGAAGGTTTCCATGTAAGAGGATGGATTGCTCCACATGAGAAGCCCTGATGCCTTTCAAGATGTATTGAGAACTATTCTTGGTAACCTCACTGGCTGCAGAAAAAAATGTCTGCACTATGTGGATTACACTGTGATTTAAATACACATAAACAAAACTCAAATAAAGCTTAACCACGTCAGCAAGCTGCTTAGTCAAGGCTGTTTTGTCACTTATTTTATGGCCAGACTATATTGGGAATAGAGATAGAGATGATTTCATGTCCCAGCAGTTTTGAGAAGTGCTATAGAAATCATAGAGGATAAGGATAGTTCTTCACATGGACGCACAGGTCACCCTTTGTTTATTGAGGCTGTGAACCAACCCCTCTGATCCATGGCACAAACAAACCCACTGGACTCAAACCAAAGGCCACCAGGGCCCCTTTGTAGAATCCCAGCCTCTCTGGGACAGGCTGCCACTCTCATCCAAAAAGTGACCTGTCTGCATTGTCCATACTACTGCTGAAATACAAGTTTTGCCTCCTGCAATAAGATTGAAAGGCTGTAATATTTAGGTTGAGAACTATGGATTTAAAGAGACTTGATTTAAGGAGCTGAATAAATTCTTTCCTCTAGGATTTATTTGTGTGGCGAGAGCTTGCCTTGGGCAGGGAAGGTCAGGAGCAAACCTTTGATCTGTTTGGGCTATATCTGTATCCTGTCATAGGCTTAACTTGATGTAGGGACTGTCCCAGGCTTAGGGCCTCTTTACAACACCGACTTAACAGGAATAAGCCAAATTCCTACACAGCCCACGTACAGGCAACCTCCCACATTTGCCTCTCCCAATAAAACATGCAGGCCATGTCTGTGTGTAGCTGAAGCAGTAGAAGAAGGACAGGTCAGACTGATAGGAATTAAAAAAATAATAAATAAATTTAAATGCTTCAAACAATTGTTGTAGGTACACTAGAAAATGAATGAACAGGAGAAAAAAACAGAGTTATGAATAGTGATCTTGTCCAGTATTAACAAGGAGCAGCTGATCCTAATTTGCACTTGAGCAGGATGCTTTTCCTCAAATTCCCTCCTCAACTAAAAGTGTACTATTAAAACAAAATCTGACTGAAGGCCTTTACCCTGAAATGAACGTACCTTGCATTGCAGAACTCAGGACAGCTCTTACATAATACACCACAATATGTGCTTAGATTTTCTTATGTTCTTAAGTAGCTTTTTTTTTTTTTTTTTGAGTGCACATTATAGCATAAAGAAACTAGAAGACAGCACTTATTTGCAGGAGAGAGGGATGTCAGATAAATTAAACCCCTAATGTCTGTCTTTGTTCCCAAAGTAGCAACATGATCTAATACCACAGAGAGTCAGCAAACCAGTTTCTTACTCACTGAGAGTTGGAAATTTCAGCCAATGTCGCAGGGCTCTCTGTACTGACCCACCCCACACCTCATGAGGAGCATATGACTAAAACCCTCTGTCCATTCTCTTATTTCAGCAGTCCATAGTGCCCAGCACATTTTGGTATGAATCTCTGAAGTGGAGGGATTACAAGAAAACAGTGAAATGTTGTCTTGGGTTATGTATCCAAAAACTGTGTATTCTATTCCATCTGTTGAAAGCAGCTGGGAGATGCTTTTCTTTATCTCTTGTAACTCCAGGCGGGAGGGGGGCAGATGCCTTCTGATAAAGGGCCAGCTGTTAAAACCAGGGGGGGCAGTGTTTCTTATCTCTTTCACCCCCATCCACCCTCAGGGGACATCTTCTGGTAATGGGCCAGTAAGGCTCACCACTGACATGACCCGTTACATCATCCCACGGTGAGATGCTCCACCCAGGGGCGGAGCCAACTGTTCCTACCTAGATAAAAACTGAGATGTAAGAACACCAGGCAGCCAGGCTTTCCACTGCATTCCCAAGGGAACACCAGACCCATCTTGCCACTGCTGGACCCTTCTACAGGATCATCTCTACTCCAACAGAATCATGTCTGTTACTCCAGGAAGACTTTTTTTGGACTACTCCCAGCACCCCAGCCAGGGTGTCAGGTCATATTCTGACTCTGTCAGTGTTTCTAGGGTTTGTTTGTTTGTTTGCTTTACTGTATTCAGGGTGGGGTTCTTTTGTTGTTGTTGTTGTTGGTTTTTTTTAATATTCCTATTCCCAAATCTTTGCCTGAAAGCCCTTAATTGCAAAATTATAATAATTTTGGAGGGAGGGGATTTACATTCTCCATTCCAAGGGAAGCTCTAGCTTTCCCTGGCAGACAACTCTCTTTCAAAACCAAGACAAATGTTTACCTTTTTTTTTTTCTGCAACTGCATTAGAGTACTTCTGAAGTCATTCTGCAGTTCCAGTAGAAACATTCCTAAATCTGCTGTGCTAGTGTGAGGACAGCAGAAATACCTACATGTGCTACCTACAGCATTAACTATGACTTTACTACTACTCCTGCTCCTGAAGGGCATCCTTTTCTCTCCTGCCCCAGTGTATGCCAGCTCAGCAGCCTGACCATGTCTGCTTTTTGGCTGCCTAACTTCAGAGCCTTTTACTGACTTCCTCTGTGACCAGTCTCAAAATGAGAAAGCCAGAAACTTTGCCAGGGAAGGACTTTTAAATTCCACATATAAATGAGAACTATCTGTTCTTATGTCTACTTCGAGTCTCTGCTTATCAACGAAAAGGCTGGTAAATGTGATAATGGTAAATTCTGGGGGGGAGATGCTAATTCAAAAAAAATTAGTTCTGCCATTTTACAAATATTGAGTCATACAGAAATAATGATACTTACTGAAAGTATAATTTCTCTGAAAAAATGAATTCATCCATGTAATCTGTTTTAATTTCTCTGCCCCTCACCTGTCTCTTGTTCATCTGTTGCTCTGCCTCCCTTTCCAGAAGAGCAATTCTCATTCTTACTAATTGCTGCTAATGATTCTCACCCCAGGGTACCCCAAAGCACACATTGTCCTGATGCTCCACATCACCAATTCTTAAACTAAGCCATTGGATCATTCAGGGGAGAAAGATAAAACCAGGTCTGTGCTGACAAGTTCTTGGCTATAGTTCGAGGCCCAAAACAACTTGGAAAAGTTGAAATATAATAAAACCCTAGGGACGTCTGTGTATGGGGAAATTTGACAGACCTTTAACTGCAGCAGCCCTTCTGGATGCCACTTATAATAACAACTCAAAGACTTTGAGCTATCAAGCAGGTTTACTGATGGAGAACTCTTATCAAAGTTCCTGCTGTTCGTTCTGACACATTCACCACACATGGCTGCACATGGTTACACTCACATTCACTCAAGTACACAAGACAAGTCTATTCCTAAGCCTCTAGGACTTGGCAATTGTAATGTTTTAATTGCAAAGATGCTGAAGAGTGACTAATACTGATGGTGAAAGTTTTCTCATTGTAATGGAGCCTTTTCTATGACCTGAAAAGCAAGCTCAAATTATAATATATAGTTAAGTAGTCTCTCCAACAACCCTGCACAGAATAAGGGGCTTGGCAGCCTAGAAATGCTTTTCCCCTCTGATGTAGGTCTTTGCACTGCTGGGATTTGTTTCCACCTGTATGTGCAACCAGGTGAATGCTGAACTCCTAATGAATCACATCAGTCAGCCCTTCAGGGGAGCCTGCATTGCTCCAAGCAGATGCAACTGCAGCTCTGCTGGCAAACTCCAACTCTAATTTCTTCAAACCTGCAATTATTAGCAAATGAGCAGCCACTTCAATGCTACATCAGCATAAAATGTTGCCATTCTTGCCTGGTAGAATGTTTCATTCAATTTGAGCAACTGTGAAGGAGACTATCATGTCTAATATTGACATTGACTGTGTTGTGTTGTGCAAGAGTAAGCCCAGGTACCAGACATACCACGCAGTCAGTGGGGATCCGCTGCTTCAGAGAACAAGTTAGAGCATGCTGAATCACATTTCTGCTTTGAAATGCCCATTAGAAAAGCAGCTCTCCACTGGCTACTTTGATTCATGATTTATGAAAATAATAATTTAAAGCAAAAAAAAAAAAAGTGATAATATGACATCAGTATTGAGAGTGGTTTACAGTCTCTTAGAAACACAAGCCTTGAGAGCTGTCTGCACAGTCCTGAGTTCTCTCCCATGTCTCATGGGATGCCTTTCCCACAAGCAACAGACACTTATACACATCACTTGGAAAGCATAGATATAACTGCATCAAGGGGGAAAAAAAAGTCGAAACAAAAACCCCTGAGAATTCTCCTGATTGGAATGAGGAACTAACATTTTCTGAGGCTTTCAACAAATAATTCAATATCCAAAGTATTGGCTAATGGATGTCCTTATAGTTTTGATTAGAAATCCACTCTGGCAAGTATTGCAGGACTTTTCCACCTCCTTATGTATTAAAACACACATATTTACAGTTTCTTTCTGACCTCATGAAATGAAGTTTTTATGTAAACTGAATATCTCCAGCACAAGACAATGGGCACTAAATTGGGATGCTGTGAACCAAGGTCCACGTTCTATGTTCAGCTCAGGCACTCAGCTCTACACAGGCTCTCCAGTGTGTTCCAGGTGATTAGGTAAAAACTTTAATAATAACCTCCTGTTTGTAGCCACCTCTTTATGGACGCTTTTAGAAAATTATCTCATCAGGAACAGATACTGAATAATTGTTGTCTGGATAAAACAAAATGATTGTCACTAGAGAGCAAACCACATCAGAAAATTCAAGATAAATATTGGCTGTGAACTTCAGAAAAAGTACATTCTATTTATTTCCTATAAGTGGGCAGAATCTCTCTAATAATTCAAAACAAGTAACTATACATCCAAATTTGCATTTTGTTTAAAATCAACTATTGCTGCTTTGAATTGTTCAGACCTTTCACTGAATGTACATTTCAAACCATTTATCCTTAAAAGGGCTAAATCACAAAGAATTTATAGAACCTAACACAGCTGAAGAATGCAAATGGAACTATTATGTTTATGAGTCACATTGCCAGCAAACAGCTGTAGAGAGATAGCAAAATGAAAAACAAATCTGCATCAAGTGACAACACAGTTCAAATTCCCATTGTATGGCTGGTGAACCAAGAAATATCTAAGTGCCCTGCCCAGTTTATCTGCAGATTATGCTGGGACTGCACACTGAGTTGATATTTCCCAAGTTCCATACACTTAAATGAAAGACCTCTTATTTTTGAAGCAGCACATCTTGGAAATTTAGATCTCTCCTCTCCTCCACGTATTTTACTTTTTGTATACCCAAGTTATTTTTAGGGGTTTTTTTCCCCCTATTTTTATTATGATGAGGAGCAATACCTCAGAGAAAGCAAAGTCTATTCAGTATGATCCTGATGCCTATGACATTTTTGACAAGTTGATTTTTTTAACACTCTGAATGAAGAACTTGTTTTGGCTGGTATTTATTTTTATGTTTTCTATTAATAGACTATCTTCCATCTCATTTGTCTTTCAAGATTCTGTGTGTTTGTGGCTTTTTCATGTCTCTCACTGTCAGAAATGCTTTGACTGACACACAGCCACTGTCTAAAAAACAACAGAATCCTGTCTCAAGGTGTCATGCTTTTATTCTAACAGAAAATACACCCAGGGATATGATCAGCAGTTCTTATTTATAGGAGAGTTTTTTGGAACTCATTATTAAAAATTGTATGCATATTTTATGGAGATTTTCCTCTTTGTTCCATTTTGTAACTCCAAGCTGAAACAGGCTGAACTGCTCCAGAAATAAAGTGAACATGAAGGAAATCCTTTCAAATCTCTTCAGTACATTCAAATCCATTAGACAGAACAGCTCTCACTTGAAAAAAGAATTTGAAATTAAAAAGAACTACTCAGAGAAATACATTGCAACATTAAGCATCATGACTTCCCCTTTGCAACTCTTATCAAGCCCACAGTCTACATTTCTCTTGGTATGAGATATATTTTATTATTTGTGATGTTATATATCAACTATCTTTTGATTATATTTTTGATCATGAGTATTAGGAAGAGTTTCTTCCTGAATGCTCGGAAATTTAACAAACAACAACAACAAAAAAACTCAAGCACAAACATTTTCTTCAGAAATTTCCTGGGTTTTGCACTTGTAAACTGCAATCCTTGAACAAATGGTTTTAGGGCACTCTGATGTAACTGCTGTGTGGTACTGCACTGACTTCCTTCTGCCTGAGGGTCTCGTGTCATTAGCCTGAGCTCCTCTTTCCCTTTACTAAGAGCTACCACTCAGCTCCTTCCTGCCTTTTTAATTGTGCAGCCTCTTTCTGCAGCTCCCAGGATCTGCTCCAGGCTAATACCCTCAGATAACCGCAGTAGCAAAATAGTTCCAATGGGCACCCTTAAAAGTTTTCTTTCACTTCTCAGTAAGTCATAACCAGCTACTGGTGTTGCTCGTTAAAAGTACAAGGAATATCTCCTCATTATGGCTGCAGCTTATCTAACATCGAATATGTTGAAGGACACTTTGCAAGAAGTCACACTGGATTTTAATTGAAATAATAAAATTAACCTTGTTAATGGAAACAAACACAACCTTTGACTTTCCCATTTGAATTGATTCTTAGTCTCTCTCTTGAGGAGAAAAATATTTACATAAATATTTTAACAAAAAACTGTCAATTCCATATGTCATGTCCATAGTTATTCTTCAAAGGTATAATAACTCTTAAATGGCTTCCTATTGAATCACTGCATGGCTTGTTGCCGTTAGTCAGTTTAACATCTCAGCACTGCACAGGAGTGAAATAGTGAGTGCCTTCTTCCTTTGATACTTCAAGTTGATTTATTGAATAAACGTATACATAATGTTTATTTGACATTGTGAGCAGTCACAATTATCGCTGCTCTGCAGTTCAAAACAATTGTCAGCAATGAATAAAATCTGAGATGTGTTGCACTGCTGTCCCAAGGGACTGTCAGAGCCATTGTGTCCAGTAACACACTTTGTTTAATTTGGGAGCTACTAGTGTAAAATAGTGTTTAAAGCAGATAAAAAATGGCAAGTGCATTTAAATTTGAGGCTTTTGTCATGTATTTTTGCACAGGTACCCCATTGCAATCCTCCTGTCAAGCCCACCAAGAACCTGCAATGCAGAACAGACCTGAATCTCTCAGTTACCTCCATGCTGTGAGTAAAACAGCACACCACAGCCTGCAAAGCGAATTCCCATCTTATCCATGCATTTCCTGGGACAAGGAACTATTCTGAATGAAAGGGACCAGACATACTCTCCTCTTTACAAGACTAATAAAGGTGAAATTGAGAAGCAGAACCCTGAACCTGTATTTTCAGGGGTGGGGTCTAGTCCAGTTTTTAGACAACTTTTAAAGAAAACCATCTCCATTGCTGTAGAGAGATCCCACTTACCCTCAGCATCCTTCAGGTTCCCTAAACTTCTTAATTAGGTGCTAATCAACTCCATTTCCCAGAAGATCAACAGTTTTGAAGCAGACTGCTTAAGCAGGAGAAAACCACTCCTTCAGGCAAGATATTGGTGGATATGGGCTTTTTGTTTGGGTTTTTTATTTTATTCAAAATCATTAGAGAGTGGCCACTGTCTTTGAAGAGGGGATGTCTCTCTCATTCCCCATTTCCTAGGAGATGTCACAGCTGTGACAAGGAGGAGTTTATAATGCCACAGTTCGGTGCCTTCATAATTTATTCTCTCTGATTTTATGCTCTCTTAGTCTCCTGCTCAACCATCCACTAACAAGCAATGATATTAGCCAATAAATCAAAGACATCTGCTTGTCACCGCCAGATGCTTGGTCACATTGCAGCCGATTATGAGACATACAAAAGGACAATTTCATGTTGAGAGCTCTGTGGAGGTGTTCCACTGATATTCTGTTTGATAGGAGACCAGCGTGAGGTGAATGTAGTATAACTCAGTAACTTTTGTGCCTCCCAGCAATGGAAAAGTAAGCTGAAATAAAACTGGGAAGTAAATTAGGACCTCACCTTTATAAATGACTATGTTATTTATGATTCTGCATCTATTCTTCCAGTATGCTGGCACAAGGTAGCATAAAAATAAATGTTTTAATTTGTCCATCTTGCATTGTGCTGGGCTACTTTAATTTTCACAAAGGGCAGAAGAGGTGCTTAATACCAACTGTTACAAAGCACACCAATTTTTCATGTGGCTGTCTTGTAAAAAAACTAGTCCATTAGCCTTATCAGTCATATGTACAACTAACATGCCCAGTGCAAAGACACCTTGATCTCTCTTTTTCTCTCTAATTTATTATAACACATGCCACTAATGATGAGACCCAGGGATTATTCTGCTGAATGGAGAAGGAGAGCAAAACTCTTTTGCAGCAGTGCTGCTCTGGCTTTCTTCTCAAACTTAAACTTTAGACTCCAATACTACACCACAGCAGTAACTGATAAAAGATTATGGATTATTCCAATGTGCTATTAATAAAATCCATAGTAAAACCAGACAATTTGCCAAGTAAAACTTGAGTATTTCTGTATGGGTGGGAACGGATTTAAAACAAAGCACAGCATTTGCTGATTGCTCTCTGAAGAAGAGTCCTTCTCCAAACTCTGTGAGGCTGCAGGGCTTTAAATTCCTGGGTCATCAGCTGAAAGGAGATTCAGCCAGGTTTTCTATATGTCACCATGCTTCTTTTTAGTAGTTTAATCTTCATAAAATTTAGTCTTCATAAGTTACCTGTCTTTTCCACAGGCATCTTTGACACACAGAATGTGAATGTTACCAGGGTGTCACCATACCAGGGCTTTTACTCACTCATTCTCATATTTTAAAGGATCAGTAACTTTAAAAAAGGACCCATATGAGCACTGATCAGACAGGCTTGGCTCTACAGTCCTCTCTTGTATTCTGGTTTAATTTCTGCCCTGGCAAATCCCAGATTTGAATGCCTGAGAATTTCTCTTGCTGAACATGGGTTTAGCCTCAGGCCATCCCAGTTCTGAGCAGCACAGTCACACGGACAATGGCATCTAGGAGAGAACTTGTCCTGTGATGTTAACACAAGCCCAACCAGCAGCTGGCATTCAGTTAATTGGTACATTAACCACTACGCCCTTCAGTGACTAGAAAATGTAAGCATATGAAAGAAGTGGTATTAATATATTTTTTTCAGTATTCTAATGAATCACGTTTTAACCACAGCTGCAGCCAGGAGCATTTCATAGTGAAATGACAGCCTTATCAGTAACACACCATGGATCCTCACTATAGCAACACTAGACAAAAAAAGTCCATTTGATTTCCTGGATGGAAGTGATTGACATGTGCCTTTTGCTTTAAGCAGCACTTACCTATGGCAGGTTTTGTCCTATCTCATTGCAGATTTACATGTCAAGCCAAATGATCTGCAGGAAGAAAAGAGCAAAATTATGCACAGGCATAATATCAGGAAGAAAAAACCCAATAGTGTGCTGTTTTATGAAAGGTAAAGCAGATAATACAGAAAACTGCCAGGGACCACCTCGAGGTTTGATAAATCATCTGATACAGTCCCCACATGTGAGATCTGAGCTAAACTGCCCTGCTTTAAATGGTTGAAATCTTATAGAACTCATTAACAATGAGTCTCAAATCTTATTTTTGCATTTAGATTTTCAAAAAGATTTGAGGAATCTTAGAGAAGTATCCAGGAATTATGCTCTATGTCCTATTAGGGTCATGCTGTATAGAGCATATAAAAGAATAGCTTTCTGTTAAAACTCTACTACTTTCATTACAGAACATGAGAAACAGACCTCCCACCAAGTATTCCCCAAATGCAGCTCCCCTGGCACATTCCCTTTGAAAACAGAAAACACTCTTTTCTACTATTCAATACTAGATCTGCAGCCTCTAAGTTGCCCTTGAATTTCCAACTATTCAGAAATATATACATAGAGATATTTAGATGGAAAACTGCAGCTAACAGTTGTTTGCTCTTGGTCCAACACCTCCACTCCTTTCTGAGAACTGTTATCTGTCCCTACAGCTACCAGAGACCAGCACCTCACTTGCACTAAATTCTGTAATTTAAAACATGACCACATCCACCATTCTTGAAAATGGTTGTCAGAGAAATGTTCAGGAAAACATTCAGAGTATTGAGCTCAGTCCATAATATAATGTATAGTTCAATATAATGAGTTAGTTTTAATGTGATTGATCAGTTTTGATGTTTTAAGAATCACAAAGCAAAAATCTGTGGACATAGTGTCTATATAGTAGTGATTAAAGTTGGTAAGATGAAAATAAGTGTTACAGAAAACACTAATACACAGCACAAGTGCAATAAATATTAAAGAGATATAAAAAATGGTGGTCTTGAGAATGAAAGGATTAGACACAGAATGGGCTTAAGTATCTGTCAAGTTGTTATGAAAAAATGAGATATTTTATCAAATGTCTCATTGCTAAAGCCCAGGATGCACACTGCATATTGAACCACTGGGGGAATTATGTTCTTATGAACCTTGAACTTTGGGTCAGGTGGGGCTGGATGTCAATTCATCCTTTTACTAGCAGTCACCAACGGTGGAGTGTGGTTCCCTGCCATGCCCACAGGAAGCCATAACTGGCTGTCCTGGATTGGAACCTACTCCTGGTTTTACTAGCAAGCAACTCAGGGCAGTGAATTCACTGCGGCAGGCAAACCAGAGATACTCCTGAAATTGGATTTATTTATGGCTTTCTCAATTACATGAAGACATTAAACATTGGTTTTCCTGAGGGTTACTGTTAGAGAATATTTTGTGAAACTTCTCTCACTTTTTCTTGAGTAACCCTTGTCTTCTGAAGACATGGCCTTCAGAATTAACAACTGAAGTACCAGTTATTCACAAAATGTTTAATGAAAACTTGCCTTTGTTCCTCTCAGTATGTCTGACAGCTCCATCAGTAACTTGAGCACAATCTTTCCAAAATAATTATTTTCTTTCCATTTGCAGCATTTTTTCAATAGTACTAGTAGCCTCCTTTGAGTAAAAAAAAAAAAAAAGATTTTATTTTCGTTCGTGTTTGCTGAAATTAAGAGCCTTTTCATAAAGATAAAAAGGCCTTTTGAAAGGTCTAGTCCTCCACATAAAACCTCTAAATATGCTTGCTCATTAGGTACTTGAATAGCTTCCATGAACTCCATGGGACAGCAGATATATTTTAAGTCAATCTTTAAAAATGTATGAGTCATTCAACGGAAAGGACCAACTTCAAATGAGAACTGTGATTAAGGTCTCCTTTTTCTCACCGTGTTCTGAGATTTCCATTGCTATGTTGGGTTAAAGAAAATTTGGGGAGTTTTATAGGAGCTGAAATATGCTTCAAAGGATCTGCTTTAGCTTTTACAGCAAATTCTGATATCATTTGTAAGCAAAGCACTTGGAATTAAATATGATCTATTAAGGTAATAGTAGAATTCAGAGTGGGTTATTTTAATTAGCCCTGATATCCTGAACATTAGTCTTTACGAAGGCAACCAGTTGTGCAGATCTCAATTATCTATTTATGTTTATGTTTAAGTGTTTGGCCAAAGAGTCTGCAGCAGCAGGATCTGCTAAGGCTGAAGAATTAACCTAAAAGAAGACCTCACAAGAATTAATTCATCATGAACATGTCTTCCTGCTGCAAGGTGGATGACTGCCAATAATTAGAGACAAAAGATGGGAGCCTGTGACTTTAAAACAGAGACCAAATATGGTTATTGTATCAGAGGAGTGAGGTGATTTAATGGCTTTTTAATGATCCTAATGTTTTCAATTTTAATGAGTCCTGTTACATCAACTTTAATCATTTTATGAGACTGAAAAAATGCCTGCATTAGTTTGGTTTTCAGTTCAGTCCTCCACAAGCCATAATGCAGGAGAGGCTAACATGAGTCAGCTTTCATAAGAGGAAACCTAGACAATAACTGCTAACTTTATTTGGGGAAATGATACATTAGCTACCAATATAGTTTGTTGCTTTGGTTTTTTTTGAAATCAATTTTGCTGCGGTGCAGGAATTCACTGCTGTGTGCTCATTACTACTGTGAAATTGAATTAAATCTTTTCACTATTATTTACTTTTACTGTAAGCTACTTTAAGTATTAAAACTGAATATGAGTTGTATCTCTTAAAATTTGCACATAAAATAATTTCATGTCAGACAGGAATCTTTCAAAGTAAACCATCTACAGTAGTTCAGCAGGATCTCTCTCTTTGCAGCTTCAGGAGCTGGCTCAAAGCCTGCTTTGCCCTCCAGGGAAGTGCTGCTGAGGCAGAGTGGAGGGCAGCCTCAGAGCTGGGCATACCCAGGGACGGAAAGCAGGGGACAGGAGCCCCCCCAAGCTGCCCAAGCAGTTTATTTTCCCACACACTCACTCAGAGGATGTAGTGGTGGCAGCTGAAGGCACAAGTGCCCTCACCCTCAGTTACCCCACAGCAGCTGAGCCCATGCTCCTTCCGCTGCCACCCCACAAGGGTGGCTCTCCATGGCTCAGCAGGAGATTATTGCTGCAAAATATTTTACAATTCCTAATTATATTAACTTTTCCCTTATTTCCTGTATCTTTTCCCTGAGGCAAAAAGAAATTTCAGTCCCAGAGAAACCTAATTTCTGGTCTCCAACAGAGGAAACTCAAAGTTGAGTCAAAGCAGTAATAAAATAAACTATTTCTTCCAAAAGGTCTATTCTGAATCTCTCATGTATTGAATCCTCATTTAAAGCAAGAGTATGTTTCAGTTAGGGCAATAGCACAACATCAAAACATGATTTGGCTTCCAATTGAAGATATTATTACTAGTAGCAGTAGCACTGGTTGACTTGGACCTTCTTCACAAGACATAATAAAAATCAGACCTAAACCAAGTTCAAGTCACAATGGTAATGAGCAAGAATGCAGTGGGCAAAAAAGATTTATCTCAGTTTATATTGTGAGGTATTTCCAGATCCCAAAGTAATCCGTAAAACCATTATAAAGTTACATTGTCTGGAGTATTTTCTTTTTGGAAGAAATAAAGAGGAGAGAGAGTAGATACCAGAACAGCTGTCCTAACCCCCTGCCTATGGTTACCTGTCAAACAGAGCAGGAAGTGAACTTCTATAATGCCAAAACTAATCTGAGGATACAAGTATTAGACTCATGTCTGTTCTTTGTGTTGACTTCTAGGTTTGGAGCTTTTAATATTTATGACTTCAAACTTCTCCAGCCATGCTGGCACAGACTGCAAGTGCTCTCTTACCCAAGCCAAGGACTTTAGCTACATGACCTCAAGAATTGTGAATTGCACAATAGAATAATGAATGAGACCTTTGGGGGGTTTTGTTATTGTTAGTAGCAGCAGTATTCTCAATCACTCCATGGATGCTCTTCTGTTAAGGAAATACTTGAGAAATTAATTCTTGTCTAATACATTGTCATGGAGTTTCATTCATTATGTATCATTCTCATTATATGTACACAGGATATTTTTAAAAAGCCAGAAAAGAGTTTAGGTTGCTACTACCTTGTATTCACTTACCAAAGACCTGTCAACATCAGTCAAAACATTAACTAATGCAAAAAATATTAAGAAAAACATTTAAGCCAACTAACATTTATGTACATACTTGGATACCTCAGAATTGATGTGTTTCTCTTTGGGGAATGCTCATGAGCATTACAAAACATACACATTCATCCAGCCGTTAAAATTTCAAGTACGGCATATTAAATTCAGTATTCATAACCTCTAAAATATAATACCCCCAAAAAATGCTCTTCTAACTACATTTTGCCCTCCTCCAACCAATTTTGGTGCAGTAATCAAAGCCTAATTTATTAGTAGGAGGAAATAAATAATAGCAGCTCTGTATTTGAGCTATCAGTATCCCAGCGAAGAATCCTAGGCTGAATTAGAGAGAAACCAGTCTGAAAGTTGCCAGCTGGAGGGATCACTGAGCATGAACTGACAGCCCCTATCAGCCTGACTGGAAGGAAAGGGGCCCAGGGGATGGAAAGGACAGTCCTCAAACGTGTGGAACAGCCACAGGAAGGACTGGAAGAAGATCAGCCAGAGAGACTTGTGGGAATCCTGGGCTTAACAGGAATACTGAGTAAGCAGGATGAGGAAATACAGCAAGGAAGCTTTTTCAGTGAGAAGGGAAAAGAACAGCTCTTACCCCGAGCAAAAAGGGGGACTGTGTGTGGGGAGTGGGATGAGAGCAGCCCTCTCTGTGTGCTGCCAGTGCAGGCCCAGAGAGCCCTCCCAGAACAGACCCAGCAGAGCCCCCTGCACAGTGGGACTGCGGCCAGCCCCCTCCGCCTCACCTGAGCCACCACAAACACAAATCAAAACCAGT
>WBMY01001050.1:1103991-1167353 GCA_013397315.1 Donacobius atricapilla | reverse complement strand
TTTTTTTTTTTTTTTTTGAGATCCTTGAGGTGAGATGGTTTGGCCCCCAGTAAGTTTTTGGTTGAGAAGACACATCAAACATTTAATTGTGGATTTAGAACTGGTCATGAAATTACGTTAGAAATTGGAGATAACAATCAACTTCAGGGGCTGACAATGTATTTTAATAGTTATGATTTTATTCCATTAATTGTCTTGATAAGTAATTGACCTCAATAATTTTTGAATTCATCCATTTCAACAGTTACTATTTCAAAGAATCTAAACATGTGAAACTTCCGATGTGATTACATACTGAACTTTAATCTGCTACTTGGAAAAAAAATAAAGCCAAAACAAAACCAAACAAGAAAACCAGCTAGCACCCTACAAACACTGAACCCTTCTGCATGGCCTTACAAAAGGGTTTACACCTTTCATAACCCAGTGTTAGTTAGATTTTACTCACAGAAATCTCTGGAACCTACACACTCTTTTCATATATCTTCTATGTCATCCCAGACATATAATTCCATTGTGAAAATCAGGAAATATCATCTTCATAGTTCTATATTCACCCAAATATCTTCAGTGATTTGATGATATTCATCAAAATCTTTAGACACATGTGGTATTATTCAAGTACTACATACACCCTTTTTCTTTTTGCAAGAAGGAAATGCAAATTTTGTGTCCCTGAGTTCTATGTGTCTTCTATATGTGTGATGTATTTGTGTTCATCTAAATGCTATCTCAGCTGTAGAAACCACAGCCAAATTTTCCATCTGCTTTTCATATAGTAATATCTCATTTTTGAAACTACAGGAAGTATAGAAAGCTAAAAGTTTATTTATGTCATTTAAGTTTGAATATTTGAATATACTCTAAGTCTCTGAAAGAAGGTAATAAACACATTCTGGACAAATGCTTCAATAAATGAAGCTGTGGTGAAGAAACTGGTTCATGTGAAAGGAAGAAGTGTCGTTAAACACAGACCTGAGAAACTAATGCAGTCACTGGCAACTCTGCCAGGGAGTTTCTCTAGGGTACTGAAAAGGTGCACGCTTGTTTTAGCTCTAATTTCCAAATGCATCATCATCTTTTTTACAAGTTCATGAAATCTCAAATCAGATTTCTACTTGAAACTCTTTTCTATCAAGACAAATAATGGCAGGCAAAAAGAGAAACCTAAAGGTGAGTGGTACTTTGATTTAATGTAAATTACACGGGTCTGCTATCTACATGTGCCCAAAGTAGGCATCAGCCGATAAAATGACAGTATCGAATGTAAAGACTCAGGTAATGATCTCATTGAACTGTTGAACCCAATTCAGTCATGTACCCAGACACATTAGCACCTTTCCTACAGTGGTTTCTTCTCTATTTGCATGTCATTACACTGTTTAGTTCCATATTCTGTTTCAACATTTATTGCTTTACTTACAAAATTTCTTTAACCCAAACCACCTGGTTAAGTGCCATAAATGGAACTATTTTTCAGACACATACTGCAGGATCTGTACCAGAAATAAAATACATAATCATGCCATTCCCAGAGATTTAACCTACCAAATTAGTTTTGAAAGCAATCTCACTTAGGAGTCCAAAATTTGCACTCTATATTTACTAGCATTGCCTTAAAATATGTTGTTCTGCAAGAAATCCTGGCTATAAACTCCTTCAGATGAAGTATTCCTGAAAAGGAATGGATACCAAAACAAATTTAATTTTATGTCATTATTCATTTGCAACCCAACATTGCCACAGTAAGCACAGGAGTGCTTGCAAGGAGGTGGGCAGGTGTGTTCAGTAGGGTCATTTGGTACATTCTTACAGATGGGCTCTAAAGAGCTTTAAGTGTCTAAATATCTGTGAATAAGTAAAAAGAGAACAGTTGAACAGTTGTCACAAAGACACTCGTGTTCAGCCCTGGTTTCCTATCCCGGGAGAGGAGCCAGGCAGTTACAGGTACAGCAGATTTTCCAGCATCCCATTTCAGCACCATGCCATTGCAATACCATTGACCTCATTCCTGCACACAGAAAGATAAAGCAAGTCCTTAAAATTATTTTACTAATGGACCAGCATCTCAAAATCTGTGAAATACAATCACCTCATCAATCATTCACAATCATTATTTTTTATATCTTCTGTAAAAGGAAATGAAAGAGCAGATTACCAAACTCTCTATCAATCCCTTCCCCATTCTGCCGCGTACAGCATTACCAGGCCCTGACAAATGGCACACCAGCAACTCCTGAACTAGTGACACAAGTACAGTGATAAGCCACATAAAATATTCATAACTGGAACTTTAGATGCAGGCAGATGCCCAACAAGAGCATACAAGCCTTGTCAGGAATCACTGAGAGATTGAAAGCATACTTAAAGGATTTATTAAAGCAATCAGAAAAAGCCTCTATTCAGTCACCATGATTGCAAGGAGTTTATGGCTATGTATTTAATCTCCCTGCTCTGTAACAGATAAGTTATGCTTTCTTGTGATTTGTGCACAAAGAGGTTTTTTCACTCTTTTCTAGCACTGTAAAGATCAGAAGTACCATTTCTGCCTTGCTAAATGAAGCATTAATAGGAATGCCAGCAGCAAGATGGAACATGTAATAAACATGAAAGTTTAACATTATAAAGATTTATATTACACAGAATATAGTCCTAGGTTATGAGATAACATTATTACCTTTTGTTATAGGGAAAAAATTATTTGATGACAGGGATTTCTTTTTTCCAGCATTATATGCAGGGACACCAGAGTTCAACAAAAAAAAAATGGTGTGAATATACCAATGTTAAACAGTTGTCTTAATAGCAATTAATGAAACAGAACACCAGAAGTTGCTAACACAAATCAGTTCACCTTTTACAGAGAAGTGCATTAAAACCAGTTTTTTTAGTTCGTAAAAAAAAAAAAGCTTGTTATTAAGATCAGCTAGTAGGAAAACTTATTGAAGAAGAGAAAAAGCAATTGCTAATTGAAACAAAAGAATAGAAGCAGGCAACTACACCAAAACTGGGGTTTATACATATACAGAGAGCTTACACTTCTGTATATAAACCCTTGCATTATCTCTACAAGATGGCTGCTATATTCTTATTTGACACTGGCTATTATAAGCACTGGAGAGATGAGCTTGTTAACATAACCAAAAAATGGAAGAATACACTTTTTTCTCTCATTCTGACTTACTGCCTACAGCTTCTTGTAGTTTGTGTTGACCTTTCCTTAAGGAAGCCTTAGAAACATCAGCTGCGCTCTGGAGCCATTCAAAATATTTCACATGCAGAACAGACCTGACAGACCTTGGCTTCCCTGCTGAGTCTGCAAGAACTATTGAAAAACTCTTCCTTATTTTGCATCATTTTTCTCTTCAACAAAATCAGTGTTCACATAAGCAGCTTTAAAGAGTTTTCTGAGAGAGAACAAAAAAAGCCTTGCTTCATCGTAGAGATGAAACTACATGGAATGCAGGATTTGTTATGAGAACTAGACTGTTATCATCTTATGCTTCGTTTTTTTCTTAAACTGGCAGAGGCTTTGCTTCCCATTGTGAGTGGGTGTCATTAACAAAAATTTCCTTCTTTTTTATTTAGAAATGTGCACATGACTCTTGCACACTAAATATAAAAAAAAGGGTCCTCCTCAGGCATGGAAGGACACTTCAGTAGACACTCAAAAATGCTTTTTTTTCCACTGTGCCCAGAACAATGGCACAAAAAATAAATTGAAATGCTTAGACATAGTCTGGGGACTTTTCCTTCATCTCACACTCTTCATCCCAATTTCATTTTAATTGAATCAGATCCATGAGCTGCCCATAGGGAACTTAAGATTTGTCTTCCACTCTTTGCTACACCTTTGTTATAACTCAAAGGAAGAAAGGTCTGATGCCCTGATCAAGGAAGGGTGTCACATACTTGCTGAATTGGTCACTTATCCAAAATCAGTTCTTACACAGAAGGTTTTACATTAGGTGCAAACACTTCCATAGAGAGTAATTCCAAATATTTTATTACAAATACTCTATACCAAGTGTAACTGCAGTAACAAGACTGAAATTTCCCCAGGTATTTAACATCATAAGCAGATCAAAGAAACTCTTCTAAAAAACTTAAAGAACATAATCATTACCTTTGTTCTACTGCACTTACATTGCTCCTTTATTCACACTAAAACTCAGACTGCTAAAATATTTTGCAACATAGCATTTTTTTCCCTGACAAACCATAGGAAATAAGAGCTCTGTCTTTCTCTGCTGACCCCTAGAGAACACACATTTAGTGTGTTCAATACATGCTATGCTCACCAGTGACATATTCATAACCATTTCCTAGTCAGAAACAAAACCATCTCTCTCCTGCCCACTTCTATTATCTTCTGGAACGAAAAGTCTTAAAGAAATTCTACTGTCTTAGCAATCAAGACAGCATTTACTTTACATTCTGCTCTCACAGAAACAGAATGCATGGTGCACCAAGAGGAAAATGAAGAAGTGAAATGGTGGTTTGAGAAAGCTTACGAATCTGTTACTGCTATGCAAATATCCCTGGGTTCTAATCATGCAGGGCAGATCTGTTGTTTTAGTTTGGAACTCAGACCCCATAATTTTGTTCTAAACTTTCAAAGTGAATGAACTGAATGCAAAGAGAAAGTCAGACACAGCCCAAGAATTTCACAGCTTCCTCCTTAAAGTAAAAATTAATCACAATTTGCAAAATTTGTTGTGTATGAAAACATATGTACCTGCTCTTCAGAGTTCTTGCATGAACAAAATCCACTTTCACCTACCAATCTTTTAACAACAGATCTACAAGTGAAGCCACAGCCACTTTTAGCCAAGGCTAATGAAACCATAACTGTCCATCATACAGTGAACTTAGAAACTTTGTAAAGAAGTTGTAGGGGTTAAACTGTCTTAGAGAATATTTTACAGGTTCAGAAAAACCTCAGCCTCTTTTATGTTTTAACTGTAGCCCACATTAAAAGGTTTTATTTCAAATCAGAACTCCATATCTATCAGAGAAATTGTTATATGAAGACAAATTTTCATGTTAAATGAATAATAAATTATAGGTTACGTGTCTCTTTGATTTTAGAGGATGCATAATTTACAACAATAAATAATTAACATATCAAACGATTCTAATTTAACTGATGCCTTCAGCACCAGCACAGCCAAAGTACAAAACATTCTGTTTGGTGCTTATAATCCATATTTGTGGTGGAGATGAGTAGCTATATACAAGTAGTTATTATGTTTTCCAATATATAATTTTTGCTTATCACTTAAAAGTATTAATAAATATCAGAAAGTTCAATTTCTGACATATGATCTATAAGCATACTGCATCAGAGGGAAAAAAGCAAGCATAATGAGCAGTGTGCTGTTATAAACAGCATTTCAGCCAGAAATACTCAATGCAAGCTTTATTTTTAAGTGGTGTTAAGCTTTTCACTGGGTGCCTTTAAAGGCAGCTTATAGATGTAGCAAAAAATCATTGTCATAGAAAATGGCTCATCTCTAGATAAAAGAAAAGCAGTGCTATTTCTCTTTAGAAAAATAGGTGTTAAACTTATTTTTACTACTTGTGTTCTTTAATTAGGATAAGATCTATGCCTTCACCAAAATTCTCTGTAACAGACAAGACCAAGAACTAACTAAAAGCAAGTTTTCTCTCACTATTCCATAACTGAACAGGTAATTCAAGCAATGTGCAGGCAAGGAATTACAGTTACTCAGGTAATGCTGCTCTAAAATGGGTGATAGAGGCATTTCTGGAGAGGAAGTCTGGCTGGACCAGAGCTGCTGAGATAAACCTCTGCCAGACCCACACCTCAGAGCTTACCAAGGAATGCCAGGACAGCCCTGCTCACATCATCCCTGGAACAGTGGGGACTGAGGAAACCCCTGGGCCTTCCAGAGCAGCTCCCCCCTTGTCAGTGAGAGCATCCATGGCTTCACTTCCAGCACACACAAAGAACGTTTTGACCTCGAACACCACAGACAGGTCATCATCCTGCAGTTGTGACTGCAGCTCATGGTTAGACAGAGGGTCATTTTTAGCAGGCTGAGCCTACTGCCAGGTTTATAACCAAACCCAGCAATAAACCAGTAACTCATAGATTTGGTGGAGATGTAATGGAACTCTCATGGTTTGCCCCCTTTGGGAGGGCACAGGGCGCACCTCCCGCAGCTGGGGTCCCTCCTGGGGGAGGCCTGTGCCGGCACCCCCTGCCCATCACGCGTCTGTTCCTGCCCCATGGCAGGCACTCAGACACCCACAGCTCTGTGCCACTCCTCACCCAGCTCTCCATCCCTTGCTGTCTGAAGAGGAGCCTTGCCCAGCAGTGTGAGCTAAGCATGAGATGGAGCCTGCAGCCCAGAGCAGCCTCCTGCCCCCTCTGCTTTGTGACCTCTGCCGCAGACCTGAGAGCTGCTCCATCAATATCCATCAAGAGCAAAGGAACCTACATTCTTCCTCTTATACAGAGGAAGGCATGACTGAATAGAGCCCTGCATTTCTCAAAGTGCTTGATGTTGAATATCAGCTTCTGTGAGGTCACAGGAAGAGTAAAAATTGTGCAAAAGATTGGAAAGAAAAATCTGCAGTAGTATATATTATATATATATATGTGCATACATGCACAATTTTTAAAAAGTATTTGCATTGGAATTCAGAAGGCTGTCTAAAAAAGGCATTTGATTCTTTTTCTTAGAGTAAGTGTTGTGGTTGGAACAAAAAGTGCTGTTCAGCTGCAAATGGCAGTCAAGCAGCTGAATTTGGGATGAGAAAAGAGAAACCAAACCAGTGTACAATTATAAAAACAGATATAATTTTCACACCAAGAAAAATACATAAAAAGTTTTATATTGATGTCAATAGAACAAAGATTTTATCAAAAGTGTTTGCATGGAGGGACCCTTAATTGCAGCCATGATAAGGAAAACATCTCTGCAGCCTAGTTGTAATCACATGAAGCCTTATGAAATATAGCTTTAAGAAGGAAAGCCGAAAGGCTGTGGTCTAACAAAATTAGTAGCTATTTATGTTTATTTTCTAACACACAAGGTTTGTCAGTAGCATGATTAAAGATCATCAGAGAGCAGTGTTTAAATGGCTCAAATAGGCTCCAGAATTATCACTTGCTTTCTCCTTTAAGCACCTGTTACTCCTGACTTTACTACATATGTATAAAAAAGGCCAGCACCAGTATAGCAGGACAAACACTTAATGAGTCAATTCCTATGCAAATATTTCAATAAATCAAAGGAGACTTAAATCCCAGTGCGGTCATTTTTGCAGTTACCTAAACCTGCATATTGGATTCCTATTTAAGAATAAGGGGTCATTAAGCACTTTGTATCTGTATAACCACACGTGTACACTAATTATGCATTTACTTTATCCCAGGCCTAATAACTGAACAGCACCTGGCTGACAGGTTCAGGCAGCAACACAATTTGGCCTTGTAGTACAAGGGATTAATCAGGATATGAACTGCACCCAGGGCCTGACAGGAGTCCTGGGAAGTCTGCAAACACGTCCTGCGTGCGCTGTCAGCGGCACTCAGAGCGAGCTGGAGCGCAGCGTGTGTCTGTGGGCCCCAGCACAGGGCAGACACACAGCATCACACGTTGCTCAGTAAGGTCGTGTTTGTTCGGGGCTGTTTAATGACCGGTGATTTGGTGCAATTCCCTTGGTCTGGATAGAATGCGTTCACATGCCCAAGATCTCCGCTACGGAGTGAAGCTGCGGGGTGCTTTCAGTGAGTTTCCCTTGCCAGAATGACAGCTCAGAGCACTCAGCTTGCCCTTTATCTTTGAAGATTCTTATTTGCCTACCATTTCACAGCAAGCAGTTCTGATGAATAGTGCAATTAACCTTTCCATTATTAAAACAATTAATTGCAAAAATTAAAGACATGACAAGGGCTAAATACTAATGCATAAATTATCAGGTTCAGAAATTGTAATTATTAATCTATGCACACTGATTGTGAAATAAACAAAGAGGACAAATTGTAATCAGAAGTCAGTGCTGGAATTGATGGTCATTTGTTTTTCCTGTAAAAAGAGAAATGCACCATTTTGCTTTTGACATACAGAATTAATCATACCAAGCTTTAAACTTGAGTATTTTTTTCTCTTGTGAATGATGTAGGATCCAAAAATATCTAAAGTTTAGTTTTGTTTCTACAGCGATGTAAGATTACATCAAAGAAATTTACATGTCAATGCAAAAAATAATCTGCCTAAACTACTCCCGCAGTGAATCCCCACTCCATTTTCATTTCGTGAAGATAAAATTTCACTAAGTATTCTGGAATTTGTGTAACAATGTAATATTACAATACAATATTAAAAACCCCCCACTGATCAGACACAGGGCCATATAATCCTTGATGATTCACAGCAACACTGAAGTGTTTCACCCATGGGAGGAGTACCTGCCTCACAAACACGGGCACAGCTCTGCTGCTGAAGGGTGCGCTTGTTGGGGAAGCAACACAGACAGACCTAGTCAAGAAATGACTTTTTTTTTTTTTTTTCCTATAGAAAGTGTCAACATTTCAACAGTTTCACAATCTTTCACCTTAAAGACACTCAGGGATATAGCTACGAGGATTAATTTTGTCCCGTTGCTTTGTGCCAGAAATAATGAAAAGAACATCCAGCTTTAATCATCTCTTTACTGCCCTCAAGCAGTTCTCCTTTCTCCTCGGCCTCCTTCTCCCCCCATTCCCACTAAAAATACACTTTTCTTTAGAGCAGGACCACCTTCCTTTGGGTCATTCCTTTAAAAGCTGTGATGCTGCCACAGCAGGATTCAAACCCTGAGCAATGGTCTCATGAGATAAATGATGTTGGGGCATCAGCTGCTGTCACTGCAGCCCGACAGAGCACCTTTCTTCCTTCCTTCCATACTGTTAATAAAGCATGCATTTAACAAATTTCAAATGGTCTCATCAATTAAAGACAAACAAAAAAAACCCAAACAAACAACAAAACCACAAAACAAACTCAATAAAAACCAAAGAAATCAACAACAAAAACAACCCCAGCCAAAACAATCCCCACTCCACAGAACCCCATCATGTAAAGGCACAATTATAGAGCATCAGCTAAGTTAGGTGTCCCTATAAAGTATCTGTGCAGTACCTGATGCAGGAATGTTTTGATTGGGAGATCTATGAAATCCAGAAGTTGGATAATGATGGTGTTAAAGCCCACAGTGCCAGAGACCTTTAGCACTAGAGAAAAAGCTTCAAAGAGCAGTCAGTGTGCTGAAGGAAGGACATTTTGCTCAGAGGACATCATCTCCTCACAGCTCTGGAAAGAAAAGCAGACTTTTTCCCTTGAAACCAGGTCCCACTTCACATAATATTTATTTTTGCAGGTCAACTTTGGTCCCACACACAACTCTTGTGTCAGTGACCAGATTACTTGCACTTCACTGAAACCATGCCACCTACACAGAAAAAAGGTGTGAGAAATTCCTGAAGAGCTGCCGGGCAATTATCAGCTGGCTCACACTTGGAGCTGGCCAGCTGACTCCAGAATCTCATGTCCTGAGAGCGTTGGGGCATGCTTAAATAATGAGTTTATAACCTAATTTTCACAGTTTCAAACCAAACAAACAGCTTTAGATAGCAGATAGTTCATTGAATTTTTCAACCAGTGCCTTGTTTCACATGTACCGTGGTTCTGGCAGCAATACATTGATAAGAAAACTACTCAAATAATCAGTCTCTTAGTAAGTGTCAGGGCAGAGAGGGCCATGTGCAGGATCTCCCTGGGTAAGGCAGCACAACTACAGTCAACAATAACAAGAACAAACAAGGCATCCTTTTACAGTGCAGTGTATGGGACCAGTAAATAGCGTTATTTTTATAATTACCTTTTCACAAGGACAATATCACAGAGAATATTAATTGATAATAAATTCTTAATTATTAAACCAAAGTTCTGGCAAATCCTCTTTCATATCTTCTCATTCTTCTGATTTCTTTGTTGTCTGTACACTGTTACAAAATTTACATTCATTCATGCCAAGGATACAGCTAAAAAGGGCAATGGTACAGTACACATTCTGAAAACAGCTATATCATTCATAACGAGGTACGGCTTAGGCATATCCCCAGAGTTAATTATAAATGTTTGTGCTTGAATGTCAATGCAGGAAAACATAATCTTGTTACAATATAAAAAGTTATTATATAATGGCCTTTCCTAAAATACAGTTTACTAGAGCATAGCAGGTGGCAGACAGAAGGCTGAAAACTGTAACAAGCAATTACATTACACATGTTTTTCCCTGCAGTTTCATTAGTTAAATTTCTTCCTATTTTAATCTGATCTTTTTAATAATGTGTCAGGACTGACACTCCAGTGGACATGAAACTCAAAATGGCCATGGTTGAATAAATGCATCTATTTAATTTTTCTCTTCAACTGGCTTTAAAAATTAATTTATCTGATTGCTCAGGCTATTATATAAAATTTGTTGGATTTTGTGTATTACTAATAGGCACTTTCCTTGTATTTTTGCTCACTATTGCCTAGATGAGTTTTTTTCTAATTCTTCTTGATGGCTGATTAAAGAAATAATAAAACTATGCCAAAAGTCAATTCTGCAAAGTTCCAAGGCTTCAAAAAGATCTGGAGTTAAGGAGAAGGAAAGCATCAGAATGGTTTTCAGACACAGTCTTGGGGTACAGTATTATTTTAACAACTCATTTCACTTCCACACCACAAACCCACATTTTTAGCAGTGTGGCCAGCTCAAGAAATCTGTCTTAAGCGTATCCAGCAATCAAAGGAGCAGAGCTTATCACATCATTACTTTTCAGGTGTGCTCGGGCAAACAGATGAATTTAGCATCAAATCACAACATAGGAACTACTACATAAAACAGGTCAATTCCAAAATATCTTCATGAAATACCTTAAAGATTTTCTGTGTTTGGTGAGGATTGTAGAGAGAATTAGGAAAAAAAATCAATTAAATGAAACCTCTCTCAATTTTTTGGATATTTTTTCTTTCAATTTTTGAACTATTTTTTCAATTTCATAAATCCTGTATGTATCTTGCTTCCAAAGATACTTTTCAGGAGATCAAAATGGCTAAATTTTTAATAGGGAAATTAAACTTCTGAAAGATCTGTCTAATCTTTGGTGAAATACTAAGGCATTTATAAAGGCTCATTTTAATCCCAAGTAAACCCAGATTAGCTATGATGAAGAGAATGGAATTACAGTATTACATGAATGAATGGTGAGAATTGACCTTGTTTTACAGAGTTTTATAAAGAAATATCACCATTCCTGGGGGGCTCAGAAGTAGTTCCTTAACTGTTAGGGGTTGCAGCAGTCAAGAGAATTAGTCAGTAGAGGAAAAGAATCAAAACAATGTCACAAGATGAGACCTTGTTTAATTTGGGAAAAACATTCACCCATCACCCTTTACAATTGAGATGCAAAATATCTCCCTGGCATTGAAGTCCCGTGCATACCCTTGGTTTCATGCAAGTTTGGAAAGAATTATCAGTGAACTATTTAATTGGTACCGCCCAAGATACACTAACCCAATGAATTCAAACATGCAAATGGTTTGGTTCCGTGCATTAATTGCACAGTTCTCATGTAAGGATGTTCCTGAATGTGTGAAACCCAAGCTTGCCATGGATGCTCTTTGTGGCCCCATGGGAGCTGTGCAATTTTGTAAGTACAGCTCACACAATAGCAGTGATATAAATAAGACATAAATTACAGCACATTTACTGCAGCTACTCTACAATTTTTCCTTTACGATCCAAAAGTAGATCAGTTCCCCTGAGCTGTACAAGTTATAGGTAAGGATGGACTAAAACCTGCAGATTTCACATTTGCCTATAATGCTTTTCAAATGAGTCAGGCTTGCCTAGAGACTTGCCCAAAACTCGAGTAAATGATGAGATTGAAGAGATTACAACTGTCATCTTCATTTTTTACTCTGGTAAAAGATTAATTTAAAATCTTGGTTATCTTTGCATGCGGTTCAATGCTATACTGTCCTGCCACCTACAAATCAAAATTTGGGAAAAAGATGAATCTCCCAAAGTCATACATATATTTCTCTCCTGTTGCACAGCACAGTTTGTTCCAGTTAAGGAGCTGATGCCACTATAAAAACTTCAGTTTTTAAGGGGATACTAAAATGATCTATAAAATTTTGCTCTAGAACAAAACTTACTGTGCAAGGTTATTAGGTCAGAAATATTTTCTTCAGCTTCAAATAGTATGATTCAAAAAGAAATAAAAAAATGGACTTTTGGAGCTGACATTTCAAAAAGTTCTTTCTACCCTAACTTCTTTGGAAAACTTGGAATTCCATTTTTTTAATTCCTCATCTTGACAATTCAGCCTCATCACTCAATCATTCCTGTGCTCATTCTTAACAATGGTAATTAAGACTGTATGAAGATGAGCGAGAATGAAAAGTAAGAACAAAAAACCAAAATATATTTGAGCACTTTGTTATCTTCCCTGACTCAGTTAAGTACGTGCTCATTACTAAGTACCACTCTCGTCACTGCCTTCTTTCCCATGCTGCTTGATTTGTCCTTTCCCTTCCCCAGGTCTCTCTTGCAGATCCCTGCTCTTCCCATGCCTTTTCCATGCTCTCCCACTGGGTCAGCAGGGTCTTCTCCACTGCGCATTCAAAAGACTCAAACTTCAGCTCAGTCCCTGCTACAAAACAGAGCTTGTGGAGCAGCAGCTACAGCCTGGACCAATCCCACACTCCTTCCTCCTGGGGAAAGGAAAGCAAAGGAGAAATCCCCACCCAGCTCTCAGCCCTGTAGGCAAGGTGACCCTGCAAATTCCCACCTGCCAGGGAAAGGGAAGGGGAGCCCCACCCCAAAGAGGGAGCTTGTCACCCTTACAGCTCTGGGTGACATCACAGCGCACCAAGGAGGGAAGAATGAATGTCTTCATCTCCTATAGCCATAATCGTTACTCTGGCTTTTGGGGGGCTTTGTTTTGGAATCATAATTTAAAAAGGGTAATAACTCTTCCTCTAAAACCTCCATTGCCCTGGCAATGTCTGGTGAGAGCACTTGGAAAAGAGACTCACATCAGAATTGTGCTTCTGACAGCTGATGTACTTGCCAACTTTGAAAAGCCACCTGAGTAATGAACTGTTGCTTTCTAATTGATGCCTTCTGTTTCCCTCACTTCTATTCATTTTTCTCCCTGTAGAAAAGAACATTTTTATGCCCTTTTTTCACCTTAAGTTCTTTTCTGACTATTGCAAAATATTTTCAACATTTGAAAGGGTTGTTTTGTTGGTTTTCTTTTTTAATGAAACTAAGGGGATGACTAGAGATCATGGACATTTGATATGGCAACACTCATTCTAATCCGATCTAAATAAAGACAGCAACCAAACAAGAAAAAAATCAAAACAGTACAGGTTTGACCTCTTCCACTTTTTTCCTATCCTTAAATTACAGAAAACAGACTGTTCATATGCATGCTTTGGAGAAATCAACTTCGTACGTATTACCCATCAGATTCTCCATTCTCAAAGTTAACATATGCATTAAAACAAAGGAAAAGTTAAAGTTGGAAGAAGGAATTAATTATAAAGCATCATTTGATGCTTTCATGAAGGCAAGGGCAACTTTCAGCTATCCTTTTCAGCATATTAGGCTCAATTCCATTTTCCAAATATGTTATCAATATGATAATTCCACACTTTCCCATCTGTAGACAGTCCAGTCTTCATAAAGGTGGCATTATTACTCCAGATACACTAAGGGGAAACTATTTCAATTACCAGGAGACTATGCAGCTCCAAGTCTATTTATTTCAATTTATTCAACTGTCCTGATATATGCATGCATAGAACTTTTATAAAGAATGAATAAATTCACCTTGAAATTGTACCAATTGACTTTGGCTGGGCTGGGCTGCGCAATGGAATCAGAATCACTTTTGAAATAAGCCCTGACAATGCTGATCAAAACGAAGTGGCTACTCATTTATTAAAGTGACAGCTCAGCAATGGTTTCAAGCAAGGGGCTGACGTGGCCTGGGGTGTCAGCCATGGCCCGGGGTGATGGCTGTGCCTAAAAGCTTTTGAGCCACTTGTGCTCTCTGAAGCTGCATCTGATGGAAATCTGACATTTCCTAGGGCTGCTGCACCTGCCTGGATGTCAAGCAGCTGGTGTGAGTACTGTCACCCGTTTCAGATGGTTATTCCACGAGTGACAAGTTTGCCCTGAGACTACATGCATGAAATTGATCCTTTTCTCTTTGTTAGGAGCAATCTGGTCAGGCAGAGAGCATATTGGGTTAGACACACACACAAAATACCCAACTCCCTAATTTAAAAAATTCATTAACAACAACAACTGAAATGAATCATCACCGGAAATGCAATTCAAAGCATACATCTCAAAGTTTCAGCCTTAGAACTTAAGTTTGTAGAATTTATAAAGTGATGGGTTCAGTGGTATTCTCCTTTGAATGTTCAAGTGCAGGATTGCTATAGCAACCCACCTCCTGCTTTAAAATCAATAGCAATTCAGGCAAGACAAGCTGTTAAACTAGTGCAACAGGTAGGAATGGGCTTCCTCAGTTCATCGTAGGTGTTGCTGCAATGGAAGTTTAACTTACAGGAGGAACCACAAACTTTCTGTATGATTTTGGAAAACAGTGAATTTGGATTTGAGGAAGGGCTTAGCTGAAAGCAGCAGAGCTCATAAGCAACTGAAACAAAGACTCCAGATTGTGCTCTTTGAGCTTTCGCAAAGAACAGAATTGAGACTGAGTGAATCTGTGCTTTCCTGAGAAGTCAGCTTTAGATTTGCTCTTATGCATAAGAAATCCTCTAAAATGGAGCCACGGAGGTGCTTCTCCATTGAGTCCTTTTGAAAGGAAAACCCAAAGCAGAACCAGCGTGACCTCATGCAAGTTTCACTGTGCTGTTCACTATGAGCCAAAGGGGGTGCTGGCACTAATTTATAATGCCCATTCACACCCATTGTTAATTGCTTAGAGTTCTAAAATTAATGTTATTCAGTGGGAAAATTTCTTCTGATAACCAGCTGTTCGAAAATGTGTCTTGCACTAATGAAAGAGTAAAATAAGGAATTTGGTTTTGGAGCATATACCACTTCATCTTTATGAATGTGCATGTAAGGCCTGATACTGTCATTTGCAGTGCACCCAGCATTGTGAGCCAGTAACACTTTGTGGTTCTAAGCTGGATATCTGGTGACTCCAGACATTAAGCTGACTGGCAGTTTTACAAAGGCTCTTCTCTCTGGACATCTCAAAGACTGACACACTTCAAAACAAATCTCAAATAGTAGAGGAAAAAAAAGCAGGAAATATAAGCAATCTTTGTTTTGTTCTAATTCCTAGATATCTTTCTGTTTTCTATAAATATTTTTAGCAAATTGCAAGTATTCATCAGTTACAGAATAAACATCACACTAGGAAAGCACATCTCTGTGTGTACCCCTAAAAAGGTGATGATAAGAAGTGCTTATTTCCTTGTAAGGAGGAAGCACTGATTTCAGAAATTTTAATGCATGTCTGTGCAGGAATGAATACCAATTCCCAGACATGTGTAGGCATTTGCACAAGTATATCAAATAATGACAAAAAAATGAAGAACCTCTTAGAATACATATTAATATTTTATATTGCTCAACCTATTGACACAGCAAGATAAAATTACAATATGTGCCTACCTTCCTCACAGCTATGATGATGAATAAACCATCAAACATTCCAGAGTGACTATTGCAGAAGCCCTCTACTATCAAGAGAAATCCTTTGCATTTAAGGAAAAGGTGATGGAAAGTTGGCTAGAAGTCATACATCAAGAAGTAGGTAAAAACCTAAGAAAAGCAAAGAAAGATCCACAACACAAATGGTACAGATTGAACAAGACAGTACTTTTTGATGATTCCAACCTCTCTTTTTTTAATTACTGATGCCATACATTGAGCGCTTGGAACTGAGTCCAGCAAACAACCAGATCTGCCTTTAAGATGCACTCTGTGATGTGAAAATTCTTTAATGGGTTTATGCTACATTTATAGGTGGTAGAGTCTCCCTTCCAAAGTAGCCTCCTGAGTGTAAATATTTAAGTTGTCCTGTTTCAGATTATTGTGTATTATAATAGTGAAATAATTTTCTTAGTCCATTAAATATGCAGTCTGGTTTGCAATTAACTTTTCCTTCCATTTACATCTTGGCACAGGAAGTTTCTATTGCCCTGACTTTATTCATCCCATCAATCCTAAATTTAACAGCAGCGGGGAAATAACACTATGTTGTTTTTATTGGTAATAAATAATTTTACTTGAGCCTTTCTGGGAAACTGTCCAGGCACTGCATCTGTGTTAAGTTATAAGATTTCCAGAGATAGTGGGAGAAAAAGTTCATTATCATTTTTGACCCTTGGTGAAAACAGTTTCTTCAGTGTTATTAGGTGTTCCTGTCTGGCAAAAGCAAAGCTTCTTATTTCAGCCTGTACTCGTTTAGTAAATTACTTGAACTCTCTTGGTGTTTTCACATTTACAGAGCTACACAGGGGAAAGAAATTTCATTTTAACAAAGACTGCAGAAATGCTGTGCAGGGACAAAAGACTGACCACAAAACCTTCTTCCATAACCACTAACAACTCCAAATTACATTCACCACTTCATGTGTGCAGCAGACAGCGTCATTTTCCTCCCTCCCAGAACAACATCTGGCACTGTGCACATCTGTACTTCAGACATTCCCACCCGGAGAGGACAGAAGGTGCAGCCTCATTCCAGAGCACCTCAATCCACACAGGCTCACGCACAAGTCAGCCAGCCTTTAGCTGTGCAACCTTCCAAAATGACCATGACTGCTGTATTTTTCTGCATGTGCAAACTTTCTTGGCAATAAGTCTTCATTTTTCTTTTTTCAGTTGTTTAAGTTTTCTTTTTACCATGGAAAAACTCTTGCTGGTTTTCTCTTGCACTATATTCTCGTGATATATTTCCATGTGCACGTGATTTGTGCTGATTATTTTTACAACAGGGAAAAATGCTTCTTGAGGTGAAGATGATGCCAAAATCCAACACTGTTTCAGGGAAAAGACTGCAGGTGAGATGCTGGCATGCAGACATTTCACTCCCAAGGGATACTACAAACTTCATTATTCTTTGAACGCCTACTTCAGACTGTAGCTTTTGCTCCCTCCAAGTTGTGGCGCCGGCTTCAGGTTTAAACTGGTGCCAAGTTTCCCTTCAATTTTTTTTTTTTTTAAAAGCGCTTAACATCAACTTTTTAAACTTCCCAACTATGTCCTGGATGTAGTTGAACTGTCAGAAGCCAGCTGGCAGCTCTTGGAGGAGTTCCCCATCAGACGAAGGCGCTCCGGCCCTTTTCCTGTGGCTGGCACACCGCTGTGCTAACGCAGCCCCTGACCAGCACAGGCTGCGTTTGTCACTTCTGCCGCAGATTACAAATCACCATTTACATCACCGCTGGAGTACCGTGCTGCAAGGGGAAAAAAAGCCCTTTCGTGCTCGTTCCTTGTCCTGGCTGGTTCGCAGGTCACAGCCCTTGATTTCCCCTCGTTCCCCCTTGCATGACATGCACAGGCTCAGGAACCCATTGCCAGCTCTCAGCCTATCAAATGTGATGCTTCCTTTCTCCTCTCACTGAAGTAATTCCTTACATTTTTCCTTACAACTCACAGCAACAAAGATATCCTTCCCATAGTGTGGCTTCGTTATGCGGTTGCATAGGGAAATAATGACATCATGCTGTGCTTTAAAAACTGTGTCCCTGTCTGCAGTTAACTCATTCCATCTCAGAGATCACTGCATGTGTCTGTGCATACCGAGTAAGTACTTTACCTGAAAAGAGATTCTGCGCAATCTGAAAATGCCCAGGAGGCAGACTTTAATAAAAGTTCATAGTCAAAAATCAACTTTGCGGAGGAAGGGTTATCTGTCTTTTCCAAATTCCCTATTACAGCCTGACAGCTTGTGAAAAAGCCTGGCTAAACAATCCCTTCATGTATGTTTAGCAGTTGACAGTTTTCTACAATGTGGGAGTTTTTGTTTGTTGGGTTTGTTTTTTTTTTTTTTTTACGTTGCTGTTTAGTAGAACTACAGATCACAGCAGGGGTCAATTAGTGTAGCTGTAAATGTTTTTCTGGTAGCTTTTATCCTTTAACGCCTTGGCAACACCTTGAATTGAAACGTAAGCAGGTCTCTAGTACTATGTCCTGACCTTTGGGCTACTCACTTTTTTTGTAAGGCAAAGGTTAGTTTTAATTCCCTCTGTTAAAGCACATGCCCATGTGTGAGAGTGCTCTACCCCTGGGTGCTGGGCTCTGACCCCTCAGCACAATCTCCTGCCCAACCCAACCTCTCTTCTAAGAGAGCTCCTGTCCCTGAGCCTCCCCGGGGACAGATGGGACAGGGGAGCTGGAACATCCTCTCCTTTCCTCCTCAAAAGCAGAGCTTTCTTCTTCCCTTAGTCCCAGCAGTGCCTCCAACTAGCGTCAGTGGCACTCACTTGTGTGGAAGCGAATGACCTGAGAGCACTAGGATCACATTTATCTCTGTAATTTAGAATTATGCAGAGAAAAGTGTTAGGTTTAAATTTTTGTTTGTAGACCCAAAGGTTGGTACTTATTCATTCCTAAAAGGTCTGTGCAGCCCCTATGATCGTGATGATTTTTTTTTTGATTGCACTAAAACCAAAGCTTCACTAGGAACCTTTTTCCCTAGACTTAGCGTTTATAGCTCAGCCTTGATCTCAGCTGATCTCTAGAGGATTAAGTTGCACCTTACTTGGTGACATACAGTAATATCCACTCAGAATGCATAAATCCTAAGGAACTAAACCCATGCTTTTCTCTTTTTTACCTCCACAGAACCATATTTTGATAGTCAGTGAAAAAGCAAGGTAGAGTGAGTGGTGATTTCTCCATGGGTGTTAATTTGAATAATGTGCTTGAAAGCTTTTGGTATTTCACAACTAGGCTCCCTTATTCCCCTTCCTACCTGTTTCCCTTCATTCTCACCTGATCTACCAAGACATACACCAAAACTAATCCTGTCACCAATCCACCAGGAGAGGCATGCACCATCAGCAAAAACCAGCAGACCCCTTGCCTGAGCTAACTTGAGGACAGGAAACCCATTTTCAATTATCCATTCTAGGGAAATTCTTACACATGAAACACTATCTGTCCAATGCCTTCTATTGCCTTTAGTCCTCTCCTTTAGCGCCTGTGGCATTATTTAAATTACTTCCATATAAAAAGACTGAGATTTACACACCAGACAATTCTGGCAGTGCTGCATTAATGGTTGGACTTGATCTGAGAGGTCTTTTCCAACCTTAATGAGTATGATTACATGATTTTCTAAAAAGCTGAAATTCTAATGCCTTGTTCCAGGATTAAAATACTGCCCCAGTGGTGTACTCTAAGAATTGTCTGTGTAAGCTTTATGAAATGGTGTGATTTGTTCACTAGCTACTCTTTTCATGCTTTCAAAATATTTCATCATGAATGTGGCAGCAAAAACTTATTTCCATTCCAAGCAAAGACAAACTGAAGCCTTTCAAAATTTCTGACAACAGCACTTTGTGCCTCTGAACAGCCAACAGTCAGTGAGCAGGGAAATCAGCTGGGGTGACAGTCCCAGCATCAAGTATTTTTTAGTTATTTTTTATAAAGAATGAAAATGTTCCAGTATGGGAGGCAGAAAGGTTTCCACCCAGAAAAAGGCAAAAACTGGACAGGCTGCTTCAGTGCAATCTGGATGATCCAAAACCAGCTCCTGCTACCCACCCGGACAAGTTTTTTGACAATTCTTTTTTTTTTTTTTTTTAACAGATCTCTTCCAACACTTGATTTTATTTCTTTGCTTCTGGAGGTTTTTTGACAAATAGTTTTTATTTAAAAAAAAATAGAAGCACATAATCAAAACGGCATGATCAGTTCTGTTTGTAATCTTTCATTTTTCATACAAATGGCGATAGGTAAACATTTAGTTAAGTAAAGACTAGCTTTGTGTGCAAACGACTACAACAATAGAGCACTTAGAAAAGCAGATCAACATTGGTTTCACTGAGAACAGAAACATGTTTGATAAATAATTCATTTATACCTACTCTGCATAATAATCACTCTTCTTAAGTCAGAATTTCTTGGAAAAAAATCATCAGTCAACAATTTGTCTGGAAACATGACGTGGAGCCTCTCTTACAATGGCAAAAATCTAAACATTCATAAATAAGGCATCTCCAGCTTATTAAAAAAAATGAACTCCCTCAAAATCTTGGTTTTCTTGCAGGTTTTACTTGTTACAGAGCATCTAACTCCAGATTCTAGTTAAGCACGTCCCAGCCTGCCCTGATAAGCCTCCTGCCTCTGCATATGCATCAGAGCTGCAAACCTGCCCCGTCCTTGCTCACAGCCCTGGCACTCAGAGGAGTTATCTTTGTGTTCAGGACTCGCTGCACTGCTTGCTGCACTCTGAGAACAACAGCAGAGAGGCAGTGCTTTGGTTTTTGCAGCGATTACAGCAGGCAATTTTCTGTCAAGTTCAAGAAATCATAACACCCAAGAGAAATATTTTCTAGTCTGGAAGATGACTGCTTGTGTTTACTAGCATCACCTTTCATAGCTGAGGAGGTATTGGAGCCAACCATACAGCTTCCTTAAAAAAAATATCTTTCAGTGCATGGAGTCCATGTAGATTCAGATGCAAATCACTCAAGAAAGAAAACACTGCTTGTAAAAGCAAAGTTCTGATAATTAAACCCTATGGTATCTATTACTAAGAGCACCAGATACATCAGTGTATTTCACCAAAGCCTCCTGACTATTTCACATAGATCAGTCTCTGACTGAAGCACCTGGTGGCCCACATGTCAAATATCATTCTTTTCATACTGTTAATCACCAAACCAAGAGTCCTAACAGAAAGCCAGGTTTTCAAGATGAACTGAAATTGTGTGATTTTATTTTCTTAAATAAAGAATTAAACATTCCCAGAAAGGGGAAAAAAAAAGTGCAGGTTGTACAAGAGATGCAAATGCATAGATCCTTCAGTATGCTCTGAGGTGCATCCCAAACCAAGCTGAAATCAAGTCATCTTTCCAGCTGGTTTTGAACCAACTCAGAGCTCAGCCAGAGCCAGAATGAGTTTCTCCAGGGACCAGCTGAGGCTCAGCATTCAAAATCTGAGTAGAGGCTGGGGACAGGCACCAAAGCTCAGCAGTGCTGGGGCACAGCTCAGTGACAGCGCAGGCACAGCCACGCCGGCCCCTCGCACACATGGGCAGAGACACCTGACTGTCCATAAAACATGCACTGGGGCAGCCTGTAAAGCATAAAACCTTCTGCAAGGCCACAGGCTGGGGCTTTGCTTTCAGCATTTTACTGACGTGCAAGGACAGGTAAATGTTGTGTGACCGACACGTATTACGTCATTTATGGGCTGCGTGTGTTGCAATAACCTCTTATGCTGGATTGCTGTAATTAACTTATCCCAAAGGCTTTTGTGAGGAATTAGAGACTCACTCTATTGAAGGCTTTTCGACCTCTATGACAGATGTAAGAAATTTCTTTATCCTCTATGTAAACACTTGGAAAACAGGAGGACCCTAGGACAAAGTATGAACAGAAGCTGATATTAAAGCTAGGTGAGACAACCTGCTCCCTCCAGGAAATTCAGGAACCCCTAGAGAAATCACATTTTCAAAGACAGCAAAACCATTTGGATATAATCAATTTAAAATGTATTATGATATTGCCCTAGTCTGGAAGCAAGATACAGCAATAAATAAGAAAGTCAGTGAAGAGGAATTGGAGAGACCCCTATAAAGAGCTGAGGAAAATGGAAATAACTCCCTCAGAGCTTACCAGATGTTGGCAATTTCACTGTTACACTGTGGAAAGCAGATTTGTATTTCTTTAACCTGGGAGAGATTAATCTGCTGCAATCAAAAAATTACAATTTGAATAATAAATTCCAGGTTTCACCAATATAATCTCTAACCTCGAGGAGAAAAAAGACAACCACAGTAAATCACTTCAGCAGACCCTTAAAAGGATAGAAAAATATCAAATAGCAAGACATGGCAAATTAGGTGCAGGTTTTTAAACTGAATCCAAGCTATATTTTGATTCTAGCAGAGGATATGTGGCATTGATTAAACAAACTGATAATTTAGTTATATCACGCTGGAAGGTGTTGACTAGTTGCCATATGATTCTGTCTTCTAAGCATCTGTTGCTTTGATTAAAAAAAAGTGAATCAAAGGATGTTTACATTTTGGGAGGGGCTAGAGATCTCCTCGATTAAATTTCTTTAATTTTTCAAAAGCTGATAAAAATGTCACAAATTATTTTAAGAACTGCAGAATCTGAATGATGCCTAATTTCATAAAGCCCTCAGTCTCTGCCCTGACCATAAATTAACTACTTAAAACTGTGCACAGATCTAACTTCAGTGCTCTAGGATTAACTGAGATGAGGTAAGCCCTTGTTTCCAATGCATAATTAGTTAATTAATCATTGTACACAATTGTCTAACTTTGTATAGAATATATGTTACGTGACTGGGTAACAATCTGTTTAGTATATCAGAGGAGGCAAGGATTCATTCAGAAAGAATTCAGAGATCCCACTCAGTCCTTAGATCTTTACTATCTTATGAGCTAAAATTTATTTACATACATCCTAATAGTTAACTCATTGAAAACTTGCCAGATGAAGCAAATTAGGGAAGTTGAGTATTTGCATGAAATAATAAACAGAACTGAAAATACATCAGAAGAAATACTGTTTATATTCTTGCACACAGGCCTGATGAACTGCAGCTATAAACAAGAAAGAAACTTTTGGGAAAACTGGGAAAACACCACTAGGACAAAACCTGTCAAACCCATGGCTACAGAAGATACATGAGCTAGAAGTGACAAGCTGACTAAAAAGATGTAGAGGAACAAAGAGGGTAAAGTCACAAATATTCAGGCAGTTTTACCAAAATCAGAGAAAGGAATTTTTCACAGGTACACTAAAAGTACAATTTGTAACTCAAACTCATTGGAATTGGTAAGCTAGTTTACATCTAGATGCAATTTAACTTGACAAAGGAAAATAAATTCTTGTTATTTTAATTGAACCAACGCTTTTTGGTTATATTCTACCATTGTTTCATGCATTCCTTGATCATTGTGGCTTGAGCTAAGACTGACCTTGGTGTCTGCTCATATACTTAGAATCATTTTTACACAACACAGGCAATCAGGAGTGCTCCTATTAGACAGGATTCCCAGCAAAATTAGAAACCATGTTTTAGTTATGGCTTGGTTCATGCATTACTTGTAGTCGATTCAATACACCAATGTAAAGAAATCAGCATGGGATTAAAAGGAGCAAAAGAATTTCAGCTTAATGAAATCTCTGGAATAGGATCAACAAGAAAATTGTAACATGCAAGGGGCAAGGTGAACTGAGGATTACAAAATAGGTATTTTAGCAGGAGCCTCTCTCCTCTGGGTGCCTGCAGGAGAAACCAAGAGCAAAGGAGGAGCCTGTGCTGTGATGCCTGGAGGGTTGAGCTGCTCCCCACCTGCTCTTCCCATCCACTCCACTCTCACAGAACAGCCACACTTCCATAATACCAGTGGACTATAAGCCTGGAGGAATTTCTCTATGCTGTATTAGCCTTTCAAAACATTACAAAGGAGGAATATAAAACCCTTGTGCAGGACAGGAGTTTGTTGTAGTAATTTCTACATTTTTGTGTGGTTAAGAGAGAAAAAGGATATTTTGCAAAGTATCAATAAAAAGATAAGAGAGGGTGACAGCATTGCCTGACAAAAGCCAGGAAGGTATTTATGAGGATAATTCTGATGTGGGGCAATTTTTTTGTAGAACTTTACAGAGAAAAAATAAACTGTACCATATGCTGGGCTTTACAAGGGATTTAAGGTTCGGTTACTACTACACTTCCCAGGATATAGGCATATTGACAAAAGTCTCAGACCCAGCATGCACAGAAAGACACATTTAATAAAGAAAATGAATGTTCTTATTTAATTTTTCCCTAGCCTGAGCAATGACTTAGACTCTCATACTTTTTGAAGAGATGGTGCCTGCACAGCTCCTGCTGCTCCAATGCCCTGGGTAAATCCTTTGCTGGACTTCAGTGCAGAAGCACCACTTAGTTGATGTTACCGAGAGGATTATTTTCTCTTGACATCACAGAGAGAAAACAATAGAGGAGATGCTTTTTAAAACCAACTATTGCCTGAAGATAAAACAGTGATCTGACCCTGTTAGAAATTTCAATTGAACCCTAAGAAGTACATCTTTGGCTATGCATGTATAAACACACAAAAACCTCAGCACAGTTCCAAGTCTTGCCTGTTAGAGGTTTTTGGGGTTTTTTTATTTGTTTTTAGCATCTGCACTTTCACTATACCTACCAGTTCATTACTTTAATGTACTAAGGAATTTTGTAATGAAAATTATGTACAAAACCAAATATAAATTGTTGAATTCACAATTACAAGACTAGATAATAGAACCCTTTCTACAGTGTCTTGAGAGGTTTTTTTTTATTCCAAAACAGCAAAAGTACCTAGAAATAATCTGGATTTTTAGATTCATTGTACATGGATTAAAAATTAGAATTTCTATCATAATTACTATCATATATTCATTACTATCACACACAAAATTTCACAGTCTGTCATGCATTTACTGAGTGAGAGTTTTTGGCTGCAGAGTTACTGTATCCAGGCACTGGGCAAAAATTCCTGAATGTTCCTGTGATCTGCACGGTATTTTCCTGAACCATGATAACTGGAGGAGAGCAGAACATACCTCTGAAGGGGTATTTCCAGGCCTCTGGAACATCACTACAGATTATCTAACTCCAGGAATGGATAGTAGGCACAAAGGTAGAATATAAGGACGGTTTTAACTTTCTTGGATTCTAAAATCCAAGATGCACAAAGACGTAAAACCTTTTCATTTACAGATGTGTGCGAACTCACCTATATATGTCATACCTAGGTTATGCATATGTTAATGTTTGAGCACTTTCTTTTGCAAAATAATTTTTTTTCATTTCGTTCTAAATATTTCACAATATTCATCAAGAAAATAGTTCTCAGCAGTAATTTTATTAGAACCAAATGGAACTGACAGAAAACAAATCATTGGCTCCATTTGTTGCATTTAGCAGTCACATTTTCACTTATTAACTGGAAGACTATTTCCCTTTTCTTTCTCTCACTATGAGCTAGGATTTCAATACATTGCATTTGAGAAAGGGCATTATATTCTTTGAATAAAGCATGTCACTCAAATAATCGCTAAGCATTCATGTGTAAGGCCACTGTAGATCATACATCAACTGCGAGAATCACAATTGTTTTTATATACATCTTTCACTGAACTTCAGAAAAATTCTGTTTGTGAATAAAACTGCCACTTCCAGGGTAATTGCAAGAAATTATTTATTTCACAATGTGGAACACTTGAAAGGTTATCAGTCAGCATCATACTCATTGTAGTGTATTACAGTAATCTTGAAACTTACTGGTAGATCCAGCAGAAGCTGATTCAGTATTTAGATGAGCATTGATACAGAATGGGCTGTCATTTTCTTTAAAAATCACTTATTTATAATTTTTGGCTCCAAATAATAATTAATATTTAATTCACTATATTGGGTATCAAAACACAAGCCTGTGTCATATTAATTTGGTTTGAACAGTGGGATATTTAATCTTTAAATAAAAACAAACACTACATATACTGTTTCAGAAACAAAACACAGGCAAGAAAAGGATAAGCCCTGCAATAAAATCCCTTTCTTCTTTCACTCTCCTCTCATCTTCTAATCCCTCCAAGAAAAACTGAAAACAAAAAGCCAGATACATCAAATTAGGAATTCACACAGACGGCATAGGAGTATCTAAATTCCACACAAAATCTCACCAAAAGAGCCAATTTTGGGTGAAAAATGACAGTTAACAACCTTTAAAAGAAAGAGCAGAAGCCTAGCAAGTGTCATAACTTTGAATGCAGTAGCTACATTTCCCTTCCTGATTCCAGCGCCTGGCTCCTGGAGCGCCAGTAGCCATGGCAACTCTCTCCATGCCAAGGCTCTGCAGCCCAGCTACCAAACCTATCCCCATGATTTTCCTCCAAATCTCCTTCCCTCTATCCCCTAAGCACATTAGGGGGCTTTGTCTTCTCTATAAACTTGAATTCCCTCCCTCTCTCCCAGCTCCTTTGAGACTGAAGCCCCTTTCACTGCTGATCACAGCTAAGGCAACCTAAGGCAGTGATGCAGTTGGATACAATTAGAGGCAGCCGTGCATCGAAAGTGCACTCAGACCCAAATATTTCAACCTCAAAATAGCTACAGCACCCTTCAGAAACATTGCAAAAGATCAACAGGAGCTGTTGTTAAAAGAGAACACAGAGTGGCAGCTACCATGCTAGAAGACAGCACACCTGGCCTTTTATTTATTAAATAAACTTGTGCTCCTCACTCCTTTTCACAGCACACCTTTGAACATGTTCAGTCACCATGACACACAGGCAAGCCCGTGTTTCAGACCTCAGACAAGCATGCTGCGGCCTGATGTGTAAAACATGCAGCCTGTGGTATACAGGGCATGACTGTGGGCCCCTTCCTTCCTTTATCCACCTTGAATTTATCTCCATTATCGGAAGACACAAGGATTGAATGGATCTTAATTTAGAATCTGATATTTTCAGTAGTTGCGGAGCTTCTACAGGGTATAAAATAGCATCTTGGTCTTAACAACTGATTTTATTGTCCTGTTAGCATTTCCACATGAAAGGACAAGCAAGAACTGTTTTAGTCCCTAAAAAGTAATCACAAAAATAAAAAGAAAGTTGAAACTGGTGTTAGTGCAAGTTACAAAAACCAAATGAAGGGCAAACACACGAATTCACTCTTTTGAGTGATTAGGGTGATGTAATCAGTGCTACAACTTCACAGAAAATCTAAGCCAGTAAAGCAGACCCAGTCTGATAGAAATCTTATTCCTTAAAAAATGTGAAACGCATAATCAATGAGAGTGCTCAAAGTATTATTAAAATATGCACAATTCATTTTAAAAATTTGAGAACAATCACCTAGAGTAGAGCTTGTTGGCAAAACAGTAATAAAGTTTTTATGATATAAACAATAGTGACATGATAATGTCTCACAAATATGTAAAAAAGAGATGCAAACAACTGAAAGATCATTGAAAACTTTTGACCAATATGAAACTTGAAATGCATTAGCAAGATAGCTGGAGTCTTCTTAAATATAATCCTGTGCCCCACCTCATCCCCTGAAGGCTGTATGAGCATAACAGAGGTAACATGATGTATTGCAAGTAGTTTAACCTGGCAGAAATTTTACTGATGCAAAAGATGCCGCTTTTATGCTTAGCTACTCCATGTCACCTCCTCTCTTTGCCCTCTCCCTCGTACAAGTTTCCAAGCCATTCTGAAATGATCTACACAGGGAACTGAAGGGGTTCAAGCCAAACTGCGGTGCAGGGAATAATGCCAGTTTATGCCACAGCAGCATCTCATCTGGCTCATTTCACAGTCTGCTCTAACGGATGGAAGGGAAAGAAAAGCTTCCTCCAGAGGCAGGATTATATTACCTTTAAGTGCTCGTGGAACTGTAACATATACTTAACATTTCAAAGAGTTTGAATAGGTGTCTTCTGCAAATTATAATAAGCCCTAAAAATGTCACCTAGTATAACTATCATCATGTCTGCTGTAGGTACAACACTTATGCTGGTAAAACAGTTGATTCTAGAGATAGAGGTTTTGCTAGTTCCTAAATAAAGAGGAATCAGTCCAATCATGTTAACATGTTTATACTGAAAATACATTTACTTCATTGTGCTGATTTCCTCATAGAGAAGCCTCATTAAAATAAATTTGGATTTACATTGCTATCAGGAGGAATTTCTAATACGAAGAGAATCTCTGGTAAATCAAGACAAAACCTCTGGCTTGTCTTGGCCTGCATTTTCAGGGGTACCTTGTACATGTGAAAAATAGGGAGTGAGGGATCAATACTGGCTCTCTGCAGTGTATTTGAGATGTGTGTTTAGGAAGATCATTCTAAGCAGGAATTTTACTAGGGAATTCTGTGTGCAATAGCTATAGGCTCCTTAATGTATATTTGCAAAAGAAATGTAAATTCCAGAAGACAACAAAATAATGCCCTGTTCCACATGGTACTCTGCAAACACTGTGTAGGAGAGAATTTTTCTCCCAAAGACCTTATTTAAATGAAGCATGAGAGAAAAAAAAAAAAAAAAAAAAAGCCAGAATATTTTAAATAAAGTCATCTAACCAATAGGATGTGAAAGGACAGTTGCCAGAGCACAACTTACCTTCCCTTTTGACATTAGAATGGTTTTAAGCAGATATACACGCCTGTGGATCTGGTATCTTTTATTTGAATACTTGAGTTTACAAAGCATATTTTAACCCACATTACTTCAACCCTTTGTTAAAGAATTAGAGATCCCACAGGATATGCAAAATGAGAAATCAAACACTGGTATGAGCAAGAGGAGAAAATGGGGATGCAGAGCTGACACACACAGCACAGACGTGTGTCTGCAGTGGGAGGCTATTGCAGAGAGCAGGCAGATTTTGCTGTGTCACCTGAGCAAACAGTAGCATGGGGCTGAAAGAGTCACCTGCCCTGGTGAGAATGCAGAGGCTGAGGAGCATAGAAGGCATAAAACCAAGTGAACAGGTCACTGGATCAACTCAACAAATCTGTTCCCTTCTGCAGGAGGGGAGAAGTCTCTACATGTTTGAAAAGGTCACCTCTGAGTTTCCTGTGACCTTTTCCTTTCATAAGTTTGGAGCATTATAAATCATAATTTTTTAAAAATTATATATTTTATATGTAAATCAGGTGGCTGGGGTAGAAAAAATCAGTGTAACATTCTAACAGAGGTGAAAATTGAGAGATGAGGTGGAGAGAGCAAATGCCTAGGCTGGCCTGAACAGAGCAGTTTACCTCCTGCTTTATTCCATCTCTGTTATGGCAATTTTCACCACTCTAAACAGCTGGCCTGCAAATAGCCTAAAAGTGGCTACATCAGTCAATGCATTGTTAAAATCTCTTATTTTGATGCAACGCCTGCTGACAAGATACGGGAAGCTACTTTTTAGAACTGGAGCAAGCAAATGCTTCAGTTGCTTTGACATTCCCTACCTTTTTCATTTCTTGTTTTCTGTCAGTTTTATTAGGCAAACAAGATTAAATAGTTATTTTACACTGATTTAAAAAAAAATAATTCAAATTAGATTTTGTGCATAGTAAAAGCCAAAGGGAGCGCGGCTGCAGAATCAAAAGCATAAGAATTTCAAACTACTGTGTTTTGTCTCTGTGAAACGAAACAGTTTAAGAAGTTATCAGTCAAAGCTGTTAATCAAATTAACTGGAAACTACAAAGGTGAATTAAAAAAATAAAAGAATATTAGATATTTTTCACTTAAAGCACTGAACAATAATAAGCTTCCACCTGTTAACATATTAATAATGCTGTTAAGAATATGATGTGCTTGACACGGTGCCACAGATTTCTCAAGCCTATGCAATTTCTTATCTGTCAAGAAACACTTTTTAGCTACTGCAAGAAATGTAAGAAGGAAGAAGGGGAAGAAGATAGATGAAAAAAATATACTGCATTAAGGCTTGAATGAGATTGTGAAAATCCAGTCACTTGACTCCTTTACCATCAGGCTACATATATTGGAAAACATATAAAAGCCCAACATTGCATCAGGAAATGGATTGTACTGAGTGACCTCAGAGAACTTTTCCATCTGTGCCATTATTAATATGATGCAGACACCGTAAAACAGAGCTGGCAAAGCAATATATGCTCTCAGAGATGATGGATACAAAGGGAAAAGATAATGCTGATAGAAACAATTACTTGATATAACAAGCAAGGGATTTTGTAAAAGTGCCATGATGTAATGAGGAAGATAAGTTGATATTCCTAAAAGTCAAATTATTAGATTTGTAGAGCTGAAAAAGTAACATGATGGAAGGTTTTCAAGCTGAGCAAATAAATCAGAATGAATAATTTACCTGATGCTTTGCTCAGAAGAGATTCTCTAAACTAATGACACTTTCTCTACATATCTTGCTTTAAATTCTGAATTTCCATGATCTTTCACAAGACTTGGACTATATGAATTGCTTGAAATGTGCTACTGTACTGGATATATGAAATTCACATTAGTTTTTGAGTTAATATGCTGGACAAAATTAATTTAGTATTTTATTATGGCTCATGAGTCAAGTGATATTTACAGAAAAAGTGAGCTTCAAGTCCTCAAGACAGCAATCAGAGCAAAGTTTATGCAGAACTTAAAAAGTAATACATTTACTGTAGTGGGTCCCTGGGGGACAAGCTTGATTGTTTATGTAGCAAGCCTTCTCAACAACCTGTGGTATTAAAAAAAAAAAATTATCTTGAAGAACTTTGTACCCAAGCATAATAAAAGGTGACTTACACTACAGTGCGTGCCCAGAGGGAAACTTAAAGAGGAATGGATGTTTAATACATGCTGTTGATCAAAATTTTTGGTCTAATTAGGAGATGTGTCTGAGGACAAGATATCTTTTTGATAAAAAGTAATTTCAGGTAACTTAGGATTCAATAGTTACAGTCACACTGTGTGCTCCACAATACTGAGTAAAGAAAGATTGTGCATGCTATACAGCAACTCTGTGGACACTGTAGGACAACAAGTGGAAAAAAATGTAATCGTATTCAGCACAACTCCATCTCAAGGAACCTGCAGGTCGAGCAAGGTCAACCAAGTGACAGTGTTGACAGCCTTCGGTCCCGTTCACTGCCCCTCTCAGGGAAATGCTGCTTTGCTTCTCACACAGTGAGCAAGTTCTACCCTCCTCGATCATTTTTCTGACACTGGCCTCAATCATTTGCCCTGTCAACTGTTTAAGCCACCTCAGCTGGGAGCCTCGGTGAGAAGAGCCAGAAGTTCACCTCTGCTATCAGCATTGTGAGCAAGGTCAGCCCAGGGAGAAAGCAAATTACTGCAGAACTTTTATTTTCAACGCCATAATCCTACCACTGGTCTGCACTGTCAAACTCCTTGGCGTTCTAAGAAGAAATAGGCAAAGCAGAGACTACCTTAAAAAAAAAGGTCATCCTTTACCGAAGTGCCAGTTTTACGTGCCACAGCCGCACATTACTCCAGACTGCAGACACATTTTCCCTCTCAGCCTGCATTTCATGCCAGCCCTCTCGCCATTTCAATGTGAGGTTCGGATCCCGGGGTGGCTGCTGGCTGAGCATGCTGAGAGCACATCCCACCCTGCAGGAGCGGGGGGCTCGGGGTGCTCGGGGCTGCAGGACCCGCTCGGGGCTGGGGCAGCCGCCCCACAGTGACCCCAAACCCTGCTCACTGCACCTCGGCTGTGCCAGGGAGCCACGCTGAATGCAGAAAGCAGAGCACAGCAAGCTGCTTCAAACCACCCGCTCTCAGCAAAGTCCTGCTGCTAGGGCTTCGGACTAAGTCAAGCTCCTCGGGTAGCTGAATATTCAGCACCCACCGCATAGCCATGCACGCTGCTGTCCATTCACACAGCAAAGGTGTTGGAGAGCAGGGAGGTCTCCCAATGACAGCAAGCCAGTACTTTATTAAACTGAGAGGGAGGCTTTGGTTACTTTTTAGCATCAATATGTCTAATTATTTGTTGCTTTGCATCCCCACACCCAAGTGGATGTTTCCATGTAAGGAGAAGAAAGCTCTTTTGATGCTGTTTGTCACACAGACACAGACACACACACTTTGGTGAGAAGGCATGAACTATTTATTTAAAAAGATCTGACTCCATTTTATAGTATTTCTACAAAGGCCAGGGGACTGGGGGAGAAGGTTGACACCTCTCCCCATCCCATTGGTCATGACAACTGTCCATCAGCTGTCCATAGCTCTAAGAACAGCAATGGAAACTATCCTTGATTTTATGATAAACATTTGCCAGTGTTTACATCACCCGTGCGTAAGAAATAACCCAAACCATGAAACTGTGAAACAGAAGAGAAGGCTGAAAAATCAGGGTGACACTCTTTTCCTTGTATGGAAACATCCACTTGGGTGTGGGAATTCAATGCAAGAATTATTAATTTCTAATAGCTGCAAAATATGCTATGGCTGACAGCTTTGAAATACCAGTATTTTAAACATTGGCTGTAACAGATTCAAATCAATGTTCCAATAATTGTTGTAGGTATCCAAAGATTAATTCTTCAACAAACTTGTTTTGGTAATGTCTTGCCTCTTCTGCTTTTGCTGAGAGAAGTGTTTTAACTGGCATGAATATTTGTAGAAATTTAACACCAAAAGCTATTATGAGAAAAAACTTGTTGGCAATTAAATTTACATTCATAATGAAATTTGTTGACAGCAGAAGTGTTTTAAGTGTTCATTCACCCTGGAATCAGGAGCAATAACATCTAACCAATAATGCAGCTAAAACTACAGCCTTGACATTGTATACAAATGAAATGTTTGCATAACCATTTTGCCATTAATACATGAAATTCAAAATACATTCTAAGATATAGGCATACAAAATTAAATGTTTCTGAATAACTAGTGTGGTTGAGCAAAACAATGATCTACATGTAGACATTGTAAAGCACTGCAGCAAGAGTAAAAGCACGGGATATATTCAGGTTGTTGCAAATTATTAATTCCCCAGAGTCACACAACTCTGAAATAAACTTTTTTTGTTTTGGTGAGTTTTTTTTTCAAAACCAACCCACACTACAGGCAAAGACACCTTCCACCATCCCAGGTTGTTCCAAGCCCCATCCAAGCTGGCCTTGAACATTTCCAAGGACGGGGCAGCTGCAGCTTCCCTGGGCAGCCTGTGCCAGGGCCTCAGCACTCTCACAGGGAACAAATTGTTACTAATGCCCCCTCTAACATTGCCCTCTATGGGTGTGAAGCCATTCCCCTCTTGTCACCCTTATCCAGAGTCCCTCTCCAGCTCTCCTGGAGCCTCGTTAAGCACTGGAAGGGGCTCTGAGGTCTCCCCAGTGCCTTCTCTTTCTTTATCCAGGCTGAACAGACCTGGGGCTGGCTCTAGAGCAAAAGTGCTCCCGCTCCCAAACCTCTCCCTGGCCCTCCTGCAGACTCTCTCCCAGAAGTCTGTGTCCTCGTGTTGGGAGCCCCAGAGTCGGACACAGCTTTTCAGAACCCTGAACATCCAGATGCTGACCAGAAGTATTCAAATGTCTTTGGAGAAAAACTTTCTTCAGTAATTAGACTAGCCTTACACACTTCAGTGCATTCCAAAAGCAAAGAGGGACAGTGTCAATACCCCTCCTGACAGGAAATCTGTGACAGACCATGTCCATAAAGACTTTCCAATCCTCATATACAAAACCTTCCACAGAATTTTCAGTTGTTTGCATGTGACTTTTGCAGTTCAGACAGGTGAAAGCTTCCTTAACAAGGGATACGTTTTGTGCCACTGGGTATCAAATTTGCCTAGCCGTACTAAAGCTGCAGATTCCCATCATTTCCAGCGCAAACACACTGCCCTAAGGCTCCTTTGCATTTCCACTGCCTTGCCACACACCTTGTCAAATTTTGTTAGGTTTTTCAGGTTTCAACCAATAACCACAAAGGCAGGCAGAGGAGAGAGGGCAGGAAATGTTGTCACACTTTTAAACAGTGTTTGAGCCACACTTGTCAGCCGTGTTTCCTTCGCCCCCTGTGTGCAGGAGGGACGGGCTCAGCACTTTACTGCAGGAGCTGAGGTGTTGCCTTTTACTCTGGCAGCCCCACCCACATCTCTTGCATAGCCATTGTCCATTCAAAGCCTGAATCGATACATCCATGGCTAAGAACAAAGTCAGGTTGCACAAATATGTGCCTCATAGAGTAGTTTTCTAAGATTTTGGCATCGGACACAACATACTAATGATTTCACAGTTCCTGCAGAGCCTCTGGAAAGAGCCTGCATTTTCAGGATCAGTACATGCCATGCATGTACTTTTAGCCGGAGATTTAGAAGTTTTTAGATTGTCTACAGAATTGATAAGGAGTAATGATTTGATATTGTTTGTCCTTAAAATGCAGCCTTTAATGAAACACAACCATACAAGTGTAAGTGAAAAGTCTAAAATGTTATTTATGCTAAAGTTTGCTGTGATCTATCAAGTTTGCAATAGTTTTATGAAGTGAATGGTATGGTAACTATTCTTGACATCCTGTTCTGTTTAAAAAAAAATTGTATTAAGCAATTTTTCTTGCCATCTCAGTTTAATTTAAAACTGTATTTTAATTCCACTTAAATGAAATTTTTGCATATGTAACAAACTTTGTCTCCCAGGTTTTAAACATTAACAATCTTGAAATTTACCGTTTTCTGACAAATGAAGATTTTTGAGCTGATAAATTTTCCTCCTGTCCATGGTATTTTAAAATGCAGTAACAAGTCAACCACTCAGCACAATGTCTTTGCCAGAATTTATGACCACAAAGCTGCACAACACCGGAGATTACTTCAATCTAATACCGTAATTAAAACATGATCCCTATTATTTACAATGCTAGACATGCAGTATTTCTTACACACATGGTATTGGCATTTAAAGAGGAGCTTCACAGATGCACACAGATTTTATNAGGTCGGCCTTCCCTAGGCCTCACTCCTTCGTGCAGTATGTCTGCACTGCAGGGTTTGCCAGGGAGGAGCTGGTCCTGTGTCCTGGGCAAGGCTCAGATTCCCAGCCGAGATGAGGCCAATGAAAGGGGAACAAGCACACGCTGCTGCCCTAACCTGCAATTAGCAGCTCTCGAAGACATTTGCATAGCTGTGTTAAGAGCAGTGATCGAATCACGTTTTCGCAGACCTTACACTTCAGGCAGGCTCTATTGACATGTTTGGCTCCATGACCTTTCGTGATTTGATTTTGAAGGCAAATTTCACCACCCTCAAGAGAATTGCATTCTGGAAGTTGCCAACCGTAGCCGAAAACTTCTGTCAGTGTGACTGTGCTAGAAACCACAAAGTGAAATACAATACCAGCTGGGTTCAAACACTTTAAAGAGTGTTCCAATCTAGCATTTCATTCCTTTGCCCAAACAGGATACCCACAGTATGTCTAACAGCTTGGACTCAGTTTTCTTGGACCGAAATAATTTTGCATCCTGGCAGGATATTTCATTCCCTCTGCAAATCTCTGTCTTTCACGTAATCTTTCCAGAACACCTAATTTTCCACACCACACTTTGCTCATTATTTAGGGGATCCTACATTTCCAGCAGGGAAAGAAAAATAATTAGAAACAGTATTGCATTAAAATGTGCCTGTGATTTTAAAAATATACATAAAGTTCCTTTTGGGAGAATTTCAGACTTCAGCTTCTCCTAAGCTTTTGATTCATTGTGAAATCTGCTTCCAGCATGAAGATTAAAAGTTGTTTTTTAGAAAGAAGTAACAGATATTGCAGGGTTGATACGGGGCACAGCTAAGTTCTAAAACATTATACCATATACTAGACCTTTAATTTCTCTAGTTGCATTATGTCCTAGAGTGACATAAACCCTAAACCAGGATACATTCCAATCTGAATTGAATCAAAATGCATTTGGATTCCCCACTGCAGAACATCCCAATAAGTAAGATAAACTCATTTTATTCTTCTTTTATTCAATGGTGAAAATGCTCAACTCTCATTAAACAAAACTTTTGACCTACACTGGTTCGTACTGCAATTTTGAGCAGAGGAAGCATACTGAAGAATAAGAGGGGAAAAAAAAAAACAAACCAAACCATTTTAAATAGCTCAAAGGCAGTTAAAAATGTTAAACTTGGCATACTTTCAACCCAATAATATTAAAAACATGAATCAGTGCAGGAAAAAAAATACAGCATGATAAATAAATAAATACTCCTACACACACTAATGACAGAGTAATTTCAAAATCTAATGCACTTTTCTAACCAAACTGTACAAGCGCTCCCCAGTTATTTTTGGCCAGGTGTGTTCCCTAGGATTGTGCCTACTTCTTGAATTGAGCAATCATTTTCCATTAACATTTCTACCAGTCCAAATTATTCACTTAACTTTGTTGAAGGATAATGCAAGAAGCTCAAAATCATGACTGACATAAATGTATTCCAGTCATTTATGGATTAGAGCTTCTTTCTGGTGATTTCCACGAGACAGATTGGTTCCAAAAAGCCTTATTACCCATACATATCCTTATGCATAAAGATAAAATAAGCACAGAATATGGAAAAAAGTGAGGTGGAAAGGGTGTTAGACCATTTAATCCATTCACTGGAGCTTATGATTCAGAAAAAAATTTGCATAACCTGCTCTAAAAAACTTTCTATGTAATGGTGCTTCCTCAGTTTCCCAGAGCAATACCTCAATGCTTCAGCTTTCTTACTGTTAGAAAAGGATTTTATAAAAACCAAATTTTTCTTTTGGATACATTCTTCATTTTTCCCAAATAAATATCAGAATACATCTTCATTTCTCCTTGCAGTGGCTGATTACATATTTAAAGAGTTTTGATGAGCCTGCTCAATTTTCACTATTCTAACCCCAAAAATGCCAGTTCCTCTCCTCTTGGGAAATATTGAGTTTGCTATGTATGATTATTCTTTATTATCTCCCAGGTCTTCTCCAAATGCTCAGTCTTTTTTCTTAGGTACGATGCCCAAAACTGAAACAAGTGCTCTTTACAAAAGGGCTGTGTTTTAGCTTTGTGCTAAAACATATTCCTGAGTGTTGCTCATTTAAATAGAAGGTACTAAGTGAGATCTCAGGTTCAGCCTCCCAGATAATGCTCCTATATCCTCAAAATCAACCTGGGGCATCCTGAAAGAGAGCTCTTCCTGCTCAACTGTTTTAGGGTTGATCCTTTTGTTTAATTTATGTGAGGAGATAAGATTTGTTAATTTTAGGTAATTTTTTTCCTAGATTTTTTAAAAATATTGCTGTTATGTAGGCAGATTAATAAATTTATTTTCAATCCTGACTTATAAACTTCTATTAAACACCCCCCACCAAAAAAAAAAAAAAAAAACCAACCACCCACAAAAATAAAAATAAAACCAGAAAAATCCAACAACCTTCAAGTGGTCAATTTTTTCCAACTACATGCTTGAAAAGTATTGTGTGAACACCTTTTCTTATTTTTAACAGCAGGAATGCACTCTGTACTGCAAAAGTCAGAACAAGTAATTATGGCTTGCTGGGGAAATAGAGGGATATTACAAAACAATCAACTCCCCTTATTTACACTTTGCTCATACTCCATATACATAGTTCAACTAGCACTGTGGAAGGGAAAGTGCTTCTTTGACACTGCCACATTTATTCGTTGAAAGAACATTTCTAAATTAAAAATTTGAAAGCAAACATTCAAGAAAACCTTGATGCAGTTTGACACTATCATAAACCCCATTTTAATTTATGTTTAATTTATATGCTTTCTTAAGCTCTTTTATCCAGCGCTGTTTCAATAAATCAGTAGTCATTAACACTCATGAGCAAGTAAGAGTTCATTCAGACTTATAGTTACAATGGAGTTGTGTGACTCTAGGTGACACATTTCTTAAAGCTGGAATAATTCCCTGAATGCTAAGAGAAGTGATAGAGCTCCATCATGCACTTAGCAGTGGTGTTAAACAACCTTCACCAGCCTATGGCATGCATGCAATTCAACACCTAAAGCATTTCAAATGCTTAATGAAATCAATTCTCTAAAAGTTCACATCGATGTTTTATATGCAAGCAATACGTATTTTTAATCCTCTGTTTACTAACATCCCTCCTGCATATAAAGAAATTGTTTACAACTTCTTAAACAAATTAAAATCAATCGTGCATGTCAAACAATTCAAAATAGCAGCAGCTGCGCCGGTAACTTGCTGCATTTTGAGCATGGATGTTGTTTGGAAGCAGAGGAAGCCTTCAAGTCAGCAAAATTACCCCAGTTGTACTGGTTCAGCTTCACAGGAGTCAGCTGACTGCCACAGCAGAAGATAATTTGTTCCGAACCATTTTAATGCCACAGAGGCACACTCAGTAATGTTATCTTGGGCAGAAAGGGTACCGTGAAGTCTGTCTGAAAGCATCAAATAGCATCTGCACTTAGTGTGAACAACCCAAACCTACTCTTTTTTCACATTCAAAGTCCAGTCTCTTCAAGGAAATGTGTTTTTAGCCTTATGTCTCAAAGAAGGGCAACGGAGCAGTTTCCTACTGCAGCAGGAAGTTTACATAAAGATGATTCCATCTCTGAGTGCGAATTAAATGTCATTTGTAAATGAGCAGAGGACATCATAAAGGCTCACCTCTATGGAAACTGAGAGCAGCTGCGTAATCTTTTATGAACATATATGTTGTCCATATAATAGTGACTGATTAATGCACGGATTAATGTATCTCTTTTTATGCCATAGAAGGCCAGGAACTAAAAACACCCTGGGAAGGCCTCTTTCTCCATACAGTTCAATAAACTCATTTCAGCTCTCATTCACATAGATCTGCTGTCATTGTGCAGGTCAACAGCATCCACAGAGTTTCCACGTTAAAAACAAAAGTATTTCCTCGTTCCTAAATATTAACCCAAACCCTGCACCTGTTTCGCACGCTGTGAGCATCAAGGCACAACTGTTCCCCCTTGAGAAAGATCTGGAAAGAGGATCTACAACAGTTCCAATAAATTCTCTTAGAAGGACTGGGACTTGAGTATTGGCACAGAAGCTGTTTCAGAGCAATTCTTTGCTATATGAATAATAGGGAAACAGGAAATTGTAGCAAAATCAACAATTCTGATCAAGTTTAGATTTTTGAAAACACCTCTCAGATCCATTACTGTATTTTAAAAATCCAGACTTAAAATACTTATTTCTCTGTGAATTCTGCTTTACCCGAGTGAAGGGTATGAACAAGGAATTTAGTGTTATTTGGTTTTCTTAATGCAAAGACACCTATCTCTTCCTGTGGAGGCAAGAAATGCTGACACAGGAACAGAAAATTTAAGGAACGGACCCTACTACCTTGAGTGGGCAACTACTAAGGATTTTATCATCATGCAATTGCACTTTGTTGGATCCCAGTGTCCTGACATGACTTTTCCAGAGCACTATAGCATGAACTCTCTGAAACATCTTTTGCTGGTGGTTTATGCTCTCATATGTATTTACACAACACTGCTTCTGTCATTGATTTTCTCATATCTGCTACAAAATGTCAGATGACTTAACAAGCTGTAGAGTCAGATACTACTTATTTCAGATAGAGCATAATAAAAGGAGCAGTACTTTTGGTCTGTCTTGCTCCCTTGCCCCCAAAATTCACATTCAGAGACCAGTAACCTTAAGCTTAATACATGAAATACCATAAATATTTAAAAAAAAATTGGTATGCTCCAATTTACTGGAGGTCCAATTTATTTTATTACTAATTGGGACTTATGACCTTCATTCTAAGTAAAAACATTAAAAAAACATTCTGACCTTAAAGAGATACTAAATAAATCAGTTAATACATTTTTATCTTAAAACTGTCACAAGGATTTCACTTCCTAAAGTCAGAGCTTTGAGGAATTCTGGCCACTTTTATACTGGTTTTATACTGATAATGTTTCATTATACTCGGTAGAGTCCATTCTGTTTTACAATACCACGAGATCAGAACCAGCAGTTGTGGGAGTTGGCCCAGCTGGGACACAGGGTCAGCCAGACTTCACCTCCAGCAAACCAAGCTTTAGCTTCAAGCCCTGGGAAACATTCTGACCTCAGGGCGAGCCTGAGATCTCCCCCCAAGAGCCTTCGGAGTTATGATGTTAACTAGACCAAGTTCTACTCCTCTGTTGGTTACTGGTGCTCCATATATGGGATTATTTCTAGAATGTTCTACCTCAAGACTATATATTGTTACTTCTCCCTTGTTTCTGGTCTTTGGAGTTTTTTCTATGTTATGTTTGGCTCCTGGTCATCATCCCTATTTTTATTTCTCATTAAAGTAATTTTTTCTGGAAACTCTTTCGTTCCCACTCCTTTTCCTACTTCTCACTGCATTCATCCTGAAGCCAGGGGACTCAAAGGTTTGTCACAGCCACTCTCAGTGTGACATGCAGTCTTCTGCAAATGTGAAGAAAAGCCAAAAGAAACCATGACTTTTCCCTTACATTTGCGAAGGAATATCAGCTTGTATCCAACATGCCGTCACGGTCTGGACTTCATCCTGGGCAAAGGTTTCCATGGACAGCAAGGCCTTGCACACAGCAGTGAGGATCAGAACGCCAGGGCAGGGCTGACTTCCCTCAGCAGCATTTGATGTTTGACAAAGCAGGAAGGTTTAACTGAGGTCAGCTGGAGGCAGCCTGCGCTGGACTCGAGGGTTGGGCAGGTAACTATTTGGGACAGACTGCATGCAGACGCAGGGATAAGCATCAGTAGAGATCAATACAGCAAAAGCAAAACCTCAAGTGTTAAGAAATCATACAGCAGCAGCTTAAAAAAAAAGAAAAATCAATTTTTTTTCTTTTTCCCTAACCAGAAAGCTACTAGCAAGATTATATTTGGGTCAATGCCACTCAGACTTTTCAAATCACTATACCTTCTTGGATGTGCTATCATACCTATTGCTCCTATAGTCTCATCTCCTCCCTTTTTTCTCAAAAAATGAGGAAAGCTAACAAACCAGAACCATGTGTAACTCAGATTTCTTCTTTGGTGCTACAGCTTTTCACTAACCTTCACAGAGGGCTCTGACCATGAAAGTCAGTGTTTTGTTTTGTAGGTCTGCTATCCTATAGCCAGGACTGTAGGGGAGGACGTTTCACATTATTATTTGTTTCTTCTTTGACCCTATAATTCTGGTGCTATTGAAATAGATTGACCATTTTCATACTATTGGATTAAGTAGATGTAATACAAACTGGAAATGTTTGCAGTGTGTCCTAAGAGAGAGCTTCCTTAGATGAGGAGTCTTCTGTTTTCAGAATTAGAAATATAATATAAAATGCATGAAAAAAGTCATCTTCAGCCTTATAGTTTCCCCATTGATGTTTCATTCACCAGATTTAGTGAAGCCAAAAAATGCAATTTAAAATTTATTAGAAGAAGTAGATAAAAAACACCATAGAAAATTAGGAGCCAAAAAAGTTGAAAAAAAATTTATTGCTGTGGTATTTTCTACCCTGTCCACCTTTACAGCTCTAGAAAAAAAAGTAAACATTTGATCTCTGAAGAACATTTCCTTCTTTCCCTACACAACATTTCCTCATTCCTAAACAACAAAAAGAAGAAAAACAAAACATCAGCAACAAATCTCACACTGAGGCTCATACTGGAATTTCCTCTCTATCAGTTCAATTGCCCATCGATTCAGCTGATATGTGCATCCGTGCCAAGGGAATGGAGGAGAACTGACCCAGGCCTGGCTTGGGGAGCAGGCAGCTGCAGAGAGCCCCCCGGTGCCCCTGTGACAGCCAGAGGCACCAGGGGCAGGCTCAGCAGAGATCTGCAGCTTGGGCAGCCAGGGGACACGGCCCTTCTGAGCTGCTGAGACTCCAGCTGGGGCAAACCCATCCCTTTTCCTACAATCCCCAACAGTCACAGTCCTGAACCAACCCAACAGGCAGCGCAAAGCAACTTCCTCCAGAGCGCTGATAATCACACTCAACACACATGCCTTAATCATTAGCTTAAGAAGCTTTCAGATTCACAGATATCATCTGTTCAAGCATCAGAAAAATTTAAGATGGAGAAAAACATTTCACTGTGTTCTGATTTTCACCCAGATTAAATGACAAGTATTTTTAACTCAACTACAGTTTTGTCCTGTGAAGAAGAGTTTTTCTCCTATAAATAAAAAGCTTAAAAGAAAGTTTGCAGACATCAATTTGTGGTCAAAAATACAGAGAAAAAAGCTTCATATGCTGCTTATAAATAAAATTCTGTCTTTACCAGACTATTCATCTATCTCCTGTTTTTTTCCTATCCACCATTCAGGGCTCCTGACACATGATTTGTGGAATCCCAATTATTCATCTGATAGCCCAAAACTGCATGTTCCCAGCTATTACATTATATAAATTGTGCCTTTGTGTAAATTACATATCACCAAAATTCCTGTCTCATGCATTCAGACAGGCATCTCTTGATTCACTGTTTCTTTGATTTGAGTGCTTGTATACCATGTTCTCTTTCATATTTAGAATTTCCTTTTCTTTTTTTTTTCTCCTTCAAACTTATCCTGATTACAGTTTTATTTCTCTTTTCACATTATTTGAAATCCCCAGAGCAAGAAAGACTATGGGTTGGATGATTGAACAGTATAATGAAGAAAAAGGGAAGAGCAAAAAGCAGACATGGTTTGGATGAGCTGAATTTTAAAGGCTAGAACTGCTGTGCTGCTTTGCTAGCGGTATAAGCAGAAACTTGCAGCATTTCCTAAAGACATTTATTTCATCTTCACTGCTTTTTATGATCCAAAGTTGTAGCATCCCCCGTCTTAAACAGCCTTAAATCTATTAGCATAGAAGGCGTGCTCCTGTCCCTCCTGCAGCCCTGCTCTGCTGGCCCTGGGGCAGAGCGCAGCCCACAGGAGGCCCTGGGCTGGTGTGGATGGTACATGGGCACCTGCCAGCCCACCCTCTCTGGGCTGCATTTCACGTCTGTAGAAGCGGCTCTGCTACAAAGGTGTTCGGTGGCAGAAAGAGCTAACTCAGCTTCAGTGGCAGAGCTTGTTGTCTGCTGCATGCGCCAAGTGAGAGGGTTAGTGCTGGTAATAAGCCTAAGAGAAAACTGCTAAAGGCTTTGGGGGTTTTATTTCCCCTAAAGGATAGCACTTTACCCCATTACTTTTGTCTACCAGGTAATCTCTCCTCCCTCTCAGCATAACAAGCTGCTATCCAGAGGGGGCACAGCTTAAAATATCATTTATATATAGATTATTAATCATTGTGGGATGATAGAGGTAAAATAAGGTTTTGTCATCAGGTCCTCGATGTCTTCAACAAGAGCTTTTTATAAGACTAAAGAATTTTGCAATTTCCATAAAAGCTGTGCAACTCATAGAAGAACTATCCATTGAACTTAGCACAAGCACTGATTGCACTAATTATTTCTCCCTATTTGACAAAAGTGTTGATAAATATGTCATTAAAGCCTCTTTACAGTGCTATTCCCATAAAAAGGAAAATGGTAGCTTTTTCTAGTTGAACATTACTACAGGCTCTTTTCCCCCACACTTAAAACAGACCTTCTGTAATCATGACTATTCAAATGTCTCTCAGCTACATCTCTCACAAATGATTTATGGTACCTGGAGAGCTACTGCAGGTGACTCTCCTCCTCTGTGTGATTTTAGTTATTAAAACAAGGTTGTGTGTTTTTTCCAACAAAAGGGAACGAGTGATTTCTCATTTACTCACTCACTTTGAAGGGAATATTTCCTTCCCAGGAGGGGCCATTATTTATAGCCATCTGAAGCATCCATATTTCCACCAGTAAAGGACAGAATTTAGAGTCATTGCTTAGCTGATAATATTAATAGCATTTGAGATAGAAGCTGAGAAAGGTGAGAATAACTTATCCTTCTGATGAACAGTGGTTGGAAGAAGTAAAATACTGTAGGAATCTATGCTGAAAAGAAGCCAGAAAAGCTTTACACAAGTGAGCAGAACATGTACTAAAAGGGCACTATTTTACATGCTATTTCCCTAGTCATGTTTTCAAACAGTTGGCACTGAATCCTTCACAGAAAAAATACATCAATTACTTTAAAGTTGACTTTTTTTTCCCCCAGTACTCAGAAATCTTTCTTAGCATCTTTTTCATTACAAAGTCTGTGATTAACCACTACAGGCTGAATACTGAGGTTGAGAACATAGGCTGGTTTAAATCAGCACCAACCTTGTGAAGTTGTTCAATAGTGTCAGTTTTAAGAGCCAACCCCCCCCCGTCATTAGGTGTGTAAAGCTCCTTTTGGCATTGTAGAACCAGAAATAATAATGCGCAGGGCTGGCCAGCTAGGAAAATCCTTACCTGCTTTTAATATAGGCCATATATTCTGAGAAGCAAAAAAGACATCAAAAAAAACTTTAACAGAGCTTGCTGCATTAACAAACGCAGAACAGAATAAGATTTCATTCCATGGAATAAGGCAGGCCTGCATCTCTGGCCGCAGCTGTTACTTTGCTGTTCCATGGTGAGCTGAGTGCCAGCACTTGGATGGCCGGTGCCACTGCCTGGGATGGGCAGAGGGCACGGAGACACCAACAGGAGCACTGTGCTTCCCCACGGGAGCAGGACTGCAGCCTCTGGGCTGAGGGGGGATTTCAGGCTGCCACTGGCCACCTGTGAGAAACCTTTAGCTCAAAAAATGGAGCTACATCCAATTTACCTTGGGACATATCTTGACAGCAAAGTCAAACATAAGTTAAAGCCTTCACAAAAATATTATTGAGGTGGCATATTGATAGCTGGTTTGGGTGGGTTTTCATCACTGTAAAAGTGTCACAGATACACAAACACAGAAATTGATGCAGGACAAATCATCCTTTCTTCACCATAAAATACACTTCCTTCTGAGAGCTGATTTTTCATAAAATTGATGCAGGCAATTTTTTTTTTTTTTTTAATATATAAGCAAAAGAAACATAAGCAATTTTTCCAACAATAAACCTTTTTATCTCTGGAAATAGAGCATTGAGAAATGATTCCTTTTTTGACATTAGCTAACCCAATGAAAAGCTGTGGTTATTTATCAAGTAATTTTGTTATATTTAAGTGAACAAAAGCTTGGAAAGTAAGCTTCTAATGAAAGACTGAAATAATTCTGTCCCTGAAACAATTCTATTCTAAACATATAAAAATGCACAGAGGAGGCCAATATGTCCACTTTTGTACCTGAAAATATTTTTATCAGATATTAACCACTCCCTTTTGAAAAATACAAGCTTGGACTCCAAACTCAGCTCTGCTTTTCCCAAAAATTATTTAATTTCAGTTGCTTGAGTAAAATGGGGAAAGGAGAGGTTATTTTTAAGAAATAGCATGGCTTGGAAAAGCTATACATGTATAGCTAGTCATACATGCCACCAGTACCTGATACAATTAGCCCACTACAGAAATAAAAAAAGACATCAAATGTTAATGGAAATGTTGCTGTAAGAGCCACCATTTATCAAGCACACAAGCTACTGCTGTTGGCTGCCAGCAGTCACTGTCAAACTAAGCAAAGAGGACACCCCAGAAGGCAGCAAGGAAAGCATCCCCCTGTGAGGTGGGGAGGGCTCCTGCTGTTCCTGCACTTTGCAGGGTAGAAGGTGGAAGTGTGGCCAAGGTTTAAACACCCAGATACAAGGTACCAATGAAAGAGCATGCCAGGGGAGGGGAATTAAACACTTTTCCCCCTCCTTTGTGGTCAGGAATCCCTCAGCTCCATTAGCCAGACTGTTACTTAGGACACCTTTTGGGAGTGTGAGGGGCTACCTGTGTTTCCACCCCTCCCCGAGTGGCCAGAGGAGCACCACTGGAGCAGGTACCACCCCTGGTTGTACCCAGCTGCAAGGGGAAGGATCTTCCTTTGGTGTCACTTATCGTAAGGGAAAGATCATCTACACAACTGACTGCCAGGCGGGGAGGAAACGGCCTTGGCATGAGCTGGGGAGCAGGGGAGCTCCCCTCATCTGTAACAGGGACATTAATGACATCCTCTCCTAGTGCTCCAAATGGAGATAAGCGAGACAATCTGATCATCTGACTTAAACTTGTCATCTGACAGGTAGAGTTTCATGTTAACGGATGGGAAATAAATATTGAAAATATCCTTTTACACTTGCAGGCAAAGGCAAGACTTACATAGTTCTTAAAGTGAAGCACTGAGGGTCAATATCAGTGGAAATTAATGAGCTATGCAGCCATCCCTGACCTCACAAGCCAAAGAAAAATTTTTGACTTTGAGACTCTTTCTTCTGGCTGCTCTGTAACACCTGCATGGAGACTGAAACGCAAAGAAATCCAGACAAATCTTGATTCATAAAATGAAAGATGTCAGATTTTAAGACCTGATCAGATGACATTATCATTTGCAGAAATTATAAACATTTAATAACTTAGCTATCTTCAAATTTCATTAAATCCATTACTGTCCCACTACAATGACCTGGTGGACAAATGCATATATGGACGATGGTAATCACAAGGGTGGGGTATGTCACCTTTTGCAGAGGATTCTCCAGTAGATGATGAAAAGGAATAGTTCGTTGCTGTGTGGTGTTATGTTTTGGGGGGTCTTTTGGTATTGTTTTGGTTTTAAACCAGAAGTAAAATATTATTCTCACTGAAAATACCTAAGGAGCAAGACATTTTGAAAAAGCTCTCCACTACAAGGAAAGATTTCTTTGAGCATTTCTGATCATCTGAGCTGCCACAGGCTACCAACTCTTCTGTTCAGTCCAAATCTAATTTTTTTATAGTACAGTTCAGTAAGTGTTTGCTATAGCAATCCTTAGAACAAAAAAGCACGGAAAATTTCTATTTATTTCTTTGGGATTGTAGCAAAAGCCAGGAAAACAAAGCATCCCTAATGCATCCCTGTAATCTCAAGGAACAAAGGGAAGAGGATGCCATAGACAAGAGGTGCGAGCAATGTCAGAACGCCTGAGGTTAACAACATTGTAAAATAAGTATTGGCATAAACAAGTCAAGGGAAGTGCTTTGCATTGAAATTCCTTGAAGCTTTTTCTCCTTATATATGTGCACACGTGTGCCTGTAAAATCAGAGAGTTTTCCAAGGACAGGTGTTTCAAGAAAACATCTCTAGAAAACATAATTCTAGAAACTTTTGGTCTTACTCTGCCTTTTAACTCTTCTGAATCTGTGACTAAACAAGTACGTTAAATCAACTTTCAGGAAAAAAAAAATAACAACAACAAAATACAGTAAAACAAACCAAACCAGTCTATTTTCAAGGAGATTGATATCTTTTCCAAAGCTGATTTAGTAATGCAAAAAGATAATTAACACTTATAGAAAATTGTGATCAAGATACAACTTGGCTCCAAGCTAGCTGTTGTAGTTCTGCTCAGACACAGAAAAAAGATTCAGAGATAATGTTACAAGCAATCTCTCAAAGGTAGGCAAGATTTCTTTAACTATTTTCTCAGCATTCTATTCTTACATTTGTTATTTTTTTTCTATATAAACACAACTAATGAATCTGGAAAACTTAAAGTTTCACAGAAACACAATTTTGCAGTCAGAGAAAGCTACCACACCTAAATAAAACATGACAAAAAGCTCTAAGAAACATGCCCTGCAGAGTTACCAGAGATCTGATGGTGTAATCAAGCCTTGAAAACAATCTTATAATGAAGAAAAAATAGAAATTAAAAAAAAATTAAGTACTTAAATAAAATTGTAAATGCTATTGATCATGAATTGGCAAAAAAAAAATTGCAGAGTCATCCTCTTAAGTCCAAAATAAGGGAACCCAAACAAAGCCAAAAATTTCTTCATTGTCTTTTCTGCACTTGCACCTCAAATGGGCGTTTGAAAGATGCAGCATCCCCAGCGCAGCCCTGCCCCAGATCAGAACCCTGACAACTCTGACCTTGGGTCCCTCTCCTTACCCACTTTGGTTCTGGTAAGACACATAAGCCACCATGATAAGAAAGACAGAGAGCACATTTACGAATTTCTCTAATCTCTTTAAAGTTTTTCAACAGTCCTAAATTAAATCCCTTTCACCCTTATCACTTTATCCCTCAGAAAATCCGGAGGATATTTGGATTCAGACGTCCATAGCACCAAAGATCTTTCATTACAACACACAAACAAGCACTTTTATTGAACAAGAACCCAATTACTTAACCCAGCTTCAGATTTCATTCTACCCTGCTGCTTCCACCTCGACATGGACCTACTAATCTCTTCTGACGGGCATTGCTACATATCAGTTCTGATACACAGAGATGATTCCTAACCTCCCTTGCAGAGAGCTACTGATTAAATAAACTGAGATGCCCATCTCAGTTTCTTTGGACCAATGAATAACAATGAGGAAATAAAGTTGGGAGATAGAGACCTTTTTCCCTTTAATATGAACAGCATTCAGAAATAGACAGAAAATGAGAGAAAATAATTCAGTAAAAGAACCAGGAATGGAAACAGCTAAGTGTTTATTGTGCCCTGAATAAATGATTCATTTATTGTATCAGCTAGAGGTTATGCTTCCTTCTTTTGTTTCTCTACTGCAAATTAGTAAACTGTTTCTTTGCTACTGTACTGGATAAATGATGATATAACTTCAAATTTACCAAGCTGAGGGTTACGAATATTGGAACAGAAAGACTTCAACCTGCTCTGCAGAAGAACTCCACTATGATACATGAATGCCTGGTTTTATTTCTGGCCCCAAATGGTGACAGAATCATCACGAGTTTGCAAGCATCTATTACCCAGTTCAAGCATAGAAATGAAAGTTTGTTGCTAATGAACTCAGAAAACTAGACCAAGTACATGTAGGAAACAAGAGGGAGATCAATTGTATGAACAAACAACCTCTCTCCAAGTCAAATCAATTATTAGAAGAAGGTTGTTAGAGTCAGACTTCTATTAACTTCAATAACCCCTGGTCTCCAGCTCCAATGTGTTAGATACAGCTCACCTGCTCATAAAACCAGCCTGCTTTCTAGTGCAGTGGCCAGCGTGCAAAAACACACGTGAGCAATGATAACGTGACATTGAAAAATATTACAGATAAGGACGTGTATATATACATGGAAAGTAAAAAAGAAGAGCTGAATAAGAACAGAATGAGAGAGATCAAAGCAAAGCAAGCCAGATAATGAAATACAATCAGTGATAATGCAATTATACCGAAGGAGAGCTCTAATACCACTTATGTCAATCCAGGGGGAGTCACAAAACACCGGTGGGCAGGATCACAGAGCTCCTATGATCAATTCTCTCCAATTGCTTTAAGATTCACATTGCTATGCTATTTCTTTTGTGACAAAAAAAAAAAAAAAAATCTACGATTTGACCCTGTGTTTCTGAAAGAAATTTTAAAACAAGATTTAGAATCAGAAAAAAAAAGTCAACAGAGCCTAAACTATTTTATCTATGGAGGAACTTTCTTTGCTTTTATCAAAATATCTACTTATCTTTGTTACTGAGATGCTTCTTTCATGCAACTGTGTATTTCCAATCAAAGTATTATAAAGGAAACGTAAAAAAAATGTGTTGTCTCTACATTTGTTGTTGACAAAGACCTTGTGTCCCAGCTTTTCCTGCCTCTGGTGGCTATTTTGTGCTGACTTGTTTTGTGCCATATATATCTCTGAACAAGGGAGAATTAATGACTTTCTGTATTTAGTTGAAGAAATAGATGAGTATTTTTCATGGAAAAAACCCTAGTTCAACCACAAGCTGCATTGAGGATTTTTAAAGGAAACATTTAAGTTTCATTATTATTTATAATTTCTCTACAGAAGAAATCCTATCTTTTGAAAAAGTCCATCCTCTTTCTTGTATTTCTACTCAAGATCTTTTCAGGCAAAGGAAGCTACACAGAAAAAGTTTTGTGAACAACCATGACAGTGTCCATCTAAAGATCATTTCAAAAGACATCTCCTGTCATTCATCACTATGTAAGACATTTAGATAATTATAGGTGCCTTTGAGAGTATTTTCTGTTTACAGAAGTTTGACCCTTTAAGGAGCAGCTAACACAACTACAGCAATAAGATACATTACCATTGCAGATTTGACTGACCCTTGCTTCTGGCCCTAAAGGAAGGAAAAAGGCTTCTCCCTAACAGAGCATCATGTATGTTAATCATGATGTTGATGCAGACCTCCATTTAGACGGCATTGCTTACATTTCATATTACTTGAAGTCACATTTGTTTTCCCTCCTACTCCCTCCAACTTTTTACCCACCATGTAGTTGATGGCACAACCATTCTTTTATTTGCAGAGCAGTCACACTGCGCATATTCTCTACATAGTAACAGGGAAAAAATTACAGTAGTGGATAGAAAGGAGATGTCATGGGAATAACATCTTTGCTATCGTTTTAATACATTTTTGCTATCACTAATTTGTTAAAAATATGCTTTCCCACCCCAAGAAGAAATGAATTCATCTCGAATTTGACAAGTTTCAACCAGCACTTGCCACCTCCCCAATGAAAATCTACAACCTGCCCCAAAGCAAGCAGACTGCTGGCTTTGAATGTGCTGTGTTCTGCCTGCCACCTAAGGTAAAAAAGAAGCATGTCCAAATGCATAATAGTGGCTATTTTGTTCAGACTCTCTATTTTGGACCTCCACATAGTGTAGGCAAAGTTTCTGTTAGAACATTCACATTGTTTTTCTTCCTTTTGTCACCGGACATAGAGTACTACATCTTTCATCATATTTGGAAACAAATTACAGCACTTGATTATATTAATTAAATAGAGGTTGATTGATGTCATCAATGCAAATTAATTATGTCTAGTTAATGTTTCTGTGCCAGATTTCCTCAGCTAATAAAGTGATAGGAAAATGAAGTGTCAGAAAGGACCATTATCTTCTATTTTCAAGGTCAAGTTGTCAATAAAGCTTTGACATGAACTCACTGGGCAGGAACAAGATTCATTGAAGGAAGCCTTTTAATCATGCTTATTACTTTTGCCATCATGAATGTATTACCTAAACCTGTGGTAATAATCTTCACAAGCAAACATTAAGCCACAAACATCTGTTTGTTAGCACTGCAGGTCAACGTGAGAAGCTGCAGATCTGTTTGTGCATTTGCATCAGTCAGAGTTCCAGCACTTCTGTTTGCCAGTGTCAGACACGAGTCTGTAGAGGTGACCAGAAGTGTCACTCCTGTTCCATCTGTTCATGTGACTGAAATATCCTTCTTGTCTACACCCCGTGCAGCCAACCTGCGTGTAGGACAAACACTTCCAGTGGCTTTGCAGGCACTTTGTTATCTCCCATTCAGAGCTTTTCCTTTCGAAGATGCAACTTTCAGAGTGGGCATGAACTTACTCAGAAGCCATGAAAATACCGTGGGTGAACAGAGTTCATTCCAACTGGTTTTCCTAAGTTTCTGTGTTGAAAGACATGCATGGCAGCCTTTAAAAACATATGGCCATACATTACAAGGTTAGAGTCATGTATTACAAAAAAAGACCTTTGGTTTCTCTCTACCAAGATTCAAGCAAAGCCACTAAACCATATGGACATTTTTGAATTTGTTTTGCTGTCTCTCTTACCGTGGGCCTACATTCACAGATTACACTAAGGGATCAAATGAGACATCCTTTTATTATAAAGCCTCCCCTTAGCAGTAAACTAAAAACCTTGAAACAATTTTAGCTAATAACGACATAAGATGTTCAAAGCACGCACCCCTCAGAAGGATCTCACTGGGCTGTGCAGATGGGATGGAAACAACACAGAGGAAGCCAAAGATGAATTTTTCACCTGACTGCAGTCAGTGCATTAAACACAACATGGAACAAGACCTCATAAATCTGAAGCTATGGTCAGATGTTCACTTCAGAAAGAGCCTTGTCAGTTAAAGATGCAAATTAATCTCTCCAGCTGACCATCACTGCAGCTCCTCCCCGAGAGCTGGAGCCCTGACTCCTGGGAGTCCATCCCGTCCATTTCAGGAGTGGAAAGCCATGGAAACCTCAGTGCTGGCTTGAGAGCATGGCCATCCCCAGACTGGGAATGCCAGCACCAAATTCTCCAGCATACCTCAGCAGCAGAGCAAGTTCAATGCCACATCCCTTTCTCATGATTTGAAAAAATCTTTTCTAGATGTTTTCTAGAAGGCAGAAGCCTCCCTGCTTCTCATGACTGGATAGGGTAGGGACTGTATGCAACCATGGAGGGTTTCATAACAGTATTTTATTCTTTTCATAACAAAAATATTGATACTCAGGATAATATTAGGCCCCAAGTACTACCAAGAAAGTCTCTATCCTCCTCGTTTTGACTTTGCTATTACTTTTTGATTAGAATTCAGTTGACAATACAGACTGAAATAGAAAGTACACTCAGATCCTGCAACACAGAGAAGTTAAAAGAGCAAAAAAGGAAAGAAAGAAAAGAGTAGAAAACCCCAAGCCTTTCAGGACAGAACATGCACACATGCTACTCCTGAAAAAGGCAAAAATAACACAACACAATATAATCTTTATGCCAACTAAGAGTTTTTCTCCCATTTAACCAGTCACTTTTCTGCCTGGTGCTGCACTTTCATTTTGAACCATCCCATTGAAAATATTCTCTGATATGACCCTTTTAGGATTAATAATTCATGGAGGTTTCACTGCATGGTACAGTTCTCAGATTAGATAGCACTGAGAGAATCTATTACAGCATAATAGCCAGTAAAATATATTAAAAAATTACACTACCTTGCTTATAAATGTATTATCTTCATATATATATTTTTAAAATCTAGGTGTCAAGAAACAAAAAAAAAGACTAGGAAGAAGGGCTGGCCCTACTTGAGCACATTATCCTACATACAGGTTCCCCAAACAAAAGCATTTGTGTAGACGTATGTGGCATGTCCTCATGTCCTCATACACATGGATACACACACACAACACATATTAACATTTCATCCACGTCCTAGCGTTCTGGCTTGTCCAAACAGAGCCATGAAATGAATGCAAAATTTAGGTGTGGAAAAAAAGGAAAAAAAAAAAAAAAGAAGAAAAATGCTAAAGTAGTTTCCCTTTTGCATTTCTGCTAACTCTTTTTAGTAATACTACCTAGAGGGCTGCAACAACAGAAGGCAGTTTTGCCCAGAGGCTGACAAGCTGAATGTATTTTTTTGTTTTATTTATTTATGACTTGGAAGTGCTCGGCTGTTAATCCGAACAACTCCAAGACCCTACTAATATCTCTCCCTGCCTAGTTTAATCTTATGGTGTATTTTCATTCTTAATAGGAAAACCATAGCAAGAGACTATCAGATTTATTTCACTGTACAGGGGAGAAATTGGTGGATACCATGTTCAGTGTAATGCTATCACTGTGCAACTATGAAATATATTAGCATGTTTTTCACTTCTTTTGATTATAATTGACTGAAAAACAAAACAATAGTACAAAAGATTCCGGGCACCTATGTCAGCCTCACTGTGTTTACAGCTTTGCAAAACAGGTACACCAATGTCAGTGATGAATTACTACAGGCCATAATCGCATCCCTTTCTCTCGACTTTTTCAGTTGCTGACATCACTAACAGCACTGCCTTCAACAATAAAATTCAATAAAATTTTCCCTTCTTTGGAGACACTACTGCAAACCAAACCTTGAGAGAACAGTTAGTATTTCTCTGAGTCCTCGTGCCAAAAGCCGCAGCATGTACCCATGAGAAGTTGCAGGCTTCCCACCAAACTGCAGCGCAGCCGCCCCTGGAGCTCCTGCCTCTCCCTTCCGAGCCTTCCGGAGCAGGGATCGCCTCTGCCCCCCTGGATCCCTGCCCCACAGCCAGCAGCAGGCAGGAGCACAAGCTGCTGGGGCTGCTCTTTCTCCGTCAGGGTGGATGGGCACTCCGGAAGATTTTGTCTGTTTTCTCTGTTGAAACACATGTTCACTACATGTGGGTTGTGTTTTTGCCTCTGAGATTAATTCTAACATTACAGACTCTCCTTTCCTAGATTCAAGTATCAAAGGTGTGGTTCACCTACATCTTTGTTTACTGGCAAAACTGCCAGTCTGAAAGCACTCATGTGGCTGTGGCTGTTTTCTCTGAGTCACCATATGAATGCAGAATATCATCCAATTTGATTTATCTATACCTATTTTTTCTTCTGGCTTTATGCAGCTTGAATTCAGTGACAACCAAACTAGGCTAAAGAGTAAGTATTCAGAAGCTTTTAGAGAAACCAAAAGACCTTGAGCAAAAATCTTAGAATCTTAGCTTCTCTCTCTTTTCAAATACAAACATCAAAGTACAGAAATCTATCTTCTTTCATTAACTAGTTTGAAAAAAACCCCAAAATTGGACAACAAGCTACCCTCAAATATCAATTCTTTCTTAACTAGAAATAGACACGAGCTTATAAGTTCCTTCCTGCTCTACTGCCTGTTAATACTTGCTTCACCTGAGAGAAGGAGGTGCAGCAGCCCCGCCCAGTTCTTGGAAAAGATAAAACTGGAGGGACCAAGGCCCTGGAGCAGCTGCTCCCATGCCCAGGTCAGTCCCAGCTGCAGGCAGGGGCTCAGTGAGCTGGAGGTTCCTTCCTGGAGCACAGACCAGTCCCAGCCTGAGGGGAAACCAGGACCAGTCCAAGAGATTCTATGGCAGGCAGGGGAAGGGGAAGAGCTGGTCAGTCTCCAGCTGCAGATGGAATTAAAGTACCTTAATTTGAAAAAACTTCTGGACACTGTGGATAGCAAAGGAAGCATACAAATCCAAACAAATAAGGCTTTGACAGACAAGTAAACCTCACAAGTTTGCTTCTTTAGTCTGTGCTGCCTGTGAGCCCTTGAAAGAAAATTAATGATCTGACCATTTGAAAAGTATTTCAGAGCCAGGGTGTTTAAAATTGGATGCTTGGGTTACAGTATTTTAACTTGAAAGATTAATTAATATTTGGAGAGGGGAAGCTCCTTTTTTCTTTTAAGGTTCAGCGCTCAGCTGCTCATTAAGCACAAAATTGCATCTTCAGTAATTGCTTGCAAAAGCTGAGAAAAATGGTAAACATTTATTTAGAACAAGCAGGAGTACTTTGCAAAGCACGGCACGAGACTCCCTCGTTTGGGAAAGGAAACAAGAAAAACAATAAAGGAAGCAGGTCAATATTTCTGAGCTCTTCCACAACTGAGTATCATCTCCATCTGCGCGTTCCCTGCTGAGGGATGAAGCCCTGTGCCCACCACGTCCAACAGCTCCTGCAGGACTGAGATCAGCAGAAGAGGGCCCCGATCTCTGCCCAGCCCGTGTGAAACATCAAATGCAGCGCAGGACCTTTCCTGCCAGGCAGGCAGCGCCAGCCCCTGGGCAGCTCCTGGAGCTGGGGCACCCCCGACCAGGAGAGGGGGGCACGGCCTTCCCAGCAGCGTGAGCATCAAGGCATGGAAAGGGGAGGCTGCCCGCCCGGGCTCACAGGTGGAAATTCCCATTTCTAATAAAGCTCCAGCTGCAGAGAGTTGGGGAGCGTTTCTAAGACAGCAGAGATGCGGAATTCAAACAAAGTTTAGTTTTGATGCAGCCAGACAACATATTTCTCCTGCAAATAGTGTGAATGAGAGCTGATGTTCATAATTATAAAATAATTTACATTTTTTTGCAAGAAAAAAAAACTAATTCCTGCTTAAATATGAAATATTCTGCTCCAGAAGGATTTCTTGGCTATGAAAACCAAGTGACCTTTCATATTAACATTGATTCAAAATGATATTTTTATTTCATTTTGAAATGTCAGTTTGGTTTTTTTAGCCACCAAATCAAAACGAAGTGACATTTTAACTTTAAATTCATTGAAAAAGAACTGTTTGCATTCAAATGCCAAACTGAAATAATAATTTTTTAAAAAATCATTTCTCATTAAATTATTTTTGTTTCCCAGAACTTTAGAAGCTTTTATTTCTTACATCAACTTAAAAATATTGTCCTGGACTTTTGTTTCAAAATTTATGTCAGAAAATGCTGCTTTGTCCAAGCACCAGTTTTTGCTGCAATTTCAATTTATGGATCGAAAAGACAGTAACATTATTACTATTATTAGCTTCAACGTTCAATCCCCAAACAAGCAAACCTATTCTTTTTCACCTTGTCTGCAATTCACTAAAAAACAAATTCTAAATCAATTCCCTCATTACCATCCTGCCCCACCTTTAATCTCAAAAGAAAGGGGAAATTTCTTCCACATTTTGAGAAGGTAAATTTTATTACTTTTGCTATTAAACTCATAATCCTATTAAAGTTTATCTCTCACATGAAATATTTTTCTCTCTTATGACTTTTTTCCTTATGTTCAGTAGAAAATTAATGGATAATTCAAAACTTAATAGTGAAGCAACATCTGTAATGATATTTCGTTCCTTTTCTTTTTATTTCATTTTACAGAGGTATTTTTTTCTTTTCTCAACTAATTGCTTATATATGAAAGATAACCCAGTGCACGTGTGGATATGGAATGTAACTGATGAAGAAGTCAAAAAGAGTTTTCAGATTTCCAAAGTAATCTCCTAATGGAGCAATCCCCAATAATGGGAGATCATCACAATGTTCCACTATAAAGCTTGGACCAATATTAAAATTCTTGGACAATCTGAGCCCCTGTGCCTTGGAGTACCCAGCAAGCATGTTCTTGTTCAAGATGCACCCAAAGTCCTGACCTTAATCTTCAGGTGCTGGATTTGTAAAATCATGAAGCCAAACAATGAAAGTGTTTAATGCCACCGCTTTTTATTCTGAAAACAATGGCCTTGCCTCCTGTGCCTTTTGGCAACAGCTGAGGTTTCCCAAAGCCACAGGACAAGTTTAATGCAAACTGGGGGTTTGTTTGTGGTTGTTTTCAAAGTTTTTTTATAAATATCTGCAGCACACACAAACTGAATAACTGCTTCACTTTGGTCCATATTGCTTTTCCCTAAGGAGGGGCCACAAGCCATATGAATGTTCTTGGGGAAATAAAAAGCTCAGCCAGACAGGGGCTGCTCTGTGTGTGCACATGGTGCTATTATTTGGTGATGCTGCAAAGAGAGGATTATGAATTTAATCTCGTGGAGAAAACAGGGGAGAAAATGGATTATAGGAGTAACTGGAAGGAAAGCACGGGGACAAAAACCCAAACCCAACCAACCAAACCACTGCTACACAACAAGTTTTCTTCTAAGGAAATGCTCTGAGCTTCAATAAGCCAGAGTAAAAGCCGGGGGAAAAGGGAGGGTGGAGGGGAAAAAAACGTATTCCCATAAAAGTGTCCTAATTTCTGCATAAGAACAGCTACGGAAAGAGGTCAGTTCTCAGGGCAAATGCCAGCAGACGTGTTGCTTTGGGCTGCAGTTCTCGCAGCTCAGTGCTGGCGCAGTTAATTGAAGCGGTAACAAACAGCACCTGATGATAATTGCTGGGTTTGCCAGGGAGGCTGCGATCCAACGCATCCTGAGCCATTAGCGCATCTTTCTCAGCTCGCTTTTGTTTGGCACTGACAGGACCGTGATGCTAAGTGGTGTTAGCTCATTTCCTTGTTATTTCTCAAGGATTAACACAAATGGTGCTCGCACAGTAGAACTTCTTCCCACAGTTTTAATTGTTCCTGTAAAGTTATTACTATCTTTTATTAGGAAGTACTGTGAAAGTTAGTCATTAGTAGGAATCTTGCGTTTTACATAAAAACGTGAAATTGTGTCAGTCTTTTTAGGATGGGATTTTCAAGAGATTGAATTCTAGAAATTCAAGCCCTATTCCATTATACCATTCTTCGTGGTTTATAAACCGTTCCATCTGCTTGACACAAAAAAGTTGTTCTTTAAAATGCTCAAAGTGTAAATCTCAATAGTATAAACCCAAGATTATTTTCAAAACTTTGACCTGCATCTCTTGCTATTTCCCTGGTTAAAGCACAGTACCCCTCATAGAGGGCAGTTGGGAAATTTTTGGCTCATAAGAAATAATAGACAAACATTGCAGCTCTGTTTTACTTCTGGTCTTATCCTAGAAAAACTGGGCTGCTGACAGCTTTTCTGAAAGGAAGGAATCAGGGGTTTTTTCTGTGTGATTAAAGCAACTGAGAAAGCACTAAACAACACCTGGGCACCACATGGAGTAGTTTAAGAAAGACTCACCTATACCTTCACATAAATCATACTTAGAATTTACCTGCTTGTAAACACCTGCAAACTCCCTCATGCCAGGGTTCTTCCTTTCTTCCTACTTTTAAAATGCAAATTGCTCACGAACAATGAGGAGAGGATTCACAACCAGACCAGTGGGCAAAGCTGATGGGGACTGACGCGGGAGAATTGGTGCCAGCCCTCATCCCGGAGAAGGATGCGAGGTGCAGGCGCAGCTCTGCCTCGGTATCCTGCAGGGAGCAGCTCTCCCTGCACTGAGAAACGTCCAGCAGAGGAGGAACACAATCCTGGAGCCCAGGGAGGATCTCCCAGCCTTTCCTGCTGATCTCACTCCTGTCCCCAGGGGCTGAGGGCAAGGACAGTCCCTGTCGGACATCCTGCCCTGGGACTGCTGCCCCCCGGAAGGGCAGCGCAGGCAGGACACCACACATCCCACTGCTGGAACTCATTTATTACCCTGCACAAGGTATTCTGGGACAATAAACCCACAATGATCGGATTTGACAGGACCAGGTTAACTTTCCCTGAAGTTAACAGTAAAATTAATAGCTTGTCCCTACAAAACCAAGGAATTTCTGGAAAATGGACTTAACTGAAAATGTTATTTCATTAACAGATTTCATATGAATGGAGTCGCACCAATCCTGATGCTTTAATATAGTATTTTAAAAAAATTAGCTACGATAAAAATTATCTTTTCTTAATTCTACCCTTGGAATCTTTAAAATTGATATATTTCAAATTTGGAAAATATCAGTTTTAAGACTGTAAACACCATCATTAATTGCTTTATGCAGTGAAAGGATAAACATATCTACTTAAACAAACATCTGGACAAACAGGTGCTTCCTCATTCAATATCCTATTAATAATTCCACTTACTTCTCTTTCCTGCTGATGCCAAACCATTTGTGAGGGATTTAAATCACAGTGGTATAAAGTGTCACCTGCTGATATCAACATATTTGAAATATCCAAGGCATCCAAGTTTATGGTGTGTCTCGAGCTAAAGTTCTGTCAGATATTGTGACCTAATTTCAGTGTTGGAAAGACCTCAAATCAATACCTGAGTAATGCAGAGATGTATCCATCATTTACCAGGGGACACTTGGTCATTTCAGGCACAGTCTCGTAGTCTCCAAGTTTCATACAGTGTGCTTTGGATTGTTAGAAGGGGTGGCTTTGTTGTTTTGAATTTTGCCTTGCTTAATAATACATATTTTCAAGGCAGAGAATCACACTTGGGAATGACAAAATTTTCCCTGCTTTCTTTTTTTTGGGAGTGTTGTTTGACCTAAGCATACTGGCCAAAAGCCAATTGAAATGAAATTCATTAGTAAAATAATTACATGCTCAGCTCCCTAAATCCTGAATGAATCTTCACCTGCAGATGCTGACCCCCTGAAAGCTGTCAGATGAAATGTCAATCTCTTATTCCAGAGCTGACTGCGCATTAGTACAGTGGGAAGTGACCACTGTATATTTCTTACATATTTACCTAAGAAATTCTTACATTTTTAATATTAAGTATTTTATCTTGCAGCTTAATCAATTTATTGTGTGTGATAGGAGATCATATGATGAATGATGATGTGACTAACAACAAGGATAAAAACCTATTGCTCGATTAAATTTGTAAATGTGAACACAAATCCTGTTACTCAAGGCAGCAGAAAACACAAGTTTTCCTGGACTACTGACTTTCCACAAGAAGAAAGGTGACAAAGAGTTTTGTTGAAATAAATCCCTGGAAAAGATCTTTTGGAACAGCAAAAAATGTCAGTTTAAGTTCAATCAATCTGAATGTTCAACTATGTTCATTAATTCTAGATTAATGAGTTCATCTGCAGATGAATTAAAATAAAAAAATATATAAATACTTTTTTGAAAAACACTTCCGCTATGAGAAAAGATGGTCATATTTGGCATACAATAGNGATACTAGCTACAAACCCAACTCTATTCTGTGCTATTCTTCAGAGAACAGAGCATAAATTCTAAGGTTTAGTGGTCTCCCACATGCACAAACAACTCCTCAAAACTTCACATCAGGCACAGAGGATAACTTTAACCAGGAGACTTTAATGCCGGAGGTAAAGGCTGTGGAGAGGCCGGGGGAGATGCCCTGGTTTTCATTTGCAGTGCCCCTCCCACTGGGTTTATCTGAACCCTTTATGGACTACAGACAGCACAGCTCAGAGTAGAAGGGTTGATGGCAAACCAATCATTCGAAATTAGGCTCACTGAACTGGACTTTGATATAAATCAGAGAATCAGGGAATAATTGAGATTGGAAGGACTTCAGGAGGTCACACCCACAGACAGCAGGACACAGCTCTCACTGCAGATTGCAGGGCCAGTTATGACATGGGAATAGGTTTTTCTGAATAAATTGTCTGATTCTAATAGAAAGTGGGTGTAAAAATAGCATTCAGCAACTCAAGTCATCACATGCATTCATTGAAAATGTAAAAAATTTAAAGCAAACCCATTCTCCTAGAGTGGCAAATTAAATAGAAATAGAACTTTTGTGATCACTAGCAAACAAAAGATGAAAAAGCTGGACCCTCCCACTTACACAGCTGAAGTGACTCTTTAGGGTCAGTATTCAATTTTTCTATTTCTCAACGGAGGAAAAGAGTTTCCATAGACCCAAAAAACGAAAAATAAAAAAAGGCATTTTGACATCAATCATTTTGTCTATTAATCCTCTTCATATATTTCTCTTGCAGCACTTTCAATTCAGTGGTAACATGCCATCTCTTGCAAATATTTGCATTGTAACAGAATAACTGTCAAATTCCAAACTTTTCTATAGTTCAGAATCAGTTTGAAGGACTGACAGTTTTCAGAAGCTTGTATTAATTTGGTTTTGTTGTTTGTTTGGGGCTTCTATAAAGCTGAAATGAGTTTACACGCTATGCACAAATATTTTACACTGAAATATGAAGGCATGCCTTTAGGAGGGGATGGTTCACCTTGGCAAGCACAATTCCCTAAAGGTGTGGATTTAAGAACTGCTTCCTTCCTGTAGAATTGCACACATGCAATTCTTATGTCTGGGCCTCCGTGATCCCCTAGGGCTGCCACATACTCAAGTTCAGTGCTCCATTTATAAACACAAAACAGTCAAAAGCAAGAGATGATCCACAATATATTCCTTTGTACTGCTTTAAACAATTTGAAGCAGTAGCTTCCTCCCTTCCTCAGTTCATTGGCAGGAAAAAAAAAATTGCTGCAGGACCAGGACTAAGTGCAATAACAGTATTATACACCACAATATGAAGGTTCTTATCCAACACACAGAAGGCAAAATAAGACAGAACCACACAGACAATGCTCTGAAAACCATCCCAAATATAGCATAAAAAAGAGCATAATTTTTATTTAACAAGAATCAGTAAAAATAGTAAAGTTGGATGCAAAAAAAGAGTGAACTAGAAACATAGCATGGTTCTCCAAAAGAGAAAGGATGGGATATTAATGAAAAATCCCTGTGGTATGTTCTTTAAATGGCAAGACACAGAGGAGTCAGTGAGGTGTCTCCTGAACATTCTCCTTTTCCACAGAAAAAATATTATTATATTTGTCTTTCTAGGGCAACGTACTCAATTTTGGCATCACTAATGATGCTAAAAATGTCACAAAATGAATAGAAACACAAGAGGAGAAATAAAAGTAGATCTTGGAATGCCTGGATTTCACATACCACATGCTGCTTGTGACTGTCTGAAATACTGACTGCAGGAAGATTTACAGCATTGTTCATGAAGTTGCAGCATAAATTCGGAAAGCAGAGGAGACAGGAACAAAGGAATAAAAAGAATTAGAGTGCTCCTGAAAGGAAGATGGGATTGTTAAATGCAGTTACTGAAAATGAAAAACAGCTGAATGTGTCAGATTCCAGAGAGTTACATTTTATAATGCAACTTAAATAATCAGGTATTCTTACCAGAAGGAGTGTTGTATTTGATGTACTCTGATGAGAAACAGCTAAGTTTTCTCCTGAAAGAACATAAAATGAAAATTATGTCAGGAAAAGGCCGCTTGAAAATTCCCTGTCAAAACAGAAATTATTTAGATTGTTTATGTAGCATTACTATGGATTCATTCGGGAATAAGTATTCTTAGTCATAGCAATATAACATAATATTCTTTTTAATAACAGTCTTATTCTGGAAAAGGCTTTTTCACCAAGCTCATGTTAAGACAGACACATTTTCACAAGTGCAGAGCAGCTATTATACCTTACTTATTTACTATGCAGGTAAGAGTTTGTGACCCTGGTTCTAGCAATTTGAGTGACTATGCAATAACCGCCCCCCCCTCATTTAACACTTTTCTCTCAACCTGCAATTAGGAAATCCTGTGGAACAATCATGTGATTGGCAAGGTGTGTTGGTGGCTTTGAGCGTGTTCTTATGACTAATGTACCAGAATTTTCGCATGTTTTGCCCAGTAGTTGCTGTAAGAGGGGGCTGAGGCGTGAGGCTATTTCACACCCAGCAGAAATTGCCCTTTTGTGGCTGTGTCCATCAGCAGGCAGCAGCTCCCATCGTGGGATGGCCCGTTTGTTTTGCCAGGCCAGCGTGTGTAACGAAGCAGTCACACGCGTTAATGGGGCATTATAGCAGGGCTCCGGCGCTGCCCTGGCTGATGCTGAGGCTGCGCTCCTGCCCCCTCAGGTAAGGCAGGAAGGAGCCCTTTGTGTCCGTATCCCCCTTCTCATGCCAGAGCCTTTTCTTGCCGGGATGANATTTCTTACATATTTACCTAAGAAATTCTTACATTTTTAATATTAAGTATTTTATCTTGCAGCTTAATCAATTTATTGTGTGTGATAGGAGATCATATGATGAATGATGATGTGACTAACAACAAGGATAAAAACCTATTGCTCGATTAAATTTGTAAATGTGAACACAAATCCTGTTACTCAAGGCAGCAGAAAACACAAGTTTTCCTGGACTACTGACTTTCCACAAGAAGAAAGGTGACAAAGAGTTTTGTTGAAATAAATCCCTGGAAAAGATCTTTTGGAACAGCAAAAAATGTCAGTTTAAGTTCAATCAATCTGAATGTTCAACTATGTTCATTAATTCTAGATTAATGAGTTCATCTGCAGATGAATTAAAATAAAAAAATATATAAATACTTTTTTGAAAAACACTTCCGCTATGAGAAAAGATGGTCATATTTGGCATACAATAGAAGTAAAAAAAAAAAACCAAAAAAACAAAAACCAACCAAATAAGACCAAACAACAAGGAAGATGGGCTGATGAGTGTCTACATATTCATCTGAATCTTCTGTTTGCTCATCCCTGAGATCAAAGTATTTTAACCTTAGAGACAGACCAGTGAATAGAGTGACCACAGGCAGTTATATCCAATGCCATAACTCTATA